>VZTM01033787.1:10703-36649 GCA_013400555.1 Jacana jacana | reverse complement strand
TTTTACTTTTTTAACTGGGCCTCTTCTAACTAACTAAAGTCTGAAATTAACAGCATATTGTTCAGGAACTGTTCTCTCTCACAGTGATAAGACCCGATTACACCAAGGGATGGTGCAGAGAGGCCCTTGCTTATACTTATTGCTAGAACAACCAAGGGCAGGGAAATTTGTTATTTGCCCTGTTGGAGGGTGGGAAGCAGAAAACTATAGAGGGGTCACACTTGTAGGGAGGAGCGGGCAGGACAGGTGACCCAAAATTGGCCAACTGGGGTATTCCATCCCATCCGCATCATGCTCAGTATAAAAGCTGAGGGATCAAAGGGTCAACTCTCTTTTCTTCAACGGCCGACATCTGAGGAGGACCCTGCCTGTCCATCTGCCTCTGATCCCAATCCCAGCATTCCTGACTCCAGTTATGGAATCCAGCTCCTGTCAGTCACCGAGTCCAGTCCAGGACTTTTCCTGATGCCTGATGGTGACATGATTGTCATCCTGGGAGCTTCATATATTGTATCTATTTCATTATTTGCTTCCTTTTGTTTTTGCTTTAGTTTTAGTAATAATACTTCATTGGAGTAGTTTAGTTCATTCTAAATTTGTAAATCTCTTTCTCCTCTTCCTCTCCCTTTCTTTGGGGGGAGTAAGGGCCATCTGTTCTTTTTGGGTTTTGGTAATTTTGGGTGAAACCATGACACCTTCGTTAGAAATGTAATGTTTAGCATTTGTGTCATTTTAAAAGAACATCAATATTCACGTTTGACCTAAATGTCTGCTCAGTTCTGAATAAATAATCTTTAAATTGGAAAGCGTTATTAGTTTACTTAGTAGTTCATATTTAGAGTAAATAGCAAAATTTTGGGAAATCCAAAGTCAGGAGAAATCCTAAACATTCACATTTCCCAGGGAAACTGGGAGGGAGGCTGTCCAGACAACAACCTTTGCAGGTTGCTCTGGCAGAGCCTTCACAGGCCAGAAGCATCTACAAGCAAACAGCTTTGGAGTTTTGCTTTGTAAGTGCATCCAGGAATCAATCTGACAATGGAGGGAAGGGATAAACCTGTAGGAGGGAGAAAGGGACTACATAGGACGTGACTGGAAAAAGCTCAGGAGCTTCCCAAAGCAACATGCAGTGGACTGGAAACATTTCTATCCTGTCAAATGCTGCTTTAGGAAGTGCTTCCTCAACCTCTCCTTGAGGTTTTCACCACCTCAGCTTTGCCAGATCCCAGATCAACCATTTCGGTGATCCAGTGAGAGGAACAAACCTTGAGACTGAAAGGAAGAAGGCTGAGCCTAGAGGGTGGAAGAAGAACATCATAAATTCCTAATAAAGAAGTAAACTGAGTACAGCTGGGGGAAAAAAGAAAAAAGAAAAAAAAACAAAAACAAAAACAAAAACCCTCAGCAGTCTTTAACAAATGTAACTATTTGGAAATGTGTTTTCACGGCCTTCAAGGCAATAAACATATTTTTATGAGTTTGGTGGAGGAAACTATGTATTTAAAGCCCTCCATAATCTGAAAAAATCTGGAAAAAGCCTTCCTTAGCCTCCAGAAGGGAGAGTTCATGGAACATGAACCTTCATCTGGTCTTTCACGAAAATCCTTGGACTCTCCTTCCAACTTAGTGATTTCCCTGGACATTTCACCTTTACTAAAGAGCAGCTGAAATCCCTTGTGCTAGCACATCTCATTTGTGCTCGGCTTGCTGAGCTGGGGCTGAGAAAGTTGAGCATTTTTGAAAGCTGCTCCAAGTGAAATTGGATTAAGAGCTCACCTGGCTGCACCAGGCCAAAGCCCTGTGTGGATGCACTCCAGGTAAATTACCAAAACTGAACTGAAGTCTCTCTGTGGAACCACACCACAGGACTTCTGGTTGCTTACAGTGTTTTACAGCAGTGAAGGAGTCCCCTCTGGCCACCAGTCCAGACACCTTTTTCATCCTTTTGCAATACCCCATTTTCTTACTGTATTGTGGTATCCATTCTGTACTTTGGTTCTTTGAGTCAGACAAGACTGAGGCTTCTTCTACATCATAGCTGCAGGCAGGTATGCATCCCCATACAACACTCAGCACATCACATACTGCTCCTACCTCTTTGGGAGTAAGGGGGATGGCAATGGCCATCATCCGCCTCACCCAGCCTTTCACCTAATGCTGTATTTCTGTACCTCATATGTGCCCCAGGACAGCTAAGGATAGCAAAAATCTAGGTTAACCCCTATTTTTCTCTTTCCTGTACCCTTCTGGCACAGAAATGCAGCTGCGGGTGTTGAACAGCACATGTTATCGCATGGGAACATCACAGCAGGGGAAAGCTGGCTTCAGCCTGTGGGACTGGAGACAATGATGTCCTTTCTTGAAACAGAGATGAAATATCCCGAGTCCCACCCATTCCCTCTGATCACTGCCTGTTTACCCAATCCACAAACCAAAACTAGAAATTAAAAAGCGCGTGTTACCAAAAAAAGCAGAAGAGGAAAGGATTAGATAAAAATATGAACCTCTTCTGGATCTGAAAGGGAGTCTGTGAGGCATCATTGCCTTTGAAGGGGAGTTATTCCATTAGCCTACAGCTTCAGAGAGCATAGGACTGCCCTGCAAGTCTCTAACACCCACACTAGCTTCAGCTTTTCCAGCAGAGTCACTGGGAGTGTTGAATTCACCATTTGGCACCTTGTGTAAGTGCAGAGGGAGGACCTGTGGAGCAGTCTGGGTGACACACTGCCAATGGGACGTGTACATCCCTCCCGTAGCAAAGGCAGGGGACATCGACAGTGGTGTCACTTGTGCACCAGGTGCCCAGGAGATGCAACTGGCCATGAGGTGAGCTTGATGGAAACTAACTCATCCTGCTGAAGCTGCTGAATAATCATCATCTGGACTGTTGTTCAGAAACCCTGAACTGCACCTGAAGCAGACAGACAGACACTGAGCATCCGTACTGTCAATGCTAGTGATGCTCCAGCACTTGGTTGCAACCACTAATGGTGCTACAGCAGCAAAAAGGACTTTGCAAGACAGTATCAGGTCAAAGACTGGAAAAACAAACAAACAAACAAACAAAGTTTCCTCTCTGTCTCACAGGAGTGTTCATGCTACTTATTTGCTCCACAGCAAGCCCCACCCTGGTTCAGACACTAAGGCAAATGAGCAGAGGCAGCTCCTGGCACCATCAGCCAACTTCTTCCTGCAGAAGTGCTTCCCATTGTACTTTCCCAGGGTACACCTCTTGCATGACACCAGGCTTTAGCACAAGGAACATGGGTTCCTTCAACTCCCACAGATGTTCTCGAGACCCAGCACCTCTGCTTGGAAGGGTCAGGTCCTGCTGGGAGCGTCTGGGAACCAGCAGCGCCCCCCCCTCACTCTGACAGAGGAAGCATTAGTCTCACCCACTCCCTGGGCTCCGAGCCCTGCTTCTGCCTATTAACTCCCACTCTAAACCGCCCAGTTCCCTGTAAAGGAAGACACATTTGCCTGTCAGAACGCTTAATTAGCACAAATGGAAGCTGTCCTCCCCATCGTCTTCCTCAGTTTGATATCCAGCTAAGAAGCAAGGGTGTAGTGCATTTATTTTGATTTAGGCTCTTGATTAGTGATTAGTCTCCAGGAGAGCTGGAGAGGGACTCTTTGTCAGGAAATGCAGTGACAGGACAAGGGATAACGGCTGTAAATTGGAAGAGGGGAGATTGAGATTAAATACCAGAAAGAAATTCTTTGCTGTGAGGGTGGTGAGAGCCTGGCCCACGTTGCCCAGAGAAGCTGTGGCTGCCCCATCCCTGGAGGGGTTCAAGGCCAGGCTGGATGGGGGTTTGAGCAACCTGGTCTGGTGGGAGGTGTCCCTGCCCATGGCAGAGGGGTTGGAACTGTATGATCTTTAAGGTCCCTTCCAACCCAAACCATTCTGTGATTCTAAGTGACAAACCTGACTGTGCTACTCCTTTTTCTTGGGAAAAGGTCTGGGTTTCAGCTTTACAAGAACGGCAGTCACGTTTTATATCCATGAGAGCTGATGTGTCACCGCTAGAATGTCCTCTCCCTGCATGGCCTTTGCTTCCCCTGCTGAAGTCGAAGTCACTTTTATCCCTCAAAGGTCACATATCTACAGGAAAGCCAGCACAAGAATCCCTGGTTGTTTACAGCAGGGAACACAACAGCATCCAAATCACAACCACCAGCTCGGGTGCAGGCGGGATTGCATTTTCCCAGGGGAACAGGCACTACACGCGACTCACAGCTCTACGTCTGTTTCAAATTCACAACATTTTTAGCTTTCAAAATGTACAACAAATTTTAGCTTTCAAATTTACAACATTCTCCATGGACCAAACCCTGTATCTGAACACTGCACAAGCTGCAAGAGCTCAGAGAGGACTCTCTGGTTTTTACGGCTCTCAGCTCCGAATGCCCAGAAACGAGATGCTATTCACCCTGTAGTTTTCAGGTTTTGTCTAACTAAGACTTTCTTCTCTTCCAGCCTTTGTGTCTCCCGTGGCGACCACGCTTCCAGCTGAGCAGCTTGCTGGGCTCGCCAGTGAGGAGACAGATTTGGTTTCCCAGCACACCAGCAAACGCTTAGGTCTTTGATCATCTGCAACTGGGGCTGCTCCCGCTTTGATCAAAAGTAAGCTTTCCCTGATCGTGCTACAGGAATTAAAAAGCCTGAGACTTCAATCCTGCCTTCAAGCAAGCTTGGGCTGAGGCACTGAGTTGTCTGATAGATTGAACAAAGTTTTTAATATATAATGGAGTGTAATTCTCAGGCATCTTTTAAACAAGACCATTTGGTCCTGAAAAAAAACCCCACAAACCGGCCTTCCCGGTTGCTGGTTCCCGCAGCTCTGCAGAGAGCAGAGTATCACAGGGAGGATTCCACCTACCCTGCAGGAAAAACAAAGATCTTTCCAAAAATATACATTATCCAGTGACTAAGAAATGAGAATAAATGAACCAAGCCCTGCAGGCTTCTGCTAAATACTTATTAAGAGAACTGTCCGATTAGCAGTGCCTGCACTCATCAGGATGGGCAGATCCACGGCCAACCTCCGGTCTAGGTTCACCTTCACCACTCAGGAACCTTGCAAGCGTGTTCAGAGCACAGCCCCCAGCACCCATGGGGACTCATGTTCATCTGGAAAGGCCAGCACGGGATCTTCAGACCCTTGTAGCAAAAATACATCTCAGGTGGAACGTATTCAGGGCATTGGAGCCCTGGAAAACTCATCTAGAGCAGAGAAGATTAGGTGATGACTTTATGTGAATGAACGACCAAACCCTGGTAGCTATGTGGCAGCATCAAGAAGTACAAGATTCAGTCAAAAGGCTTAAAGGCCTGACATCAATGCAGTGGGGTTTTTTTCCCTAAAAGAGCGCAAGCTACCACTTTGCATGGCTTTCACCTAAGATTATTCTGACCCCATTTGGAAGGTACTGTCATGAACATACCAAATTGGAAGAGAGGAGACTTAGTTGAGATCTGGGGAAGAAATTCTTTGCTGTGAGGGTGGTGAGACCCTGGTCCAGGTTGCCCAGGCAAGTTGTGGTTGCCCTGTCCTGGAGGAGTTCAAGGCCAGGCTGGATGAGGCTTTGAGCAACCTGGTCTGGTGGGAGGTGTCCCTGCCCAGGACAGGGAGATGGAACTAGATGGTCTCTAAGTCAGTTTGGAACTGGATATCTTTAAGGTCCTTTCCAACCCAAACCATTCCATGGTTCTGTGATCCACATATGGCAGATAAAGAAGCTGATGCAGAGGCTTGATTGACAGGTCAGCCCATGGAAGGCAGGAACAGAGTCCTTAGGCTCTACTCTCACAGATGATCCCTAGACTACATGATTTTCACCAAGAACAAGAGCAGCCTCTGAAATCGATGGAAATCATAATGACTTTTCATACTACACCTTGCAAAAGAAAACACCTGGGAACCTACCAATGTTAAATGAGATCCCCCGCACTGGGGCAGGATCTCTGAGAACTAGCAAGTGAAACAGAAATGTTTGATGCCCATAGATGAATTTGCACTACACTAGAGCTGTGGCACAAAAAAATCACATTGCTGCAAGTGTGGTTTCTGCTCTTTGTCCTGTTGTCCACACCAGGATGGCACTTGAAAGGCTGAAGTAAGAGAGAAGGTTCTATGGGCAAAAAGGAGGAGGCTGGAGAAAGAATAGTCCTCTCATACAGATTGGTGAAACTATATGACTTCCTCCTCCTTAGGGACAAAATATAGAAATACATGGTTCATATTCCTCCTGGCTACCACCTGCTGATGTGAATGTCACTGGCATTAATGGGACAGGACAAGAAGTGATGGACACAAACTTGAACATAGGAAGTTCCATCTAAACATGAGGAAGAACTTCTTTCCTCTGAGGGTGGCAGAGCCCTGGAAGAGGCTGCCCAGAGAGGTGGTGGAGTCTTCATCCCTGGAGACATTCTCAACCCGCCTAGACATGACCCTGTGCAACTTGCTCTGTGTAATCCTGCTCTGGCAGGTGGGGTTGAACTAGATTATCTTCAGTGGTCCCTTCCAACCCCAACAATTCTGTGATTCTGCAATTTTATAACTCGATTAAATATTTTACCATCTTCATCTCTAATGCCACAATATGTAGTAGGTGCCCAACTGATCGTGACCTTTCAGTACGTGGCTGTAACTAGGAATAAAATGTACCATTACAAACTGTGTCATGCAGAAAAAATGAAAATATAAGGAAGATAAAAACGGTCATACATCTTTGTGTGCATCATGTAGTAATAGCTCTTCCGAATTACTGCATCCAGCTCTGATATTTTGGGTTTAAGACCCTGGGAAGAGCTATGAAAGGACCTGCAGAAAATATCTGGGTTCCAAAAAGCATGTGGCTTTGGGGAGTTGTGGAGTGGTTTTGCTTTTCCTCCTTGCCACTTCTTCACCACCTAGAAGAGCTGCAGCAATGCAATATGCACATTTTTGTGTGTCCCAAAAAGCCCCAGCAAACAGAGATCTCAGTCAGGCATCTACCCACAGCAATACTAGGTGCCCCAAAGGTGATCCACGCTCTCACTTGCACTACATACTGAGCTGAGCTCATGTTATTATCACCATGGGCTGGTTCTAAGTAATCTGAAGACGTGTCTTACGGGGTGGGATGAGAAGCCTTGCTGAGGGTGGTTACTGTGGCACAGCACAGCTGTCTGCAATCAGAGTTTGCAGAAACTCTGAATTCTCTGAAACTGCGTCACCAACTCCCCTGGATGGTAAAAAACATTCCAATTGCAAGCCACACTATAATGTCATGTATTAGTTAAGGTCTAGATCAGTTTCCACCCAGATGCTATAACATGAAAATTCTTCATTTTTGTCCCACTTGATCCTTTTCATGCCATGTTTAATCTCCACTTTTCAGTGTTTTGATACAGCCACTACTCTCATGAAGTCTGGCTGCCTTGCAATTCTAACACTCTTCTCTCTGCGTGCCTTTGCTTTAGAAGTCCTTCTTTTTCATCTAATAAATCACTCCTACAGAATGAGTTGTCAAGACCTCTACACCATTACATGATTACTCTGCCTCTACTCTGCCCTGGTAAGTTCACAACTGGAGCACTGTGTCCAGTTCTGCGCTCCCTTCCCCAGTTCAAGAAGGACAGGGAACTGCTAGAGAGAGTCCAGGNAGAGACGGTACAGCAGAGAACCACAAAGATGATGAGGGGCCTGGAGCATCTCTCTGGTGAGGAAAGGCTGAGGGACTTGGGTCTGTTGAGCCTGGAGAAGAGAAGGCTGAGGGGGGATCTGATCAACGCCTAGAAATACTTCAAGGGTGGGTGTCAAGAGGATGGGGCCAGTCTTTTTTCAGTGGTACCCAGAGACACGACAAGAGGGAATGGGCACTGACTGGAACATGGGAAGTTCCATCTCAACATGAGGAGGAAATTCTTCCCTGTGAGAGTGTCCTGGAAGAGGCTGCCCAGAGAGGTGATGGAGTCTCCCGTCTCTGGAGACATTCAAACCCCACATGGACATGTTCCTGTCCAACCTGCTCTGGGTGGACCTGCTCTGTCAGCTGGGGTTGGACTAGATGATCTCTAGAGGTCCATTCCAACCCCATAGCATTCTGTGATTAAAAACTGAAGAGTAATCGTAGAATATACCTGGGTTGATACCACATATGTATGAATAAGCACATATCTAAATACATATAGACATAACTGGCATCAACTAACGAAAAGCAGAACAATATATATTTCAATTACTATCTTTAAACACCAAACCTTTCACAGGGAGGTGACAACATGCAATAAACTGCAAAGCCATGCAGTTAAACATATTTACTCTGCATATGCACATAATTACTATGACGCAGTTTACATGATAACCCTCTGGGGACCTGCAAATACATACAAGTAAAATCAGGTCAGTACAATGTCATCTGCCAGTTTTCCTTTTGGTGGAAAGAATTATTCATTAGTGGAAGGCTTGTTTTCAATTGATACCAACAGTCCTGAAGTTGGGTGTCAGATGAAGACTCTCAGGAGATGTCTAGTGACAACACAGTAAGAAAGGTGATCAAAGATAAACAGTGAACAATTTATGACATAGCTCTGCAGTTATTCACCACACAGTCTCAATTCTAGTCTCACATCCACATTTATACAGTTCTCTTTTATTTTCCTGTATTTCTCAGCTTTCAGGCAGATAAATAGTATCTATAGCACACTTATGTGCAATCTGTGTCACAGCTGGACTTGTCCCTAACTCAAATTCCCCATCCTTAAGCTTTCCAGTCATTAACATGACACAGCCTTTGAAATTTGCATCTTTTATTGATATAACCTTTGAAATTTATGCCTAACTTGTGCAGTTATCAAAAACATATATCAAAAACACCTGCATCCTGAACCTCTTTGTCTTTGAAAGGACTAAACAAATTCAGAATAGCACAGTTGTTCAGTGCCCTGCGACAAGCATGTATTTTGCAGTCAAGGGTTTTGATTCCCCATCCCACAATCAATGATGGTTCAATTGTCCCTGTCAAGGGTGCCTGGAAGGGGAAAATCTATATTTATGAATTCTCTCATGAACCCAAGAAGGTATCTTAGTGCTATATTCCATTATTTTATATGCCAAGTGCCTAAACTGGAGACTGCAGACTGTAGATGCATCCACAAAGGCAACAAAAGCAGAGAACGATCAATAGACAAGAGACAGACACACGGTCGTACACATGTATATATATAGAATGAATCATTTTTTCCCTTGCTCTGAGCAAAAAAATGCAGCCTTAGCTGGTTCTTATGATAAAGAACCACAGCACATTAAACCAGCTGAGGGGGGGAGGTACCCGAGCAGGATCACGTTACCCCAAGGAGCCGTAGCAGGAATCGCAGCGCCGCTGCGGTTCAGTGAGACTGGATGAATTTTGGCAGGTCAGACTCCACACTTCCTCTTGCCTTTGAAATGCTATCATCAGCTCCACAGCTGCAGTGGCATATGGTTACCAAAACGATGATATTTTAAATGAAATACATAATTTATCCAGAGAGACTTTTACTTATACACAGGTATTGAACATAAACTTCTTTTAATTAATTTTATGTTTTCCTTACCTTACAGCCTTTCTAAGATTTCCCTGTTAATTATAGAACTTGATACTACACACGACTCAAGATTTTCAGCCTCTACAACTGATGTTCCAGGAAGACACCCCAAATATTCACCCAGATCTAGGCATTGGGTGACCCTGCAGGTACGTGTCGGTCAAAAGGATCCTACCACAAATTAGTAAGTATGAAAATTGCCATGGCACATCAGTGCTTCTCATATTTTCAATAATTAAAAATAAATTAAACACTCCAGTCTTATCTTGATAGAACCCTTCTTCCCCACTAGTCCCTGGAAAGATTTTTATGTTAAACTATGTTTTCTCAGAACACATACTCTATTATAAAGAAAGCCTGGAGCCAGATGGTCCGACGTGCTCCTCGTGCATGTTGGGACATTCCCCACTCGGATCCCACTCTCTCACATGATGACACATGGCACTGGGGGCAAGGGGTTGGGAGAAATGGAAATAGGAGAGGCCAGGACACAGAATTCACCCTCCTGCCTACAGCGTGGCATATTCCAAAACATCCCCAAGGTCTTGGAGGGGGAAAACAACTCAGCATCACTTGGGCATCCCTGCCAGCTCCTGTGCCACGGCGAGCAGCACCGAGCAGCCAAAGCAAACTGAAAATCTCATTTTTCATACAGCCTGTGCTCACGTTTGTGGTTCATACAAAGAGAGAGAAATCTCTGTAGTCATCCCCTCGGGTGTTGGTACCTGGTGCCTGTGTCACTGCCACTCTTCACTGCTCCGTCATCCGTGAAATTAAAGGTGCCGGTCCAATTTGCCAATTCCTCTCCATTCTGCCAGCTAAACTGCAGTCCTCTAGCAAGAAAACGAGGCAGTTGATATTTGGTATCATTCATTAGGTTAAGTCTATCAGCATGAGTTCTCATGTCCCTTTTTTCAATAAAAATGTGACTGTGACATATCCATCAAAAACAATTAAAAGATACCAAGAACCACAAGACATCGCTTTACTGGTGGAAACAATTGGTTTTCAGCTCCCATAGGCTCTAAAAGTCCTTGGCTGAAAACACCACCAGAGTCCCCAGACCAAACTGGAAGGCCAGTAATCATCTGTGCTCCTATAAACAACACACACATGTGGAGCAAGGTGGAAATTTCATTCCCAGAGACTCAAGTATGTAAAGCTGGAAATTTGAGTGAAAAACTAGAGGGCTAAGAAGTAAAACCCTCCAAACTTCAATTTTACATCTACAATAGTTGTTAAATGTGATGGGCACTGGGTTCTTCCTCTAATTTGCTGGCCATGTTGGCAAAGGATTTGTCACTGGGTGACCTCTTTAAGTCACACTACAGTGCTCTTCTCCCTGTTTGGTATTTTTTAAGCCAATGCACATCACAATGCCCTGTTTCCCATACTTTCAAACATTCATTCCAAGACCCACAATGCCTGCAGTCTTCTGGAAACCCCACCTATAGACAGGTAGGAATCTCACGTGTGTTTAAAAAAGCTGGGTTGGAAGAAACTTTTGACAACACAAGTCGAACCCTTCCCTTAGCTCAGAAGTCAAGGAAGAAGAATCTTGCAGATTGCTGTTTTGCATCTTTTCCACTTTAACCCAATTTTGTGATTTCAGAAGCCTGGCAGCTGAGTCGTGAACATTTCATGCTGCCAATGCTGAAAGTTAACTTCTTAGCGGGGCTGTGTGGGGACAGCCAGGAAGCATTGATCTGCCAGCCAGCTTTGCCCGAAAGAAAGGGCAGCCAGGACCCCACCAGCTTTCTTGGACAACAGGCTCAGTACAAGGACTAGACGATCTCTCAGACGACATCCATCCTCTAGTCTAATTGGCAGCAGTCATAAGCACAGGAAATTAACAAGGAACAACACCGGGTGTTTAAAGTAAGGCCTTTTTGATTCCTGCAGCAGAAAAAGGGAGTTGTTCCAAAACAGCTCCAAAAACATAAAATAGAAATTTGTTCGTTCTGTGTTGTGGACATGCGTGCACATAGCTTCTTGTTGTCATAGTTGTTCTAAGACAACTTTATCTAAATACAAGTATCTGCTGTGCAGGCATTTCCACATGAGCTAATTCTCTTGGTTCTCAGAATGCTATGGGGTTGGAAGGGACCTCTGGAGATCTAGTCCAACCAAAGCTGCCAGAGCAGGTCTACCCAGAGCAGGTTGGAAAGGAACGTGTCCATGTGGGGTTTGAATGTCTCCAGAGACGGGAGACTCCACCACATCTCTGGGCAGCCTCTTCCAGGACTATGCCACCCTCCCAGGGAAGAAGTTCCTCCCCATATTTAGATGGAACTTCTTATGTTCAAGTTCATGCCCACTACCGCTTTTCCTGTCATTGGGCACCAATGTAGAAAGACTGGCCCCATCCTCTTGACACCCACCCTTGAAGTATTTCTAGGCATTGATCAGATCCCCCCTCAGCCTTCTCTTCTCCAGGCTCAACAGACCCAAGTCCCTCAGCCTTTCCTTGGTAGAGAGATGCTCCAGGCCCCTCATCATCTTTGTGGTCCTCTGCTGTACCCTCTCCAGCAGTTCTCTGTCCTTCTTGAACTGGGGAGAGGAGGAGGGGACAGAACTGGATACACTGCTCCAGTTGAAGCCTCACTAGGGCAGAGCTAAGGAGGAGGATAACCTGCCTTAACCTGCTGGCCATGTTCTTCTTGATGCACCACAGGATGCCATTGGCCTTCTTGGCCAGAAAGGCACATTGCTGGCTCATCATCACCCTGTTGTCTACCAGGATACCCAGTTCTTTTGCCACAGAGCTCCTTTCCAGTGAGTCAGTCCCCAGCCTGTACTGGTGCAGGGGGTTATTCCTCCCCCACGTCCTCCAAAGACCCAAGTCCCTCTGTTCTTAACAATCTGTAGAGAGTGGCTCCATACAGTTAGTTTAGGGAAAGATGCACACACTCAAAGGCCAGCCTTCACCCTAGAGGAGACTGATCCAGCCCCCAAACTCTCCCTCCATCAGCAGAACAGGGAGACCAGGGTAGTCTCTGGTGTGGGCAGGCAGGACAGAAGGATCCCACAACCCAAGTGAAGTCCAGTGCATATCACCACAAACATTTCTTCTGGCTTAAGCCCAAGATATTTTGAAAGAATGCGAGAAGTTTATTCTTGTAAATTTTCTGCCTTTTCATCTTTTTGTTTAACTGTTGGGGTTTTTTATTGAAAACATACTCTTTGGTAAAGGCATTCTGGGGAAGAAGGAATTCTGAGGAAGGTAGGGAGTCATTTCAAATCCCTGAGCTGAGGAAAGAGCTAACCTAAACTGCCTCCTCCCCTCCCCACCTGCCTCCCACTGCAAAAGGTGGGAGAAAAGCACTATGAAAATATTGAAAAAGTTTCCTCTGAATCTTTCAAATGTGTTTTTCGTACCTCGCGTGTTCTCCAGTGGTAAAATTTTGCTTTTTTTAATAAAATCTTTTTAAGTTTAAAAAAGGGAACATTTAAAATATAGAAGTCTAATTTTCGCTTATAGCAGACTCATTCTGATTACTTCTTAGTTAAATACATCACTGTTGTTACTGTGAACGCAGTGAGACCCTGGCCCAGGTTGCCCAGAGAAGCTGTGGCTGCCCCATCCCTGGAGGGTTTCAAGGCCAGGCTCGATGGGGCTTTGAGCAACCTGGTCTGGTGGGAGGTGTCCCTCCCTATGGCAAAGGGCTTGGAACTAGGTGGTCTTTAAAGTATCTTCCAACCCAAACCATTCTGTGATTCTATGACTGTGCTGTTTTCCAAAAAATTGGGACCAGTGGAAGAGACTATCCTGCTTGACATAAGCAAAATGAGATGTCACACACTTACGTCTTACATTCGGCTTGGTGAGATCTACCTCAGTGATCAATTTGGAGAATCACCTCAAAGGATGTTATGCTATATCAGCTATAGGGTAACACAGTGGTATGACTTCTCAGGGAGTCCCATACCTTCCTTGTTGCTCCGAGTGTTTTAATCAGCGGAGGCTGCCCAAGGTATGACTTCTGAGCAGAATATTAGTGTGAAGAAAATACAAGAAAATTCCCACTTTTACTAAGACACCTTCATTTTTAGGCTTGTTGGAATAAACACCTGTGATTCCCATGTACCACAGTCTAACACATTTTTTTCCCACACTCTAACTGGTATGGAAACATGTATCTGTTGAATGTGTATGTCTTTTTAAAAGGCATTTAAATATGTGACCTTAAAAATATGTTTAAATTGCTAAGCACTGAATGATACAGGGGGAGAGAGAGCAGAGGGGTGAGAAAGCCAAGCCGGACTTTTTAACTCTATTTAAATTAGATATTGGGGGCTTAAGTACTTATTTGCAAACTGAAACAGAGAGCATTAACCTAGATAAATAGCTGGCGTCGGTGTGTCCTTCAGAGGTGAACAATATTCGGGCAGGTGAAATGAAGAATTAAAACAAAAGGCCTTTCACTTTGTACATCTTCATTCCGCCAGTAACCGCTGGAAGGAAAGTGAAGTAAATGCTTGAAGGTGGAGGGGGGTCAGTCAGTTCATAAAACAAAAGGAATGATAAAACCAATCTTTAGTGCCCTCCTTTAATCAAGCCTTTTTTTGGGAACAGCGTGTACTGTGGCTGAGGCACCAAGTTTAAAGGAGGACATGCACGTTTTGGGTGAGATCCAAGAGGAGATCAGGAAGACTAACACTGAGGAATGAGAGTTATGTCTTCTGATGAACATCTTAAAATACTTAGCTTTGAAATGGCAGAATGGGGGGATCTAATCGAGGTACAAAAATACCTAATGAGGGCAAGCAAGGGTCTGGGTATGACACTTCCACAGGGTGAAGGACAAAGCAGAAAGCTGACCTTAGGTTCAGGAGCAAACTAAGCCTCCAACCCTAAAGCAGATGGGAAAAGGGGGAGTAGACAGTGTTTTTCTCCAACAAACAGGCACTCAAGAGTTTAACACGACATATACACTTAAATATACACGGCAGAAATGTTACACAGCTCACAGGGCTGTGTGTCTGCAAGAGTGAGACCAAGATGCTGCTCTGCATTTCTTGGCATGATGCTACGATAAACCTCTTCCTCCTGGTAAGAACAACTCCCAAAACAATGGTTTGTAGTATTAAGACTGAGTAGAAATCCAAGGATGAGACATTTGTGGCTTGAGCCTCAATAAACCCAAGCAACGCTATAGATTTGGGGCAGAGTGGCTAGAAGACTATAAAGAGGGAAAGAACCTGAGAGTGTTGATCGATGCTCGGCTGAACATGAGCTAACTGTGCCCAGGTGGCCAAGAAGGCCGGTGGCATCCACTACAAGAAAGACATCGAGGCCCTGGAACGTGTCCAGGGAAGGGCAACAAAACTGGTGAGGGGTCTGGAGCACAAGTCTTATGAGGAACAGCTGAGGGAGCTGGGATTGTTCAGTCTGGAGAAGAGGAGGCTGAGGGGAGACCTCATTGCACTCTACAACGTCCTGAAGGGAGGTTGTGAAGAGGAGGGGGTTGGCCTCTTCTCCCAGAGAACTAATGACAGGACTTGAGGGAATGGCCACAAGTTGCACCAGGGGAGATTTAGATGAGATGTCAGGAAAAACTCTTTCTCCCCACGAGTGGTCAGGCACTGGGATGGGCTGCCCAGGGAGGTAGTGGAGTCACTGTCCCTGGCAGCGTTCAAGAAGTGTGTGGATGAGGTGCTAGACATGATTTAGTAGCTCAGTGGGTAGTGTTGGTGATAGGAGGATGGCTGGACTAGATGATCTTGTCGGTCCTTTCCAACCTTCTCTGATTTCTACTATGTGTGTTTCTGCGATATAAAAACACTGATGTGGAATAGTTCTATTCTTAATAAGATTACTGAGAGTTTTCCTATTGATTTCAATTAGCCTTGAGTTGGGAGATTTCATTTTTTTTTAAATAAAAAACTCTTCTACCCCTCTCTGAGTCATAACTGCTCAAAAAAAAACCACCTGGTGTTTGGAAAAAAAAATTGAGAGAAAATACAAAAGACACTTGACCTGCTCCATCAGTTCATTTCTTTGGCATATTACAGTGGTGAGATTCTATCGCGTTCACTCTCGTTTTAACTGGTAAACAAAGAAGAGGTAAATTAAGCTTCTGTGTGTCAGAATTGCAAGAGAAAAGCACAAGCAGAACAACAACAAAAAAAAAAACCATGAGGGAAAGGTTTAAAGAAGGGGCGGAAAGCAGAGGAAATGACTTACATGTAGCGGTCTTCTATGTAATTCAGACAGGAAAAAACAACCAAAAAAAAAAAAAACCACCAAAAAAACACCAAAGAAAAGCTAATTTTAGGATCGTTAGCGATGATTACCAATGGTGGAACTTTGCCATTTGCTCAATTTGCCCTAATGTTTTTTCCTTCTAAAATTAGGACATTCCCCAACAAGGGAAGGGTGAGTGTCAGGAGGATGGAGCCAGGCTCTTCTCAGTGACATCCAATGATAGGACAAGGGGTAATGGATGCAAGCTGGAACAGAGGAGGTTCCAGTTAAATATGAGGGAAAATTTCTTCACAGTGACAGTGACTGAACACTGGAAGGGGCTGCCCAGGGAGGGTGTGGAGTCTCCTTCTCTGGAGACATTCAAACCCTCCTGGACACGTTCCTGAGCGATCTGATCTAGGTGTTCCTGCTCCGGCAGGGGGATTGGACTAGATGATCTTTCAAGGTCCCTTCCAATCCCTGATATTCTGTCATTCTGTGAGAAGATGTAAGAACCAGAAATGCTCCAAGTGGGGAGATGCTGCTTGTCCCGCTCGCTGTAAGAAAACTCCTCGGCGAGGCTGACGGACGACGTTAATCACAGGACCTACCCCTCGCAAATCAGAGTATGAGCAGCGTTGTGCCTTGTGATAGAAAAACTCTCCTGAGTTGGACTTGTTGGCAACAAAGACCTTGAGTGGCAGGTAAAATGTCAAAGCAATCTTTTGACCCTCGTTGGTAGCTGTAAATGTTGTATCAGTGTGTGGTCAAATAAACACCGGCACAACATAAGGATAGTGGGGAGGCATGAAAAAAAAAACCCCTAAAAAAAACCCCAAGAAAATTAACAAAGCAGCAGTAATTGTGATGGGCTCATCAAGACCAGCTGTCAAGAAGCAGCGGGAAGCAAAGCAAAAAGCCCCGTTGCCACAATGCAAACAACCAACTCCTGCGCAAGCAGGGGTTTTAACAGCGGAGGGGGACAATGAACGATGAGGTTTTTGAACCATTAAGGCAAGAATGAAGAAGCAGATAGCTTGTATAGCTTTGTACAAGGCACGAAGCTTTGTATCCGTGCAGCCCTCACACTGGGATCCCACCTCAGGAGGGTCTCCTTGCCATTCTAAAGCGCAAAAGCGAGGTGAAAATTAAACCGAGACAAAAAGGCAAGGCTTCTGAAAAATGGAGCTATTATACAGCTAATAAACAGAGAAAGCCCAAAAGACTTTAAGCACAGCTGAGAGTTCTGTATGGACTCCAACCAGAGAGCAGGTCATGAGGCTGTAAGCAGCAGAATGCAGACTTTAATGAGAACAGACCCAGTTGTTTTCAAGACATAACAGCAGTTTGGAGCGAGTGACTGAGTCATCAGCACCCCAGGGTAATGAGGACTGAACAGCAACAGGGGACTTCTAGGGACCTGAAGGGGCTCTAAGGTCTCCCCAGAGCCTTCTCTTCTCTAGGCTGAATCCCCCAACTCTCTCTGCCTGTCCTCACAGCAGAAGGGCTCCAGCACTTGGATCATCTTTGTAGAATCAGAGAATTGTAGAACAGTCCAGACCAGAAGGGACCTCCAAAGGTCATCTAGTCCAACCTCCCCACAGTCAGCAGGGACACCCCCAACTAGACCAGGTTGCCCAGGGCCTCCTCAAGCCTCAGCATCAAGATCTCCAGGGAAATGGGCCTCAACCAACCTGTTCCAGTGTTCCACCACCCTCAGAGCAAAGAACCTATTCCTAAGATCCAATCTAAAGCTTCTCTTCTCCAGCTTGAAGCCATTGGCCCTCATCCTGTCACTGCAGGCCTTTGTAAACAGACCCTCCCCAGCCTTCCTATAGACCCCCTTCAGAGACTGGAAGGCTGCTAGGAGGTCTCCCTGGAGCCTCCTCTTCTCCAGGCTGAACAACCCTAGCTCCCTCAGCCTGTCCTCATGCAAAGGTGTTCCAATTCCCTGATCATTTTTGTGTCTCTCCTCTGGACCTGCTCCATCAGGTCCATGACTTTCCTATCTTGAGGGCTCCAGACCTGTACATCATACTCCAGGTGAGGTCTCACCAGAGCAGAGTGGCTGAATCACCTCTCTGGATCTGCTGGCAACACATCTTTTGATGCACCCCAGGATGGGATTGGCCTTCTGGGCTGCAAGTGCCCACTGCCTGCTCATGTCCAGCTTCTCATCCATCAGCATCCCCAAGTCCCTTTCCTCAGGGCTGCTTTCTAATACCTCATCCTCTAGTCTGTGTTGAGAGGGAGGATTGTTCTGGCCCAGGTGCAGAACCCTGCATTTGCTTTTGTTGAACCTCGTGAAGTTCACCTGGGCCCACCTCTCCAGCCTGTTCAGGTCCCTCTGGATGATATCCCATCCCTCGGGTGTATCGACAACACCACACAGCTTGGTGTCCTCTGCAAACATGGACACTGATGCACACTCAATCTCTATATATATCATTGATAAAAATGTTAAACAGTACTGGTGCCAGCACAGACCCTTGAGGGACACCGTTTGTCACTGCTCTCCATCTGGNAGTTCCTTATGCACTGAACAGTCCACCCACCAAATCCTTGCCCAATTTCCTGCATGTGGGGATTGAGAACTTTTGTGCTCTTTAGAACGCATCCTTGAAGATCTGCCAGCTTTGTTCCATTCCCTTGTCCCTGAGGGCCATTTCCCAGGGGGTCCCTAACTCCTTAAGGAGCTGGAAGTTTGCTTTCTTAAAATTTAGAGTCCTAACTGTGCTTCTCATGGATTTCAAACTCCTTAGGACAGTGAACTGGACTAGGGCAGCCCAGGCTGCCTTCAACTTTGACATCCCTGATGATTTCACTTGCATTTGTGACCAACAGGCCCAACAGTACATCTCCTCGAGTAGGGCTGTTAATTTCTTGTCTCGAGAAGTTGTCATCTAGGCAGTCTAGGAGCTCCCTGGAGTGCCTGCATCCAACCATGTTGCTCTTCCAACACGTGTCAGGGTGCTTAAAATCCCCCAGCAGTATGAGAGCCTGTGATCATGATGCTACCTCAAGCTGGAGTAAGAATGCATCATTGACAGGCTCTACCTGGTCAGGAGGCCTGTAGTAGACTCCTACTACAAGGCTCCCTTTGCTGTCCTGATTGCTAATTCCTACCCATAAGTTTTCGACCTGCTCATGGCTATTCTTTAGCAACAGCGCTTCACACTCTAGCCACTTCTTTACATAGAGGGGCAACACCTCCACCCCTTCTGTCTCTCCTGACCCTTCTGAACAGCTTGTAGCCACCGATGGCCACACTCCAGTTATAGGATTTGTCCCATCAAGCTTCTGTAATTGCTGCTATGTCACAGTTCTGTAGCAGGATAGCTTCCAGCTCCCCCTGTTTATTACCCATGCTGCGTGCATTGGTGTAGAGACACTTCAGTTGGTCTGCCAGCCATGTCGCTTTCTTAGAGGGGCACCCCACTGATCCCCCAAGGTGCTTTGTGGCAGCTGCCCTCCTGTCTCCTATTTCCTCAGAGGCTCATCACAGTCTCCTCTGAATCCATTCCAATAGGAGGTCCATGCCCTTCCTATGGTGAGGTCTCCAGAGATGGACACAGTACTCCAGGTGGAGTCTCTCCAAAGTAGAGATGAGGGGCAGAATCCCCACCTCCCNGATCCCCCAAGGTGCTTTGTGGCAGCTGCCCTCCTGTCTCCTATTTCCTCAGAGGCTCATCACAGTCTCCTCTGAATCCATTCCAATAGGAGGTCCATGCCCTTCCTATGGTGAGGTCTCCAGAGATGGACACAGTACTCCAGGTGGAGTCTCTCCAAAGTAGAGATGAGGGGCAGAATCCCCACCTCCCCCCACTGGCCACACTGCTGGGGACACAACCCAGGATGTGAGGGGCCTTCTGGGCTGTCAGCGCATGTTGCTGCCTCATGTTGAGCTTCTCATCCACCAGCACCCCCAAGTCCTTCTCCTCAGGGCTGCTCTCCAGCCATTCTCCATGCAACCTGTATTTCTGCTTGGGATTGCCCTGACCCTGGTGCAGGACCTTGCACTTGGCCTGGTTGAACTTCATGAGGTTCACACAGGCCCACTTCTCCAGCCTGTCCAAGTCCCTCTGGATGGTATCCATTCCCTCCATCCTCACCACGCAGCTTGGTGTTGCCAGCAACCTTGCCCAGGGGCAGTCAAAGGCAGCACAAGATGAGGGCACAGAAGACCTTTTCCACTCTGAAGCCAACTTATTCCCCAAAAACACCAGCTCCTCTCATTTTGTCCCAGCCAGCAAGCTATTTCCATCCTTCTTTCAAGGTGACAGCCATCACTACCCCCATCCCACATCTACCAGAGGTGGAGACTCAACCCACAGAAAAACAAAACCAGACAGAAAACAATGTTACTTTATACCAGTGAAGTTAAGCCAAAATCTGACTCAGCTTGCTTGTGTACCACAGATGGTCAGGCATGAGGAAGAAGAGGAGTCTATGGACTCCTTCTCTGAAGAGGTGAAAGGAAAATACAGATGTCCCCGAGAGCAAGGCAAATTACTGCATTTTCTGTCTGAATAAACAGACAGTCCAAGCTATCTATAGACTTCCTAAAGTCAGTGGAAAATCACTTACTTTCACTTTACATCAGTTTCACTGTACCACAGAACCTTCTCAAAAGAGAAGGCTCTTGGGAGACCTCAGAGCCCCTTCCAGTCCTGAAAAGGGCTCAAGGAAAGCCAGCTGCTCCATCCCTTGAGGGGTTCAAGGCCATGTTGGAGGGGGTTTGGAGCAACTTAGTCTGGCGGGTGGTGTCCCTGCCCAGGTAAGGGGGCTGAAACTGGATGATCTTTAAGGTCCCTTCCAACCCAAACCATTCTGTGATTCTATGAGCCTATGATTTTCCTGTTTCGTAATTCCTGTGCCCTTGAGAGGAGAAACTGAAGAACTGAGTGTTAAACGATCATGGGATTTGAAAATGGAAAGTGATGCCCCCCAGCCTACTAACAGAGATGTCACAGTGGTGTAGCAAAGTCAGATGGCTAATCTTGCTCAAGATCCAGTTCCTTCCTTCTGCAAAAAGAAGGAAAATATGACTCACTGTGTCCACAGGGTGTATGGAAAATAAAATGAAAGCAGTGGTATGCATGAATGACCTGCAGATGGGAGTGATCAAAAGCACTCACTAAAATGGAACAGAGAGTAAGAGGAGGTTGGGTAGGAAAGGGGAGTAACAGGAGTCTCCAATGTGATGTCTGCTGCACACGTGAAGACAAGGAGAGGAGCCAACAGACATAACAATAAGAGGAGTTCTGGTGAAAGAATGAGGATCCGTTTTTTTCATGCAAGACTGAAACAGCAAGTTTATTTACATTGCACTTGAAAATACAGGAGAGAGGCTGGAAATGGGGAAAGAATCCCCTTGGTAACAATGAGACACTGAGATCAAACCCAACCCAGCAGAGGCAATAAGACTAGTTAGTCTTCATGTCCATAAACTTCCCTTTCCTGAAAAAAGAGCCAGGCCCAGGCCCTGGAGACAATTAATTTAGATGAGAAGAAAACAGTAAATGTTTATTTAGAATCATAGAATCGTTTAAGTTGGAAGGGACCTTTCAGATCAGGTCCAACCATCAACCTAACAATGACAAAAAACCACCACTAGCCCAGTGTCCCTGAGCACCACATCTGCCCAGCTTTTAAATACCTCCAGGGAAGGTGATGCCACCACTGCCCTGGGCAGCCTCTTCCAAGGCTTCATAGCCATTTCAGTGAAGAAATTTTTGCTAATATCTATCCTAAACCTCCCTGGTGCAGCTTGAAGCCATTTCCTCTTGTCCTATTGCCTGTTCCTTGGTAGAAGAGACTGACCCTCCCTGGCTACACCCTCCTTTCAGGGAGCTGTATAGAGTGAGAAGGTCTGCCCTCAGCCTCCTTTTCTGCAGGCTGGACACCCCCAGCTCCCTCAGCCACTCCTTACATGGTATGTTCTCCAGACCCTTCACGAGTTTCACTCCCCTTGTCTGGATTACTCTGGCATCTCAAATAGTCTAATATCACTTCAGACACTGTAATCCACTTTGAAATAAATATTGGAGGCACAGCAATCAAGACAGGCACAGCATAGATGAAAGAAGCAAACGTAAATCTGCCTGTAGCAGTCCAGGGCCAAGCCACCTGTGCTATAATGCCAGAAAAATACCACGTGCATGTCGGCCTCTTTCAGTGGAGAATTCATGGGCATAACCTGACCAGGCCCAGAACGAAGAAATAAATCATTTCTAGAGCCGACTCATGTACTTGAGCAGGATGCTCCCTTCTGATGTGAGCCTATAATAAAACTCCTGTTTGCTTTCAGTGGAAGCAGAGTTGAATCTGACCAGTTCTGTTTAGAAAAACACTTACTTCTCCAGTAAATGCAGCAAATGCAAGTTTTAGTCTGGATAAATACACATAGATACTTCTGCTCACCATATTAACAGAGATCAATCTTTGTCTCACTGACCTATGGCTGACTGACAGTGGGTAGCTGCTGAGTTGATTGCTGGCTACCTTCCTGGGAAAAAAAAGAAAAAAAAAAAAAAAAAAAAGAAAAAAAAAACCTTGAAAAGGTTTTGAAAATGTCTGACAATAGGTGGGAGAGCAGGAATGTAATATACATAACAAAAGGAAGAAATGAAATAATATAGGTCCCATGAAAAACAAACTATGGGTGAAGGATGTGGGATATAGACTCCTCTGGTTACACCACACACCCGGCCACACAGCATTTCACCAGGGACAAGCTTGGCCCCACATGCCTGAGGGAAATGGTACTAACGAAGTGGTGGAGGAGTATGTTTTGACTAGCATGAAGAGCGAAACTGGAAACAGAGGTGGGAAGCTCCTGGATTATAACCACTGTTGTACAAAAAAAAAAAAAAAAAANACCCAGTGTGTAAAAAAAAAAAAAAAAAAAAAGAAAAAAGGTTTAGTTTCACATAGTACATTTCACATTTGGGTTAAAGCTTGCATCAAATATTCACATGCAGTGCCTGGAAAAACCTCATCTAAAATCACTTCCCATAAAACATAAAACAGAATCAACACCAACATTCAAATAGTCTGCTTAAATGGGATGAAGTGTTGACTACGATATCAGAGACATCAAAGGGTAACTACCAAAACAACATAATCTTTCCTTTTCCCATCTGTGGTAGGAAGTAAAAAATCCAAGGAGTAATAAATAATAAGTATTCGTTACTTTTTTAATAAATATACAACCCTGGAGGGGTTCAAGGCCAGGCAGCATGGGGCTTTGAGCAAGCTGGTCTGGTGGGAGGTGTCCCTGCCCATGGCAGGGGGGTTGGAACTCAATGATCTTTAAGAGCCCTTGTAACCCAAACTATTCTGTGATTCTATAATAAAGGTATATTATTTATAACAGTTCGGAGCAACACAAGGCCCACAGCAGAATTAGCTGACAGTGAGGCAGACTGCTTTCTGATCACGAAAAAAAAGAAAAAATGCCAGTCAAGCCACAAGCACAGAGACTCACAAGAAAACCCAAAGAGTTTAAGATACCAGGAAATTTTTACATTTGAGATGGTGGCTCCGTTCAAAGATATCTGACACATCTTGGCTACCACAAGCAACCTCACCATAGCATTAGAGGTGCGATTAAGCTAATTGCTTCGCATCTCAGGTTTCCAAAACTAATATATTTAGCTCCAGGTCAGGTGTCTCTGCATCACATTGTGAAAACGTACCCCCCCAGAGCCCCAGTTGCACTGGGGACTTGTGATGAAGACAATGAGCAAAATGTTATTTAGAGTCAATGTGGTTGTACCCTGAATCAGCCACAGAATAGGCCAAATTCCCTCTCTCTGTGCAGAGAAGTGGAAGGTACAATCTCTTACAGAATCACAGAATGGTTTGGGTTGGAATGGTCCTTAAAGATCATCCAGTTCCAAACCCCCTGGCACACCTCCCACCAGACCAGGTTGCTCAAAGCCCTGTCCTAACCTGGCCTCAAACCCCTCCAGGAATGGGGCAGTCACAGCTTCTCTGGAATAGGGTCTCACAACCATCACAGCAACAAGTTTCTTCCAAAGATCTTATCTAAATCTTCCATCTTTCCTTTTAAAACCAATCCTTCTCATCCTATCAATCTACTCCTTCACCAAGAGTCCCTCCCCAACTCTGCTCTAGGCCCCCTTTAGGGACTGGAAGGTCTCCCCAGAATCTTCTCATCTCCAGGCTGACCAATCCCAACTCTCTCAGCCTGTCTTCAAAGCAGCCTATTTTGGATCACCTTTGTGGCCTCCTTTGGATCCATTCCAATAGGAGGTCCATGCCCTCTAGAGACAGATACAGTACTCCAGGTGGGGTCTCTCCAGAGCAGAGAAGAGGGGCAGAATCCCCCCCCTTCACCCTGCTGGCCACACTGCTGGGGACACAACACAGGATGTGAGGGGCTTTCTGGGCTGTCAGTGCATGTTGCTGGCTCATAGAATCATTTAGGTTGGAAGAGACCCTTGGGATCATCAAGTCCAACCATCAGCCCTACTCTACAAGTTCTCCCCTACACCAGATCCCTCAACACCACATCTAATCTACCCTTAAACACAGTAGGGATGGGGACTCCACCACCCCCCTGGGCAGCTGATTCCACTGACTGACCACTCTCTCTGTGAAAAACTTTTTCCTAATGTCATGTTGAGCTTCCACCAAAATCCCTGAGTCCTTCTCCTCAGGGCTGCTCTCCAGCCATTCTGATGGCACAAATACCCAACCTGTATTTGTGCTTGGGATTGCCCTGACCCTGATGCAGGACCTTGCACTTAGCCTGGGTGAACTTCATGAGATTTGCACAGGTCTACCTCTCCAGGCTGTCCAGGGCCCTCTGGATGGCATCCCTTCCCTCCAGTGTGTTCACCATGCCACACAGCTTGGTGTCACTGGCAAACTTGATGAGGGTCCACTCTTCCTACCATTTCTGCAAGCCCTCCAAAATCCAATCGCCTAAGATCTTGAGCCAGGACTGTAAAAAGCTGCACCTGGGCTGTACTTGTTATTGCAGAAAGTGCCCTGAAAATACCAGATGTTGATTTTCATCCTGAGAACTAAAGCATAAAACTAAATAATTAAAGAGGACGTGGAAGGACAGTGGCTATCTGCAGAGCTGATGAAAAAGCAAAACAGATGCAAGGAATGAAGGGCAAAGATATCTCAAAGAAATGAGAGGTGAAGTCCACAGTTTTCCCAATGGAGGCACGGACCGATGAGCAATTAATACACTTGAATTAAAAAAGGAGAAACAAAATATAAAAGCAATCAGGGGTAAGAACGAAGCACAGTGAAAGTAAGGAAATGCAAAGCTTCATACAGCGATTATTTCTGGATCAAATCCAGCAACTATAAGAACCATCAGGAAACTCCAATCAAGTCAAAAAATAAAAGAGGGAATTAGCAGGGGCTGTGTAACGTTGGCGATGCAGGACAGTGGTGAAGGATGTGGTCACTCACAGCTGGGACCATGGTAGACACAGGTGTAGCACAACTCAAAACAAGAAGACTGGGTTCTGGGTTTGACTGTCTTAAACTTTGTACCTGCCCATACACACTGAGGGCAAGTAGCTGATTGTTTCCAAATGACATAAAGTACCAATGGCAGGTTAGAGCAGGGATGTTTCTGAAAGAAATGTCACAGGGTTTAAACCACTTTGGAAGAAAGGGATTTGATTCACAGGTGTAGAATGCTGGGCATTAGGTCCAAAAAGGTCAAGAGCTGGGTCGCAGGTCACACTGGGGTCACACTAACCCCGTGGATGCTCCAGGCCTGGGGCAGAGTGGCTGGAGTTGCTCATCCAAAAAGGACCTGGGGGTGTTGATTGACAGCAGCTGAATATGAGCCAGCAGTGTGCCCAGGTGACCAAGGGAGCCACCAGCATCCTGACCTGTATCAGGAACACTGTGACCAGCAGGACTGGGGCAGTCATCATCCCTGGGCACTTGGGAGACCCCACCTCAAGTGCTCTGTCCAATTTTGGGTCCTTCACAACAAGAAAGACCTTGAAGTGCTGGAGCAAGTACAGAGAAGGGCAACAGAGCTGGTGAGGGGTCTGGAGCACAATTCTTGTGAGGAGCAGCTGAGGGAGCTGGGGGTGCTGGTCGACAGGAGGCTGAACATGAACCAGCAGTGTGTCCAGGTGGCCAAGAAGGCCAAGGGCATCCTGGCTTCTATGAGAA
>VZTM01033786.1:0-29236 GCA_013400555.1 Jacana jacana | reverse complement strand
CCCCCCCAAAAAAAAAAAAAAAGGGTCATTAGAAATTACTGGGAAAACAGTGGAAAAACTCTGGAAACAATTTTGTAGCTTTGTAAAATCCACAATTTGCACATGTCTTGAAGACAATATTAGAAGGATATTTCAGAACTACAAAGGTGAGAAGAATAATGAAATAATGACAAAGTTTATTACAGAATTGCTTTCTTGTAAGTAGCAATTGAATAATCAAGGACTCTTCAGACTAGCAAAATATATGACTAAAGGATATATGACAGGAATCTACAAATCATTGTTAGGTTGAGGGAAGATGAATGGACAACTATTATTTAGAGTTTCTTTCTCAACAAGAACAATAGGACATCAAATGAAGCTAGCAGAAGGCGGTCTCAAAATGAGCAAGAGAAGATGCTCCTCAGAAGACATAATTAAACTGTGCAAAACTGTGCTGTTGGGTGTTAGGAATGCTGAGTGGTTTTTAGGGAGCTAAAAAAGCAAATGCACAAAAGCAGGGAAAAAGATTTCAGCGGGCTGTTAAATATATACCACCACTGATTGAGAAAGCTGCTAAGAAGCAAATGATTTGAGATAAGGATCTTCAGAATGATAACACAAGTATAGGAAAGGAGAGACCAAGTGTGGATTTATGATGAAAGGAAGCAAAATAATACCAGTGGTGAGGAATGGAAAAGTCTGAGAGGAGGCAGAGAGGAAGCGGAGTGAGCAGATCTGGTAGAAGCTGCAGATGGCCGAAAGTACCAAGAATGGGAGGATGGCACCAATGCTGAGTACTGCTTATGTTTTTTTAGAAAAGGAACATCATAAAACCCACAAGAGAATGGCAAAGGAAGAGAGGAAAATGCATATATTTTGTGTGTTGACCGGTATTTCTTTCTTGGATAGACTTTTAGAAAGCCCGTTGATCCTGGTCTAATAGTACACTGCAGGTTAGTTGATTCAAAAAGTTAGGTTGATGATATTTCTAAAGTATAACAATTAGATTTAAGATATGTTTCCAGGCTACTTTGTTTAAAGTAAGAAATATAAGAAAGATTGAGAATCAGAACTATGTTGAGATGTAAATTCAATTAGAGCAAAACTTTCTTTAGTATGTATTTTGTCAAGCATTTGACACAGTCTTCCACAGCATCCTTGTAGCTAAACTGAGTAAGTGTGGTCTGAACGATAGGGTAGTGAGGTGGATTGTCAGCTGGCTGAAGGATAGAAGCCAGAGAGTTGTGGTCAATGGGACAGAGTCTACTTGGAAGCGTTTATCTAGTGGAGTCCCTCAGGGATCAGTACTGGGACCGGTACTGTTCAATATATTCATCAATGACTTGGATGAGGGAATAGAGTGCTCTATCAGCAAGTTTGCTGATGACACCAAACTGGGAGGAGTGGCTGACACGCCAGCAGGCCGTGCTGCCATTCAGCGGGACCTGGACAGGCTGGAGAGTTGGGGGGGGAGAAACTTAATGAAATATAACAACAAGGGCAAGTGTAGAGTCCAGTATAGGTTGGGAAATGACCTGTTGGAGAGCAGTGTAGGGGAAAGGGACCTGGTGTTCTTGGTGGACAGCAGGATGACCATGTGCCCTCATGGCCAAGAAGGCCAATGGCATCCTGGGGTGTATTAGAAGGAGGGTGGTTAGTAGGTCGAGAGAGGTTCTCCTCCCCTTCTACTCTGCCCTGGTGAGACCCCATCTGGAATATTGTGTCCAATTCTGGGCCCCTCAGTTCATGAGAGACAGGGAACTGCTTGAGAGAGTCCAGGGCAGGGCTACCAAGGTGATTAAGGGAGTGGAGACTCTCTCGTATGATGGAGCTGGGTCTCTTTAGTTTGGAGAAGAGAGAACTGAGGGGAGACCTTACTAATGTTTATAAATATGTAAAGGGTGAGTGTCAGGAGGATGAAACCAGGCTCTTCTCAGTGATGTCCAGTGAAAGGACAAAGGGTAGTGGGTGCAAGCTGGAACATAAAAGGTTCCACTTAAATATGAGGAAAAACTTCTTCACAGTGAGGGTAACTGAACACTGCCCAGGGAGGTTGTGGAATCTCCTCTGGAGACATTCAAAACTCACCTGGACATGTTCCTCTGTGACCTGTTCTAGGTGTTTCTGCTCCAGCAGGGGGATTGGACTAGATGATCTTTCAAGGTCCCTTCCAATCCCTGATATTCTGTGATTCTGTGATAATGAAACAGGGATCTTCAGCTATCTTGCTAGATTTGCAGAGCCCATACTGTAATTTCATTCCTATTCTTGTCATAGATCACTTTTATGTCAATAGCATATATCTTATTTTTGTTCTCTTATTCATTAGTTTTTTCTTTTGTCAGAGCAGAGTCAGTTTAGCTTGTTAACATGGCAAGGATCAACAGAACATGAAAATCTCTGAGGTATCTGAGCAAAAGAAAATAGAAATTTATTTCTATGAACTCCATTGCTGCATGTTCTTGAAAAAAAAAAACCAAACACCACAAAACATTCCACAGTGAATGAAACGATACTATAAGCTTTCCAAAGAGATGATTACAGAGAGACTCAGGAAAGGGCACTGATTATGAGGTAAGTGGCTGAGACATAAAATTAAGGCTGATAAACACAGTGCTTTCAAAGGCATTCTAAAGTTGAGCTCAAAGTCATATCCTATAAAAGGCAGGGAAGAAGACACTTTGTTTACTGAACAACTTTTTTGCCCAATCACTGGTTAATCCTTAATATAGTTAGTCAACTCAGACATGCAAAATACTTTCCAATTCCATATTTCATACAGAAATAGAAACTATCTGGTAGAATATCTGTTTCAGGAATGCTGCTAAAATGTGTTGATTGCTCTCTAACACCTGCTAGTGAAAGACAAAAAAATTTTGGGATATAGTTTTGCTAGATTTATTTCTTATTTAGATTTAAAAAAAGGATTAGCTTCCCTTTGAAAGCTGACTCTTTTGATTACTAGCATGCATGGTTTCATTTCCAACCTCATATTCTATGCAGAATGCATTGCACATGACTCCTAAGTAGTTCTGTTATTTATTTGTCCCTCTGCAGTGGGAGCTGGTTCAGAATGAAAATCCTGTATTATGAGTTGGACAGATGTTAAAGGCAAACCATGAAACCACAAGGTTTACCTGATTGTTTTTACTGCAATTAGCTTTGTCTCAATGTTACTAATTGGATTACATGTGAAAATATAAGTAACCCTGAGTTTTCGAGGTCTGAAAGAGAAATGACCATTTTGCAATAGTTTTTCACACTGAATGGAGCCTCTCTGAGGCTTAGATCATAAGTGTCATTCAAATGGACTGCGATTGTGATTTTAGGCCAACTTGACCAAGTTGCCTGATAGCTGGTAGTTATCTGCCTATATAAATTCTAGGACCTGGGGAGGCTCTGGGAGTTTGAGTTTTCCTTGAGAAATGCAAAAACCTCTTTTTCTTCTTCACTGGTTGTCTGGAGATTGTTTTTTGTTTCAGAGATGGCATGTGATATGGAAATAATCTGTCCCTTTTTTTAGGGATGAGATTAGGAAAATCCTCCTGATGACTTTAAAGTGTTTCTGAAGTTGTCAATGAAAGCTGATGCCATGTCATTTAATTTGCAAGTGTCTAATTCCTGTGTCATACAGAGCCTTTCACAAGACCATTAGGGGACTGTTACTTCTTCAATAGTCCCAGTTTTTAGGTCTGATTTTTGTGGCCAAATTTGGTGAGTTATTTGTTTGATTCTAGTGTACTTACAGCGAACTTAGGTCTTTGCCTGACTGAGTCTTTTTACATTGTGTTTTGAACGCATACTGATTTGAAGCAGAATAATCTTTTTCTACAGATGGAGCCTTTTCTGTCTGTCGTATTTAGTTGTATTTTTCACATTTTCTATGTAAAGTGAAGGCAGTTACTCTACCCCTCATTGTGTTTAGAGGTTTTTCACTGGGCTTGCAGAATTACTTCTGTTATCATTCATTTCTAGAAACCTTTTTATTTGTAGTTCTACAAAATGCTCACACTGCATATCTGCATCAGTTTTATCTGTCTGGGATAGTCTGTCCGTCTAGGAGTACTTATCAGTGCTACAAGAACATTGCCTGTCTAAGAGCAGTTATCAGTGATAAAAGGACTTCTGTAGAAAAGAAAGGAAAGGGATATTTCACATTGAGTTGTAGAGATATTCAGGAGTATGCTTCGTATTTGTGATTCTGGGGGCCTAATGCAATTTTTATTGAAATAGTGACTTCAGATGGATAGTGTTTGGTTTCAGGCATGAAGGGTTTGTCAAGAAACAACAAACTGAATTGCATTTTAGAGGGGAGTTGTAAGATTCCTTATAGACTGATCTACCATTTCATTTTTTCCATTTCATTAACACAATATACATAAAACCGCACACATTAAAGAGGTTTTTGTGCATGCATATTTTGTTCTCAGCTGTCAGTGTCATGAAGACTTCTGTAACTGCTATCGGATTAAAGATAAGTTCCTAAACATACCTAGATTTATACATACTTATCTCTTTATATATTTTACATGTATATTTAGATTTATCTTTATTTACATAAGTACAGACACAGTTTCAACAGAAAAAAAATATTTTTTTGTTATGGGATGTTAAAGTATGTCAAGTAACAATAAAAACTTCATTAATACTTTCAGTAGAAATCTGAATTGCTTTGGAGATCTATAGACAACATGCTAAAAAAGACTGATGAAACCTAAGTACAGCTGCTTCATAGTTAAACCTAAGATTTCAGCTGTGCGCTGAATAATAAAACCATTTTTTCTGTATTTTATTCACCATTCTTTCTTACTGAAGATCTAGATTTGAGATTCATTAATGTTTTCTTTAATTATATGTGCTTTCAATAAAAATTTGTTTTTACTTGATATAATTACCATTTGCATGTAGTAATTGAAATAAATTTGCTTATGTAAATCAGAATACTTCTTAGCATATAAGCTACTTTTAATAGCCATGTAATTTTATGAAGTTCTTTATTCCTTTAAACCAGATCTTGTTTTCTAATTTGCAAATGCCTAACATGCAAATTACTCATGTTCCCCCTATCTCACTAATGTTTTACTTAGTTTTAATTGCTAAACTTCTTTTCAAGTACTTTCAATGGGAGAGTTACACTGTCTTTCACACTTCTCAAATAGGATTTTGTTTTATGAACCTCTACATAATAAAAAGACTTCCATTGAATCATGATTTGAAAAGCAGATTAAATAGCAAGCCCTGTGCTACTCCTATTCTTTCCTTCCAACAGAGACCCTGCAGCAGCAGAGACAGTGAATTTAGGCGTAATCCATGCACCTTCTCTCTCCAGTGGTCCTTCTAATTCTACAAAGGATGATTTAAAAAAACAATAATGAAAAAGTTACTGCTTTGTTTCTCATGTCTCCCACAGACATGTGGCTGTGTGAATGGCACTGCAGTAAAACTGATGCAGTCAACTGCTTGTTGCTTTGTTCTCTTTTTACTTGCAGGTACCTAGGGGTACTAATATAGTCACCCAGTGCAGTTTCTTGTAGATGGAATTTGTTGCTTGGAGGTGCTGTAGGAAGTGAAACTAGGAGAGGACCTTTCCTGAAGAGGAACTTTGAATATTTCAACATTACCAGTCCCTTGCTAGTTCTTTCTTACTCAGTTCTGTTTTTTTATGGTCTTGTTTGACATTTTTGGCAGCTCCGTTAATTAAGCAGAAGTTATCCCTGATTAATGTACTGTAAGCTGCTTCTGAAGTGCTATAAATAATGTGGTGATTAATTGCTGTATCCAAACGCAGTCATCCCTTAGCATACTTCACAGATGGATTGTTTTGGTGAAATGATGTCCCATTCTCATATGTATTAGAGACATTGATTGCAGAAAATCTTATCTCTCAGTTTTTCTGTTTTCTTCCAAATAAATTATGCCTCTTGATCATGAAGACTATTGGTACAGAGGAGACATTTTCAAAATACAAATGTAATATTCCTGTGGATTATGTTCAAGACCATTGCAATTGAAAGAGAATAACATAAAATGTCTGAGCTTTGGAATTTTCAAATGTGTTTTTCTCTTGAAAGAAAATTTTCTAACCATGCACACAAAAAATACACTTCTTGGGGGATAAGGCAATTATTTTAATCCCTGTTAGTGAAACTGTGGGTTTAATTGTTTTTTCTTGCAAATAAGACAATAAATGTGGTATTTTTTTTTTAAATTGATAGTGTCTAATTTGTGTCAGAGAAAAGGCTGTCTATAATGAACCAAAAGCTTATATTAACATTTCTGAAAAAATTATCTTTAGTATTTGAGATTCTGATTTTAAACATATTAACGGGAAAGAGTCCAGTCATGCTAAAATCAGCACAGCTTTCCAGAATTTGACTCTTTCAGAAAAGGAGTTTTCTCTGCCGCAACAGCAGAACTGTTCTACTTACTTTTTAGATCTGCGTAACTATTTTATTTCTACTAACATAGACATTCACACACCTGTGAGTAGAATATTTTAAATGGTGTACCTGTGTGTACACATGCATGCACGCACAAAGAAATCTGTGGGAAAGGGGTGGGTGGCACTTGGCAATATAGACAAAGCCTTGGCTTCAACTCAAAGATCTAACAGGATAGTTGGACATATTCACCCAGCTACCCAATTACAGTAACCTGCTACAATGACTTTTGGACAGGGGCGGACACTTTGTTGGTCACGGTTCTGTATTGGCTATGAAGGCCTGCCTGTTCGCTTCACAGACTCTGGCTGTGCTCCAAGGACTGCAGCAGTGAAACAAGGTGGTTCAGAAATTTTGGACTGCTACTCTGTGACAAAAGGTGTTTGTCCAGATGGGATCTCACTGAAGGACAACCTACGTGTTTATTATAGAGGAGGGGGTACAGATAACTGTTATTTATAGGAAATTTCTAGTCCTGAATGCTTTAAATATCACCTTGCAATTGATCGTACCTCCCACTTCTCAGCTAGAATTCTGAGTCATAAACAGTTCATAGTAATGTATAGTAATATAATAACATCCGGCAATTTTGCTCACTAATCTTATATTTTTCAGTTTCTTTAGGAATAATTTAGTATTACTATTATTTTATTAGCTTATTGTATAAACATTAGGATTACCTCATCATTTTAGAGAAAAAGTTTTTGAAAATTCTTAATCTCCTAACATCAGTTTCCTCCTCAGGGTTTCTAGAAACCCAGATGGTAAATCTAAGTGCCATCTCTGTTAAGAGCCTTGGTCATTCAGCAAGAAATAATATCATTCCTGGTCCGAACTGTGGACTGCTTTGTTTATACATAATCTTAACAATGACAGCAAGAGTCTTTGCTGATATGAATGACCAACAGTTTCAGCCCAATTGCCTTTAAGCATGGTGTTTAAAAAATATTTAGCATACAATAAAGTTGTCTTGATCCTTACATTAAAATAGCCTTGAACTCTCTCTAAAAAAAAAATAAAAGTACTGGCATCTCTTTTAACTTGTTGCTATTGAATCATAAAGACTATTGTCAATTTGGAGACCGTCTTCACAGTCCAAATTTGTACCACAATCTTCTTTTACTAAGAGAGGGAAAACATATTTCTGTAGTTGTCCTGAGTAATTCAGAGAGCAGAGGAAAATGAACTGCTGGTGTGTCCTTTTTTATAAGTAGTGATATTTCTTTTTTTACCATCTTGGTATTGTGTTTGTATTCATATGCAAAATGCATTACTTGAATATGAAGAAGTTAAATTCTCCTGCATTTGCAAGAACAAAAACCAGGGGGAAACATGTGACATGGAAAGCTTGGGAATCCTCAGTTTAATGATTTGTAGGAAAATCTAGGTTTTGTGGCGTTTGAAAGAAAACAAATTCTTATTAATACTTCTAGCTGATGTATTCTTAACTTCAGTCTATTTATGTTAACATGCTTTTTCTTAGACAATATATTTTGAAGGATAAAGGAATTCCCATTGAATTCAGTAGGATCTGGAAAATATTCCAGTCCTGAAGAGATTCACATATCATACTGATGTTCAAGTGTATAAGAAGCTCAGGTATCTACAGAGAAATCTGCACGTGTAGAAAGTGATGCACACATGGAAGTATTTCCAGAATGGGAAGTTAGGACACTTAAATGTTCTTGATAGATTCCGTGTGATCTCAGCTTTTCACTTCTTTCTGTGCATTTCAGAAAGTATACCACTATTGCTCCAGGACATTATTCTCCCCTCTCCCCCACTTTGAATACACTTTACAACAGATACAGTAAATGTGTAATGGTATAGAGAAAGAAGATACAAATAAAATATTCTATTAAGTATTTCCTGAATTGGTACCACCAATGTAGAGCTCTTTGTACATTTTAGAGTCTGCCCTACATTTGAAAGTACCCTCATACAATACTGCCTCTGTTTATTTAGTGCAAACAGATAACCCTATGAAGAGTATGAAGAAAATACTTAAGAAAAATTATGTGTATGTTATAGTGACTTTATTTGTATGCTTTTGTAAGCCTTGGTAATATCTTCCCATGCTTTTCATATTCAACATTTAGATCAGTAATTTATGAAAACGTCAAGTAATAGCATACAGTCAAACTACAAACACAGCTGCTAATGAGAAGAGCAGTATATTTGCAAACAGGCATTGTACTCAACCAAGAAATCTTGTCTTCACAGATGCTCTGTTCTTTCTAATAGGAATTAAAAAACAGCTTAATAGGAGTTCAACCAGCAGGTATTTTTCACCAGTTGTCTGTTGCTATTGACTGCTTTTCCAATTAGTGCTTTCCTTGTGACCGCAGGACAAAATGCCGTTGCTTTGTCAGCCTATATTTCAGAAAGCAGAGAAAAATCCTAAATCTAAAGGAGAATGCTTCTTTTCCCCTTCCCAAGAGAGATATATTGTCATATACATCCTACAACTGAGCCACAGAAATTGAAGTCTAAAATCACTTCAGTCATTTTGCAAGCTCTGGTTCTCACAAATAATGTCATGTGCTACCAAAAGTTTGAGAGAACTGAAATGTGAAAAACTTACTGACAAGATGTCTTTTGGCTGAGGACAAAGCCACAAGAGCAATTACTAAATTAAGGGTATAAAGTGTCACATTTAGTGGATAGGCAGATAACAGATTAACCATGAAGGATGACTTAGTGATTTGGAAGACTGCATCAAGGAGAAAAGGGCAAGCAAAGACTTGTGATATATCTAATTTCTGTACTGAAATGTAAGAAAGAAATGATGTGAATGCAGCTGATAGGTGCTAACTGTGAAATAACATAGGTAAGGCTAAATGTCTCGGTACAGAAAAGCACTTCAGAGTACAAGTCTGGTGATACTTGAAGGAAAGATGTTGGCCTATAATATGAATACCATGAAGGACTGAACAATATTACACTATGGCGGGAGTCAGGCTATGCATAAAAGCAGCTTGTCTTGTGATGAGTTGCGTCTTTGCAAGAGACATTGTTTCACTGCACTGATATTGGACATTAGAAGGTAATGCGATATTTTGAAGATGTTCACTTAGAGTTGCCAGCTGGTCTCTTTCTCAAGAGATATGTGCTATAAGAAATACAGGAAGCTGATTTTCTTCTAGGGTTTTTGATGGTTTTCTCATTGCTTGTTTTTTTTTGTTCGGGGCTCTTTTTTTTGGGGGGGGTGGTGGTATTGGTGCTTTTTATTTTTCCTTTTGTAATTTTATTTTATTTTTACTTAATTAAGGTAGTCTTTTGTGATCTTAGCTTTGTTATTCTATGTTGATGTGTACCTTACATATTTCCTTACAAGACTTGAGTTAAACTCCTCCTGTTAAAGGGATTCACATCCTCCCCCTTGTTGCCATAATTTTATAAAATAATTGTCTTGTGTTATCTTGGGAAGTCAGAAATGCAAGTCTGTTAAGCTTTTTAATTAACCGTTAAAAAAACTGTAGTTGTTTTAAGTGAATCAATATGGTACACTCCAAACTATAGCAAATACTTTCTTAAAAGCTGGGACGGAACACATCTTTCTTTGCCAAGCGTCCTAATTTGTGGTCTAAAATGCAGTAGATATACTGTCAAATATCTATATACTTTTTAAATGACCGTCCAAAAAGAAGTGTTATATACTCACCTTTCTGAAATTTAGAATTCAAGGTCAAATTAATTTTAAAATATACTATGGAAGTAAAGTTTTATTGAAACAGCTTTTATAAAGGTGACACCATTTACAGTAGCCTTTTTAAATGGAAAGAATGTAAATTACACATTTCTGAGGGCATAAAAGTTACAGCCAAACTGCATTTCCTGGAATAAGGACACTTAGTTTCTCTTACAGATGGCAATTTATGTTTTGCAGTGCACTGTCAAAGAGTTGGTAAAACTCAATTTAAAGTCATACTTAGCACAGATTTTTCACTTTTTTTTTTCTTTTTTTTTCTACCTAATGGGCAGGTTAGTAGAGCTTATAAGATGACTAAAATCCAATGACAATTGGTAAGACACATGTAGAATCACCCTGGTGTGGTGGAAGAAATTTACCTTCCGTAGTCAGCAAAGAAAATAGACCTACAACTATAATAAAATATGCACTTTTCAAACAGCTAAATTCTGTATCTTATTTTTACTTTTGGGTAAACCATTCCCTGAACATTTCTCGCTATCTCTGCAAGAAATTAAGAATCAAATCATCATCATCTACTTTACTTTAAATTTTGAGTACCTAACTTGAATCATTGAGTTGTTCTTTTGAAGTAAGTGGGATTATGTGCTTAAAATTAATCGTGTTTATGCACTTTGTAGTGGAGAGATCTTAATTTGCAAGAGCACTGAAATATTCTGACGTTTAAAGGTGAAGTTCATATGCATTATGTGTCACGTAAGTATGAAAGAATTTACCATAGCTGCAATGTAACTTTCAAATTTACACAGGAAATCTGTAGACTGATAGTCAGTTTTATGGTGCTCACACTGGGCCGCACCTAAAGAGAAAAAGGTATCAGCAGTTCTGCGAGGAGGAACGTTCTCCTAACTCAGAGTTAGTGCAGTCAATGATAATTTTGTCTTTTTGTATCTGAAGCATACAGCCTTCATGTTACTATTCTGTGTGTGGTAGGTTGAATGGCTGCCAGATGCCCACCAAGCTACTGTCTCTAACTCCCCCTCAAGACAGAGGAGAAAACAAGATGAGAAAGCTGGTGGGTTAAGATAAAGACAGATAAAGATTACCTATTATGTCATGAGCAACACAGACATGGCTTGGGGAAAATTACTTTAATATTCTGCCAATTAAAAATAGAGTGGGATGGTGAGAAACAAAAACACCCCCCCGCTCCTCCCCAGCTTCTCCCTCAGCTCAGCTTCTCTCCTTTCTTTCCCTTTATCAGCTCCCCTGAGTGGTGCTAGGGGGCTGGGGAGTGGGGGCTGCAGTCAGTAACAGCTCCTTCTGCTTCTTTCTCCTTTTACTTTCCACCCTGCTCCAGCATGGGTTCTCCATGGCTGCAGTCCTGCAGGATAAACCTGCTCTGGCATGGACTCTCCGTGGGCCCCTGCACGGACACCTACTCAGCTGCCTGGAGCACTTCCCCCCCCTCCTTCTTCAGTAATCTTGGTGGTTTGTTTGTTTGTTTTTTGTTGGTTTTTTTTTCCTCCCTAACTCTGTTGCTCTCTTCTCTACCAACTACTACACAGTTGTTTTTCACCCTTTCTTAAATATGCTTTCCTCAAAGCGCTGACATCTTGGCTGAGGGGCTTTATGGCTAGCAGATTAATGACTACAGATAGATGTTGTCAATAGGACACAATTACATTTTGTAGCTGAATGCCTAAATGCCAGAGATCGTGGTACTTCTGGGACCCTGTCAGGCCTCAGCAGGGCTATGACAATATTGGCTATTTCTCTAGAAGAGAAGGATATTGAGGGTTTTTTGTGGGAAAAAAAAACACCCACCCTTTATATTTTGCAGACAATAACTACCAAGAGTTATGAACACAGCAAAATTGTTATTTCCTGAACTAACCTAATTTCTAAATAATCAGCAATAAGTGAATTATTCTGAACTCTAGAAAATGGACTTTTTTCCCTCCACTGAAAGCGCTGATAGCACTTACTGAAACACAGTAAGGTTTAAAAAGTTTTACCTTAAAATAATAACTGCAGTTATCAAAGTAATAACATTATTTCTAGTATCCCAAATGTCATAAAAAATTAAGATTAATAGCCTGTTATGTCTTCTTATGGGAGGTAGTGAGATTTCTTTCCCCGGCCTTGCACATTTGGACCTAGAATAGGCAGAAGTTTCTGTACACAGAGTACACCAAGTTACAGGTCAGGGTACTGCTTGATATCCCAGTCTTGGGTGGGAAGGGCTGAAGGATAATGGAAGAGATGATACTTTTGGCCAGATGCACAGGGTGCAATGGGAAAGCATGTGCAAAAATGTGTTGGCATTCCCAAATGTGTGTAAAGTTGTTAACATTCTCCTGTCACCATCGGAGAGCTCTAGCACGTTTATTTCTAGGCAGAAGAAAAAATGATTCTGTTCTAATCCTGAAATTAATTATTCTTTCATTTTATGTCTAAGGGCAAAAAAATGAGAACTGAGCCCCAACCATATTAATTTGTGAAATTGTGCAGTAGATGAATGCCTCCATTTCCTATAGTGGTATATTAAATAACATCAGTATTGCAATGGAAAAGTAATCCTGTCTAACACACCACTCTATCAGTGATCATTATTCTCTGGTGTTGAGTATAAACAACATAACTTTTAGATGCATATTTTTATGTACGTGTTCTATATTAATCTTTATGCTGATCAGAACTCATCTGAGTTATATGTTTCAATGTAATATATAAGTTAAATGCACTTTAGTCATGCATTTCCAGATGTATTTGCATATAAGTTGTTTAGAATATCATTAGGGGAGGTGAGAATTTTGAGAGAAGATAGCTGGAGAAGTATGGTTATTTGCTTATTGTTATCAGGACATGTAATTAATGTAAAGCATTGGTATTTGTGTTTCCCTTATTAACAGAAAACTAATTTTGTATAAAATATTCCCAAACAATTAAGATAGTTTCTAAAAGTTTATGGATAAATCACTAAAAGAATTTTGTGGTATGTCCATGATGTGTGGCTGCTTTCATAGTTATGTTTATTCAACATATTGGAGGCCGTGTTAGAATTAATTTATTTTTTCCTACTCTAATGAAAATATGAAATTCATGACTGAAACTTTGAATTCTTTCCATTAGTTGCTGCTTTCTAGCCTTTAATTTTTGAACCAGAAGCCCTTCCCCAACATTTGGAGGGAAAAAATAGGTCAAGCTTAACAGAGCATTTTTTGAAAGGTTTTTCATCTGTTGAGGCAAGCATTCAGCCAGAATTTCTAGTACTTGTGACACGACTGCCAAGTAGCATTGACTGATGGGTCTACTTAAGTGATTGAGGGTATGGGATATCTTTGGCTACAGGATCTTCTGTATCAGCAAAAATATCAAAAAAGTGAACATTTCCAAAAGACAGTATTTATTTAGCTTATCGTTTGCATCACTTAGATTAAGCCACCTCATATAAATAATAGTCATCACGATACTATGTTGGTTGCCCAGCTTGTTAGCTTGTTTTAACTTTTTTTGTTTGTTTGTTTGTTTTAATAAATAATAGGAAATGCTTCTCTGTAGCTTCTTGTTCATAGCTTTCTTTCATGCAGTTACCTCTTTTTTGTTTGTTTGTTTATGAATGCTTTTAGAAGCATTGTTAGCATAATCAGGTAAATGCTATGCACTGGTAGTAGAGCATTCTTTGAATTCTCCGCTGCCCCTCCCTGCCCAGTAGTAGCTTTAGGGAAAGTTTTTTTCACCTGGACCAAGACAGCATCTTACTATAAATTTAGTCATACTTTAAAATGCCTAAACACCAAAGAGGGAAAATTATCTCAGATATTGTTACAATATAATTTGATCCAGGAAGCTGGTCATCTGGTTAGAAAAAAGTGGTGTGACTTGGGAAAGACAGAATGTACTTCAGAAGTTGACATTCTTATAAATAAGCTGTGTCTTTCATGGTGCTAGTTTTATGCAGAAGATAACAGTATGAGATCAGTGATGATTACATACTAATAATGAAGAGTAAACAGATGTTCTGCAAAATGTATTTCATGTGAAATGCTGGATTTAAAGAAATCCTGTTTAAAGAAAGAAAACAGGATCAGACCCTCATCTAATATAAATCACTATAGCTCCATGGAGAACAGTAATATAGATGCTGAAAACCAATTCTGTATCCTTGAAGGTATTTCTAGCATACAGTAGAATAGCAATAACATTAGATGACAAAAATATAACATTATTTAGTGCAAACAGACCTATTTTTACCTAATGAATTTTTGAAGTGTTTAGTTATGTGCCTTTTTATTATTTGCTGTGCAGTTGTTACTTTTTAATTGATTTCTTTTGGCGTGAGTGGAAAGAAGAGCCAGGCAAATTAATTCTGAAGTCATGACTCTTTGTAACTTTGAGGTATTTGCTCAGCATTTGGTATTGGCTTGTTTTCACTTATTTATTCTATTTTTGATACTTGCCTGACTGGTATATCTAAATCTCTTACAGTATGACCCTCATATATTGTGCTGCACAATCCTTTCCTTTCTAGTAAAGAGAGACAATTTAGAAGTCTGGATTGGCCCTAGTTAATGAAAGGTTGAATTTGCTAATGGTATGTTTAGACTGAAAGTTTGTACTTCCGCCACTCTCAAGTGCTCTTTGTATTTTTATCTGGCAGCCTTTTTTAATGTACATATCTTGGTATCGTTGCCACTGTATCATCTTCTAGCTGTATCGGCTACCATTTATTCATTGTTGGAAACAAATGCAATTCCTCTAATAACTGAATAATAAAAAAAAAACCCTACAGCTACTTTCAGCCCATCTCAGTATAATAATTTTGGCTAAAATACAAGATAAATTAGTGCTGATTGAATTTAATTATGACTATACAAGACCCCATCTGCAAGGGCAGAATGACTATGTAAAGGAGCATAGTACCACTGTTACCGTGGCTGGCTTTATGGGGATATTTTATGTATGGTGCATAAAGCTGCAAGAATACTTACATTAATGGAGCTGGGCATGACCTAAGATATATATGTGATTTATTATGTGAGATGGAAAAAAGCAAATTTTGGTCAAAGTGCCCCAGTGACTCAAAGCACTGCTTAATTGTTTGCCTGGTGGAATTCTACAGACCCAGAAAGCGATATGTTTGCCATGTTCCCACTCTTCAACTGTATTGGATATGCATGAAATATATAGCATTTACCTGCTTACAGTGTTAAGAAGAAGATTGCTTCATTTGTATAAAGAGTGAAAAATTGCTTTTTGTTGCTGGAGTGTGATAAGTTTTGTGCTCAGGAAGAGAAATGGTGTCATTTTTACACAAATTATTTTGGTGCAGCTTATGAACTTCTAGCCTTTAAACAAAGCCTTTTAATTGTGTTAGTATTACTGAGGATTTTGTATGTAGCTTTCTTAAACTTGGAGGCTGGGGAGCACATAATATATATATTAGAGTACTGTGTGTATTCTTCTATGCTCACACACTCTTGAATTTAGGAGTAGGGTGACATATGTTAATTGTAAACATCCCAGGAGCAGAAGCAAAACAGCAGTGGGCTGTTACTTTATTATGAACTACAGTATAATTTTAATCACTATTTAAGAAAGACACTTTAAATTCAGTGTGTTGGCACTGAAGTCCAGACACACAGACAAGCACAGACAAGCACAGACTTGGAAGTGGAAGAGTTGTGTATGGAGCAGGAGAGAGAAGGGAGAGAGAAATCAACAGATGTTAACAATGAAAGAAAAAATCTCCAGAGATATCTATGGAAACGGTTTTAAAATTAGCCTTAATCTAGATATACTGGAGACTCTCTGTATGCTTTCAGGAAGAATTTTCAGGCCAAGAACAAATACAAATTGGATGGAAAATGGATTGAGAGCATCTCTGAGGAGGATGTGGTGGTGTTAGTTGATGAGAAGCTCAACATGAGCCATCAATATGCACTGGCAGCCCAGAAAGCCAATCTGGACTGCATCAAAAGAGGCATGGCCAGCATGTCAAGGGAGGAGATTCTGCCCCTCTACTCCACTTTTGTGACAACCTACCTGTAGTGCTGCATCCTGCTCTGGGGCCCCCAACATAAGAAGGAGATGGACTTGGAGCAGATCCAGAGGAGGTGATGATAAGTATAAAGTTAAGATGATAAGAGGACTGGAGCACCTCTTTTATGAAGACAGGCTGAGCTAATTGGGGCTGTTCAGCCTGAAGAACGGAAAGCTCTGGAGAAACCTTATAGCTGCCTTTCAGTACCTGAAGGGGGAGGTATTGCTGCCCATTGCAGGGGGTTTGTAACTCGATTATCTTCAAGGTCCCTTCCTACTCTACCCCATCTATGATTCTGTAAATGAGCTGAAAGGTATGATGTTCCTCTGCTAGTCTTTCTTTTCTGCCTTTCTGTTTGTACCTTAAGCCCAATAATAGATTTTATTTTCCGCCAACACATACAAATCTCTGGTTTGTATTTACATGCAGCAGTTCAGCTTTTAGCTTCCTTCTCTATCAGCTGCTCTGTATCTTGGATAGTATGCATTAAACTTTCCACTTGGACATAACTGTAGATTAAATCAAACCTTGCAAGCCTGTATCTCATTTGAAAGTTGGAGTTTACCGAAACTCATGGTTTCGGTAAATAAAATCTAAACAAAGTCTCAGTTTCTGTCTGTACAAATCCCCCCATTTTTTTATGAAACACGTGTGATAAATAAGTGTGCTTTTCATAGGTGTATGCCTGTGTTGTGGTTCGAGAGAACTCATAACAATTTACTGTTGTTCAGGCAATTATTCTATCACCCAATGACCCCTCCCCACCCAGGAAGGGGGAATTGGGGAACACAAAGAAACACGAGAGTTGAAATTTACATAGATAAGAATAAAACTAAATAATTAACAATAATACTAAAGAACCAGTATTAATCCTGATACTGATATAAGGTATACAAGAATTACACTCAGCTAATTCTATCAGCAGGAAGCTGTGCACTCCCAGNTGATCATCGTCCTGGGAGCCTGATACGGTTTTGTATAGACTGTATACTTTTTTTTTATCCTTTCTTTTATACTTTTAATTTTTTCTTTTTATTGTTTATTATATTATTATTATTTATATTTCATTAAAGTAGTTTAGTTTCTATCTAAACTCCTGAATTTCTTAATCCTCTCCTCTCTTTTCCTTAGTGGGGGGGAGAGGAGGGGTCATGATCTGTCTGATTGGTCAAAACCACGACAGGGGTTCAGTCTTTTTCTTTTCTTTCAATGCACAAAAGCAGTTTTCTATAAACACCACATTACAATATGGCTGAATATATGACTTAGATTCTGGTGGACTGAATCATTTCAGGTGCAGAAATCAGCAATTGGGCAGTAGCAATTTATGGCAGATGAAGAGTTCTTAGCAATCTAACTAGGAAAAAACTTAGCATATGTTAACTTGCAAATAGATGCAAAAGTCTTAACAGAAGCTGTGTTTTCATAGCTTATCTCTGCTAATAATATAATTTGTCTTCCTAAACCACCAGAATAGTACTGATCTTGTGGTTATATGACATATTGAGGTAAAGAAGAAAGCGTGCGTGAATGGAATTCTGTGATCAGAGAAAATGATAGTTTCAGTTTTCTTACTGTTGTTTTTCTTCTCCCCCAAAATAAATATACACCTTAGCTTAAATGAAAGGCACTGTCATTAACAGCCATCCCAAAGTGCATGGTGGAAATAAGTGATTTTCCGTATTTTCAGGGCAAGGCTGTGCTCTACCAGCTCTGTATTAAAAGGCAGTTGTGGCTGGTTGTGCTGCTTGTGACTTGTGCCCCAGTGTATAAATCATGAACAACTTCTAGGGAAGTTCACCCTCACTCTCAGACCTATAATAATGTTCCCCCTTCCTGATGACTGCTTGAGCTCTGCCTCTCCATCCATCATAGAAAACCTGTTGTAAGCATTCTCTCCCATTATATACACTCAACACACTGTTAAATCCTTTGGCTCATTAACAGAATGCTTATGTCTATGCTCTCTTAGGAGAATCAGCTGAATAAACAACAGTTTTTATCTTCAAAATGTTATGAATTGCCCTGTATTACTAGGAACTGCATTGTGTATCCAAATGTGTTGTGTTCTTTGAGGGTACTGTAATTGGATTGACAAAATTCAGGCTTAATTAATTTGTTACTGTAATCAGGTTACTTAACAATTCATGATGCTCTTGATAACTTGACTCTGAGGAAATGATGAATTTGCTTTGGTCAGGAGGTTGGACCAGAGGACCTGTTGAGGTCCCTTTGAACCTGAATTATTTGATGATTCTATGAAAAACTATTTGCATACATTTCCAAATGCCATAGGCAGACCTTCAGCTGGCATGATCCAGAAGACCTCCTTCAGAAAAAATAAGCCCAGGTCATTTCACGCTTACCCTGAACTTTTATGTCACTAATGCCGCCTTTTTTTTTTTTTTTTAATTTACCTAGCAAATTCTGTCATACTATGTCCTGATACATATACCTTTCACCCGGAGCCTTAAATGATGCTATAAATACTAGTTATGTCTTCAGATTCTTTACAATATTATGAAGTATTATATACTCCACTTGTAAAATAATCAGTGACGCAGCTAGAAAAAAAATCCAGGAGCCCAAAACCTTAATTTCAAGCCATAACCAGTTAACTATACTTCCTCAGCACCAACCATCATGCTGATTTGCTCTGCATCAGGATATATATGCTACTCACAGCATTCCATGTAAATAAACATCTTTGCATTATATGTATTATACAAAGTTTTATTAGATGTATACTGATGTATTTCAGAAACAAGCAAACAACAAACAAAACTTCATGCCACAGGCACAGCAATTTTTCCAAATGTGAAAATTATATAACTCTGTCATGCACTATGGCATTCAATATAGTACTTCATGACACACAACACTGGCATGAAAGCTCTGGGAAAAAAAAAATATGCAGGAAAACAACAAAGACATACTCCTTACAATTCTATTTGTGCTAGTTTTTCATTTTCTGTCTTAGAATTGTCATTGCAGGTCTAGAAAAAAAACTTTGGTGCTTAAAACACACCATGTGTCTCAAGAACAGCATGAGGATAGAGAGGCAAAAGAAGAAGGATCATTCTCTATTTGTCCTTTGCACTCATCAGCGTCTTTATCTTGTTCCATCTGCCAGCAAAAGCTACGGGTAAAATAGCATCAAGGTGAAATTAAGCTTTTGTGAGTCCAGCTATTATACTAAACCAGTATTACCTCCTGCAAATTACTATGAGTTTTAGTTAACCCACCTATTGGAACAGCTTTTTAGGAATAGTTTAGCAAACCAGATGGCTTTTGTACCACCATATAACTCCTTATGGTTCAGCTTTAATTTTTGCCCCTTTGAGTCTGAAAAGGTTAAAGTTTAATAACTGTGGGAGGTGATGTAGGGATTTTCTAGTATGCTAGTAATTTGTTACCGTGGTTTGTAGTCAAATGTACTTTCAGCTGTTACTGTTATCTTTGACTAAGTTCCTACTATGGATGATTCCCAAACCAGATACAAAGTTGCTTTTGTTGCCTTTGGTCCTACAGAAATGCGAATGCTAGCGAGTACTTGCCCTTGGTGATCTCTGCATCCCTTTATCTGACACGTTCAGCAAGGCCTGGACAGGCTAAAGAGTAGGGTGGAGAGGAACCTAATGAAGATCAATGAGGGCAAATGCAGGGTCCTGCACCTAGGGAGGAATAACCCTATGCAATGATACAGGTTAGGGGATGACCTGCTGGAAAGAAGGTCTGCAGAGAGGCATCTGGGAGTCCTGCTGGACAAGTTGACCGTGAGCCAGCAATGTGCCCGTGTGACCAAGAAGGCAAATGGCCTCTTGGGGTGCATTAAAAAGAGCATGGCCAGCAGACTGAGGGAGGTCATCCTCCCCCTCTGCCCTGGTTTGGCCACATCTGGAGTTCTGGGCTCAGTTCTGGGCTCCCCAGTTCAAGAAGGACAAGGAGCCACTGGAGAAAGTCCAGTGAAGGGTTACAAAGATGATCAGTGCTTATAAATATCTAAAGGGCAGGTGTCAGGAGGGTGGAGTCAGACTCTTTTCAGTGGTCTACAGCAACAGGACAAGAGGCAGCAGGCAGAAAGTATAGCATAAGAAATTCTGTCTGAACATAAGAAAAACTTCTGTACTTTGAGGGTGGCAGAGCACTGGGACAGGGTGCCCAGACAGGTGGTGGAGTCTCCGTTTCTGGAGGTATTCAAAACCTGCCTGGATACATTCCTGTCTAGCCAGCTTTACATGAACCTGCTTTGGCAGGGACTTGGCATAACAATGCATGAGAGTGATTGAAGGCACAGAGCTCAATGGGAAAGTGGTGCAAAAAATGTTCTGGGTGTGCATGGGAGGTCAAATGAAGTGTAAAGACAGTTTGTAAGTGTGCAAAATTAGAAGACCAGGATGTAGGAGCTCAGTTCCGTGAAAACATAGCCGTATCTGAAAATATAACCTTGATAATAGACTGAAACCCCAATGAGTATTCCAAGCTCTGTGGAACGTGTTTTGGAAATTTAAATGGAGTAAATGCATAAGGAGAAAATAGATAGCCTCTTCCACCCAATGTGATGAGGGGCCTAAAAAGTCATGCTCTTTTCTGAAGCCATTAGAGAAGAGAAAGGAACAGCTTTTAACTCCATTTGCCAATATGGTATATTATAGAGTATGAGAGAAGGATTAGGGAAGGGGAAGAAAAAACTTGCAGTACATTTTTCTTCCTATATAAAGTGTGAAGAATATTCTTCTGTCACTCCTTATTATATAAAAAGTTAAAACTGTCCTCTTTTTTGCTGATTTGCCCTTAAAAAATGCACACTGCAAAGAATGAGATTTGCTTCTATTGTGAGAAACTTAGCCCTTAATACCTTACTTAAAGCATAGTATTATTCTTCAAATTTGCTATTTGCTATTTAAAAGAAAATCCTATGTTACTAGTTTGGAAACAGCAAGGACTACCTTCTGTTTTTCTCACATCATCTCTAAAAATACTGTTGCTTTAATTAATTCCATTTCCACTAACTTTTTTATAGTACATTGTTGGGTCTCGTTGCTTAGAATCTTGCAAATAAACCCAGAAACTAGTAAAAATAATGGATTTTAAAATTTTCCTCACCTCTTGCTTACTAAAGCTAAAAGCCAAGTGAGAATTTGTGGTATACCTAGAAGATCCTATTTTGTTGGGTTTTGTTTTCTGTTTTGTTCTGGGTTTTAGTAGTTAGTGAAGAGTAACAATTAGTACTAACAGCAATTAGTCTGTCTTTAATGAATATACTACTTATTTCAACAGGAAAGACCTTTCCTTATCATACCTTTTTTTTAGTTCTAACTATCGTTTCATACCTCATATTTGCTGCTGTAGAAGTCGTGGAAGTTAACTTTTACATTTATTTCCACTGTTAAAATCCTATAACTTTTGCAGATGTTCTTTGTTCTGTGAGGTGATAGGAAGGAAGCAGTAGAAATTTGAAAAAAAAACATAATTTGCATTGTTATATAGAAGTATGCATTTTTGAATATGCGGTTTATTTTTTTCTTCCTAGGGAATTAATTATGTCTGTTCCACTGAGAACACTTGTCAACTTAAAGCTCAGAAAGTTTTACAGTCAAGTAATTAACAGGAGACTTGGATACTGTCATCTACATTAACAGTTTTATGATGAATGTTACTTAGTGTAAAATTACCTTGTACCGTTCCTACCTGCATCACTGCTGCGAGAATTTATCCACTTTAGAATCAAAGAAAGTAAGCATGATTTGCTCCTTGTAGAAGAGAACAGTAGCTGCAACAACGTGCAAATTTTCAATAACTTAGAGTTGCAGCAGCTGAGTTTCATCTCTAAGAGCACCTTATTGTTGGAACTTACTTCCAACTCCTCTTCAGAAAGTAAGGGATCATCTGAAAAGTGGGTGTTGCTTCATGAACAGGGAATGTGATGGAAACAAGCTGGTCAAACGGTATGCACCAGTTTATCATTAAATCCCTGTAAAGCAATTTCTGTTTTGTAGAAATAGTGGAGGAGGATCCTTTGTGATAAGGTTTAGGATTTTTTTTTTTTTTTTTTTTTTTTTTTNTTTTTTTTTTTTTTTTTTTTTTTTTTTTTTTTTTTTTTTTTTTTTTTGTGGTGACTTCTCTGTGAGGACACAGTTTCTGCTGGTGCAGAAGGAAGGTGTAATATGAATACATCTCTGAGTCAGCTCATTTGTATGAGCATTGTCACAATTTATTTATGGTAAGTGAATTTCATTCCCAGATGCTATTTATTTCACTGTCTGAGAGATAACTCCTTTGGTGAAGACTGCAGAGGGAGGCAAGACCTGGGGAGAAAAACAATCAGATATCTCTGAGCTTCAATTCAGTATGTGAAACTCCCTTTTTTTTCCAGTAAAAGACCTGGAGAAAAAAAAAGAAAAAAGAAAAAAAGAAAAAAAGACATGTTATATAGCTATGAATAAAAATTAAAGTTAGCCTTACCAAAAGTTCTATTACATTAATGTTTATCAAGCAGATGCCTGACTGTTGTATGCGTTTAGAGGTGTTTGGGTCTGAGTCAAAACAGTTTCTTGAAATTAATTTGCTAGTATCTACCTTTCTTACCTCTTTGTTGCAAAATATGAATTTAGTTGTATAATTTCATCTCAAAGTGTACTGTTACATGTGAAGGTGAAATAAGACTTGATGGGACAGTGTCTTTTGACTTTATATCAAGGGCATGTAAACCAATCCCGCCAGCACTCCATAATCTGCATGACCAAAATGTAGCAGTGATTGAATTTGAGCACTTTGGTAAATGGCACCACTGGTATTTAAATTAATAGAAGTAAGGAGGAACTTTCACAAAATATGTATTTGGCCTTGGCATTTTGTAATGGTATATAAGCCAAGTTTTTTCTTTTTCCTGCTGCTGCTTCCCCTGCCATCACTGCCAGTGCCAGAAACATTGTTCAGATAGCAAATTTGCCATTTGTGCCCATCTTCTGACTGCATTTCCTCAGATGTATAATCAACATCATTACGTAGATTACAGCTGAATTAAATTTGAGTTCCTACAGGAGTTTAAATCACCTACTCTAAGTTTCTTTCTCTTTTTTAAATGACCTCAAAAAGAATCTCTCCTCTTTTGGTCCAGGCATTCAAATTGAGTCCACACACTTCAACAGCATATTTTTTCCCAACTATTTTTTTTCCTCAAGGCAAGAATGACTTTTCTGTTCATCTTTCTTTATATACACCACAGTCACCCAAACAAGTCAGTCTGGTACTGCTTTCAATCCTTGGTTGCCTCTGTTTCAAGTTTCTAAGTTAGTTGTTTTATCTGGATGTCGTTTTACATCTCTGTATTGGCAGTAGTGCAACTCTACCTAGAGAGTTCCAGTTGGATTAAGAACAAAGTTGAACTAAGTTAAATGAGATTTTGTATACTGTCATAATTTATATTAATACAGTGAGGTTAGTTTTACTTGATGGTACCTTGAAGAATAACACCTTCTGTATTCTGAGAATAAAAAATGCTTTCAGATCTGACTGGGACTTTCAAACATCACTTTCAGAACTAAATTGTAGTTTTACATATATTTGCCCCAATCTCTTGGGTTTTTTTTGCTGCAAGATCTTTGTACTTCCACCCCACCACCCACTTAGTGCAGAAGAAAGAAGTCACAATTAAGTATGTATTGTGTTATTATTAGAATGATTTTTGTTTCATCAATACAATTTTGATCTTGACAGTGCTGGGCTTTGGACTGCCTTTGATAAAGCTTACTGGAAATTGGTTTTCTTGTTTACTTGGTTTCTTGTTTACAGAAGCATGAGAAATAAATACTGTGTAGAAAAAGGTGGGTTTCATAGACACTGCAAGAGATCTCTGGGGAAACTTTCTGAGTAGCGCCGCAGCCTAAAAAATAAGTGGGCCTAACCAAGGTCCAGTATAACCAAGCATGTTGCCTTAGAGTGAGGGTGAAACATTTGTTCTCACTTTTACCACCTTTTTTTTTTTCTACTAGGTCAGCAGTGTTTAAGCAACTACCTAATTTTAAGTGCATGAAAAGACCAATTGATTTCATGTGATGAAGTGCCTTAAACTCTTGGGCAACACGCTTGACCTTTTATTCCTTTTGAGAAAAGAAACAGTGGTGTTTGGGGCAGCATAAGAGTTAGATTTCTCCCCGAAGGAACTGGGGGCATTCCTTCCAGGGAGGATTCATAAGAATTACATTTGTTGCCATGAAGTGAGAGTTGTTACAAGCAAGTAGGTTTTTGATGTTAGAAGTATTTTATGGAAGTAAATCAAGAATGATCATTTGTATCTTTCTCTTTTTTAAAATTTTTCTTTTTATGAAGCAAGCATGGTGATATTGTGACATCGTTTAGTTACAGCACTTCAGTCTTATTTTAATGCAAGTGTTCTGCCAGGTAAATGCTGTCTTTGATTTTTGATGGGAATAGTGTTCACTGAGTGTTAGAAAAAATGTTTTTGGCTTCTAGGTTTGTTGTTTGTTTTGTGTTTGTGGTGGATTTCTTTCTTGTTGTTGTTGGTTTGTTTGTTCTGTTGTTTTTATGGGATGAGAAGATCTGTTGGATGAGTCCCTGAAAAATGCTAGACTTTCAGCAAAGTAGGAATAAGGAGGATATTTTAAGTCAATAAGACAAGTATAATCAGTACTTTTGTGTGTTTGGGGAGGGGATGTTCTGTGTTTTACTGCAGGGAAGCCAGTGTCAGGTCAAGGCAGTCTTTTATACTTCTGTGAACTTTATTGTTTTTTCAGTGATAAATTACTGGTTGCGTATAGAATATTTTTTCTTTGTCATTTAATGAATTAAGCACTTTAAAGCATTGGAAAAAATCCCCAAGTGATTTTGTACATTTCAGGAGTAACTCTTGTCTGTGTTAATTAATGTTTGAGAACAACTTTTGTGTTTTTGTATTTGAATAACGGGGGCTGTATTATCTTCCTACAGATTGCCCACATACATACTCTGGAGAATCAGTGGATAAAGTGTTTACTTGTGTGGTACTGGAAGCAGCTCTAGAAAAATCACTGTTGTAGCAGTGTTGTAGCTAAACATTAGAAAGAGGTGTAAACCAGTTTTAGTTTAAATGAACATTTCAAAGCTTACTTCCTGTCTTTTCACTACTATCTGTTCTATCCTGCGTCCCACAAGAAAAAAAAGTCATAGTTTGGGGTGAAATAAGAGGAAACAAATTATTTTTTTTTCTTATTAATTTTACTGGCTGTTTTACTGGCCTTTTGTGTAAGGAGATGTATTTTTCTGTTAGACTGTTTTTTTCATAGAATCATAGAATTGTCTAGGTTGGAAGAGACCTTTAAGATTATCTATTCCAACCATTAACCTAACTCTGATAAGAAACCATCACTAAACCATGTCACTAAGGTCTATGTCAACCTGTTGTTTAAATACCTCCAGGGATGGTGCCTCTACCACTTCCCTGGGCAGTCCATTCCAATGCTTAATTCTTTCACTGTAAAAATGTTTCCTACTATCCAATCTGAACCTCCCCTGCTGCATCTTGAAGCTATTTCCTCTTTTTCTGTCGCCTGGCCTGTGGCTTGGGAGAAAACACCAACCCTGACCCGCCCGACCCTTTTCCCCCCCCAACCTCTTTCAGGTAGTTGCAGAGAGCGATAAGGTCTCCCCTCAGCTTCCTTTTCTCTAGGCTGAACCTCAGCTTGTCCTCATAAAGCTTATTTTCCAGACTCCTCACCAGCTTTGTTTCCCTTCTCTGTTTCCACTCAGCACCTCAATGTCTTTTTTCTGTGGTAAAGGTCCCAAAACTGCACACAGTACTCAAGGTGAGACCTCAAGTACTTTCCTAAGATGATCAAGCTATGTAGTATGTGAGAGTTAACAGGAAATTTAACTTTTTGCTTGTATTTGCTGGTGGTTCAGATGTTTGTATTCTTCATACAACATTAATGATGCTTTTTGCTAAATTGCCTCTCCAAACTAAATAATGCTAGAGAAATGAGCATCTTTCTTCTCTTATTTTGATGGAGTAGTCTAATACATCAGTCTCTGAATCCGTTGTTCAGACATTTGAAAAGACAGCTTCATTAGCAGTATGTATAAAGACTATATAAAAAATCATGCAGAAGGAATTTTCTTGATGTGCTTTCTAAGGAGTTTCTGTGTGTCCTTGGTTTCATGGGGTAGAATAGCAGCATCCCTCAGGTGAGAGAAGATCTCAGGAGGTCCTTAGTCCAAAGTCCTGCTCAAAGCAGACTCAGCATTAAATTCAATGTTGTCCAGGGCTCTATAGTATCTGAGGACAGACCTTCTAAAACCTTTCTGGCTTCTGATGCTTCATTATCATCATGGTGAAACCTTTTTTATCTCCCCTTTACCCAGTTAGAACCAACTGTTCAAGGCTGATGTCTCTGAACCTTCCCCTGTGCATCGCCATGAATAACCTGGCTCTGTTTTCTCAATAGCATCATTAAAGGTACTGAGGGTCTGCCCCTGGAGCCTTTTCTCTTCAACACTCGACAAATCCTGTTTTCAATAGTTGCTGACCATCTTCGTGGTCTTTTAGTGGATTTGCTCATGTTTACCATAATCTCTCCTGTTATAGCTCAGTAGTTTACCAGCCCTCATTTATTCCATCATCATATCTCATTTTTAGCCAAATATCCACAAAGATCCCTGTCCTTGTCAGCAAGACTCCTAACCTGGCACTTAGGCCCAGCAGTACCAGTGGAAAGGGTCAGTCCATCCCAGGTGCAAGATTCTGCTTTGCCCTTGTTGAATTCCATGAGGTTCCTCATGCAATATTTTTTATACTATATCCATAGTGTATTGATTAAGTAATTTGTACTTTGTTGTTCAGGGTGTCTTACAAAATGTTTTCACAAAACAACCTAGGAAGATAGACCAGAAAAAGTCTCAGGAAGTTACCCAAGTCTTTCTGTCGGCCTGGGACAGGATTATGGTTTATGTTCTTCAATGGGATATGAAGTAACACAGAAAAAATAAATAATAGTTTTAATTGAAATGAAAGAACACATCTTTATGCAGATCATGGTTATATTGAAATTTTCCTCCCAAGAGGAAAAATCAGCAATATCTTTTTCTATTTGGCACTGTGGGACATTCTCTTAGTCAACATTTGGAAAAGGTGGGTGCCATTCTGCAGAAAAACTTCATTTCTTATAAAGCCTGTGCTTTTCAGTCATTCATACTGAGTACAATTTTTAAAAGGTTCTACAAAGTACACAGCTTTTCTCAAATTTCTGCTTGACCTCAACAGTCATTAGCATAACCAATTGTTTTTCATTTTTCTTTGACTTTGGTATTCTTTGAAATGGAAAAAAAAAATAGGTGTTATATCATCGCTATAGTGATTAATATCCCTTGATGTGCTAGATTTTTTTATGGAAATATGTGTCCTCATTTCCTTGCACACTTGGTAATCTTAGTACAACTGCATGTGATGATTCTTATTTGCCTTCTGTCTCTTCTGTCTTTATGTACAGACATGGCACAGTATTCTTGTGACAGATTCTGTCCTGTTGTAAGACTTACATTAATTGATCTGTCTTGCAAAGCACAGTCAGTGAGTCTTAGTCAAGTCACCTTTTAGTTTGTAGTGGTGGCAAAGATTATAAAAATGCCCCTTCAGGAACAGGTTAGTTCATGCAGAACAGTTGGAGTGTTAGTCTTACTTCAAGTCCAGGTATATCGTATTCAGCCAGGAGTTCCTCTGATGGAGAGGAGGAGGATGTTTTGAAAGGACAATGTTCAACTCTGTATGTTTGCTGTCACTGAAAAGGAGAGAGGAGAAAAAAAGGGAGGAGGAGTAAGTGAGGAAATCTGAACTGAGTGGATATTTGGTATACAGATAGTTCTAAGTCTTCCACATAACTGGCCATATTATCTTTGAGACACCAGTGGTCGCAGAAATACTCGCTGCTAACATGTAAAACTCTCTGAAGATGGAACAGACGGACCTACCCGGAAAATTAGTGCTACTCTTTTAAGAGAAAATCCTACCTGTAATGGTGGTAGTGCTTGGTTTTCTTACTGTATCCTGATTTCCAATTATTTGTTCCTACCTGATCTAAAGGTGTTTCTTTTTTCATCATAAGGCTCTTTAAAACCCACTTAGGAGGAGGGGAGGTACTTTCCAATGGGCTTGTAAAGGTTTATAGTTTGAATCAATTTTGAGGTCAGGAGTTAATTCATAAGACTTAGACAGAGCTCACAATAGCCATCACCTGTAAGGCACTATGTCTAAATTGACTTTCTTTGGTTTACAGGGCAGTCTTTTTCTGAGAGCTTTAAAACATTGAGTAAGTGAGGAGGATACATTACTCTACCAATGCTGAATTGACTCATCAGTATTGCTCTATTTACACAGTAGGCAACAGTTCATTATCCATAACAAGCTTGTATTAATGCTGTCCTTCCTAGTTAGATATTTTTGTGCATAGTGGCATTTACAAATTAAAAGGTCTATTTTTTGACAGATTGGAAATTGTGTGTAATTTCTTAGCCCTTTTGTCCCCCGCTCCTCCTCTGAGTCTGCAAATATCATTATTTTTTTTAAAGCAAGTAGTCGTCTTTGTTGTGTTGAAAAGGGTAACAAATAGCAATATGCATTACGGCAATTGATTTCTAAAACAAAATATAATTGATTCTACTATGTGGGAGCTTGGGAAGGGAGAAATGTATCTATTCCATTTGAGCAGGTGGAAATTCCATTTCTGGGGGTATAAATCTGAAAATAGCAATTCTGGGTACACTTTTTTCTACATGCCACAACTTCTGTCCACTTCCCCCTCACAGTAGTCCAGAGATTGTCCCAGTTATAGGACATTTAAATGATTGTTTATATCCCTGTATACATGTTGTATTTAATTAACCTTGTGCTTTGAACCAATTTCTGGCTTGTATGAGAATTGGCTGCTTTCTTGAGATGAAATGGTCAGTGTCTGTTGACTGTGAAAAAGGCCAAGAGCAGCCAAATGGCTCAAGGCCAGGCTTGCTATGAAAGTCCAAGAAAGTACTTTGTGTCAAAGGTAAAATCAGCTGATGCACTTTCCTATGTTAACACTCACTGTTTCTCTTTAGACGGAAATGGGAGTAATTGATTAACATAACATATTA
>VZTM01033785.1:16508-51533 GCA_013400555.1 Jacana jacana | reverse complement strand
TTATTTTTTTTTTTTGTTTTAAATGTTTTATAGCCTTACTATGGCCCTTGCAACTAGCCTTCAGTGAATAATATCCAAAAATTATAAATAAGCAGCCTAGAGAAAAGAGTACGGGTGCCTTTAATGGCATCCTCTGAGTACCCACAACATTAACTACTTTCTCTTTGTGAAAAATTCAAAATCAACTAGCATTAGTTAACCAGAACCAGGTAGTGTACTAGCGTTTCTTGAAACAGTAATTATTTGTATATTGCTACACCCCAGCAGGGTCCTAGGTTGCAAATGGGGCTTTCAGCCATTCTAATAGTTTTGCTGTTAAGTCTTATAATAATTCCAGCAAGAAAGGCATGGAATTGCAGTCCTTCCAAAACCAGGTAGTTGCTTTAAAAATATCTAAAAAGACATATGTAAAGAAAGACCCAGACTTGTTAGAGTGGGTTCAGAGGAGTGCCACAAAAATGTTACGAGGGCTCTTAGTGAACCTCTCCTGTGAAAAGAGGCTGAGAGAGTTAGCGGTGTTCAGTCTGGAGAAGAGAAGGCTCTGGGGAGACCGTACTGGGGAGACTTTTCAATGCTTAATGGGGATTATAAGAAAGAGAGAGAAAGGTTTGGCTTTTTTTACCAGGACTTGCAGTGATAGGACAAGGGGTAACAGTTTTAAACTGAAAGAGTAGATTTACATTGGACATGAGGAAGAATTTTTTTTACAATGAGATTGAGACACTGGAACAGGCTGTTCAGAGATGGTGTGGATGCCCTTTCTCTGGAAGCATTCAAGGTCAAGTTGGATGAGGCTTTGAACAACCTGATGTGCTAAGAGATGTCTTTGCCCATGGCAGGGTGTTTGGATTAGATGATCTTTAAAGATACCTTCTACCCTAAATTCTTCTGTGATTCTGTGACTTCAGTTTGAACTTCTTCACCTGAATAAGTTCACATGTTGTTTTATATGTCCTGCTTATGTAGGCTGGCTGATCAAAAGCAGGACAAGCATTTTAGGATTAAGGCAAATCTGTGATTTTTTTGATTGCTTTGCCCAAGAGAGAATGTTGTAGAACTTTGGTGCTTTGGTGTACTAACAGTAGAGGATGAACCATTTGTGAATGGTAACAGCAACTTCCTTCAAAACAGTGAGCACTTGAATGCCCTGTGTCAAGTAAGTCTCATCCTGTGCAGTTTCTCCTGAACTAGTTATTTCCATTTTTGTTAGATTTTCTTTATCATCGTTGCATTACTAGATGTTATACCACCCTTCAAAGTAATATTTCAGCAGATTTATGCTGATACTTTATTAAAGATAAATATTTCAAGTGATGCAAAGGTCCCTCAACTTCTTTTGAACTATATTTTTAATATCAAGGAAAGTTGATGTTTCAAATCATCCCTGATCTTAGGGCCCTAGGGCTTGCAAAACATCCCCCATATTAATGAATGTAATCTGAGGAAAACATTTGTCAGAGGGAGCTGGGAAAGGGACCATGAAAAACGTATTACGTAGACTGGAGCAAAATGGCTAGCCTTCTGATTATAAATCTAAAATATTAAAATAATGAATTCACAGAACCCCTATTAGACATCAAAGCTGGTGTCTTATTGGGGTATGCTTTTAATTTATATGCCCTCTTTCGGGCCAAAAGCAAACCTGATAAATTGAACAGTGAATTCCTAACCTGATTGAAAAAACCTGACTCTGGATCGTTGTTGTCAATGGAAAGGAGACTGTGCGAGCTGAACTCTGCTTAAGTAGATGCCTGTGGTATAATTTAATGGCACAATTTCAAACCTTACAACTTTTAAATGCAGAGCTAAACTTTAAAGCAGCAACTTAGTAGCCCTTATGCTCTTTTATCTTATTTCAGCTTTCTTTGTTTCAAAAGTCTGCAGCAGGGGCAGCTGTAGGAAGGGAGAATTTAAGTGCTTTAGGTTGGCAAGAGCAACCAGTGTTAAAGCTAATAAACATGGTGTCTTTCCCCCCTCTCTTTTTCCATAGGGGTGAGGAATGTGATGAAATTAATATGCAGGCAGCTCATAGTCTATATATTAGCCCCAACCAAGTCTCAGTTTAGGAATGTTTAAGTACACTTCATTACATAACCTTCCCTTTTCAGAAAGTGAAAATTTTGTTATATTCCAGCAAGAAACACATTAGGTTCTAGAAATGACAGACAAATATGGGGGATGCAGCGTGTGAAGTATCAGTAGTGAGCACACAGGATGAGAGAAAGCTAGTGACTATGGTGCTAATGTGGGATTCGGGAGACCTGCTTTCAATTCCCTCATCCACCATGGGCTGCCTCTCTGACCTGGAGCAAATTTGTCTTTCAGGCTTAAATGTGTTTAGGCATATAACTGCCTCTGTTTAAACAAATATGTTGCTGATGAAATGAATGATAAGCTATTGACCAGTGCATTTGGTTCCTCGGGCTTCCGCTTTTCCTCTGCAAAATTGGGGTCGATGTTGCTCCGTTAGGTTAGAGTTGTGCTGGGAGCATAAATGGCTCACTGAGCACTCAGGATGCTGATTGTCCATCCTTAGGAAGTGTCAGAATATCTCATATGATTATGCCCCTGTATGAATTCACGTTGAGTTCCTTTCTGATATTGTATTCAGTCCTGATCAACCCATCTCAAAAAGCCTGTAGCAAACCCAAAGAAGGGCAATGGAAATGATCAAAGGTATGTAATGCTTCCTGCACACAGAGAGGTGGAATAGACAAGCGCTCTTCATGCTGAACGAGAGGTGACTGAATGGGGATGTGATAGCAATCAATGCAGCCATGAATTGGGAACAATTACAGAGAGTTTCTCACCATATAAGTGCTGTGGACTTAGTTTTTTATGCAACTAAGTCTATATACACTTAAATGGCAGGACTCTCTTCCAAGTGTATTGTGGGTGACAAAATTCTTCAAATACATAACAGAAAAAATTCTGGGTAAAAAATCCATTCTGGATCATGGAACACAAAGAAATGACCTTGAGTTCAAGAAATTCCATAGGCTCAGACTACAGGAGACTGTAGGGAGCCGTTGCTTCCTGTTTATCCTTTATATACATTTTGGGCATGTTTGGTACTGACCATATCAGGTGGCATTCTAAGATAGACAGACCTTTTGTCTTGTCTGACATACCCATTCTGATGTTCTTCCTTTCTAATGGGAAACTAATATAGACTTCTATATTCTTTTGTGCATATTGTTATGTTTTGGTGCAATGACAGATGGTAGGCGTGGACTTTGCTGAGAATGCTGAGGGGAAAATGTTTAAAAGATATTCTTGCATTTATGTTTTGTCTTTTTCCCTGGAATGAGAGAGAAAGGATTCCCTTTAAAGAGCATGTTCTGCTTTGATGGCTGAATGTGCCTAGATTGATTCTTCAGAGTTTAGTATTAGTGAAGGTCAAATATAGTGACAACCATCTTAGCAATGGACCAGAGAATGAGCTGTGACAGCCTCCTGCCACATGCTGTCTTTGCTCTAGATGAGGAGTAAACTACTCCTTTCACATGATAGCTTTTATCCTTCCCTTACCCTTGTCTAGTTACTTCTGGTTGATAAGAGAAAGCAGAGCCTGTTCATCTGTGGCTCTCGGTTGCATATAACAGCCTGAGAGATCAGCAGAGCATCCCTATTTTTCCAGCCCAAGCCAGCTGGTGAGACAGCCACAGCAGTTAAAGAGGAAGTTACTCCTTTTGGAGTGGAGACATGCAATAGTAAAGGGAGTAATGATTCAGTCCAACCCTGACTGTTTTCAGCGTATTGCTCCTGAGGCAAAGTGTGAACTTTTGGGGAAAGGCAGTTCACAATTTTAATGTGGATGTCCCCATGGCAATGAGCAGCACCACCTACTAGCCACCAGTTGTCTGTCTCCTTACAAGAGAGAAGGGTACTCTCTGATTATTTTTTCCCAGGCAATCTTCCTTACAGAAACCCCATTTGTAGCAAGGCATTCTTTTAGGTGAACTGAAAGACATGCATCTCTCTCTGTGAGGTTTATTAACACCACTTACCATGTGGTAATAGGGCATACCCAGCAGCAAAACATAGCGCTTTCCTCCCAGCAGGACTCGAATCCAGCTTCCAGGCTCGCCATAGCCCCGACAGTCCTGGGAGTGAGGAACTGAGATGAGACAGTTTATTTGCAAAACAGAGAGCTGTATCGCTAGCAATGAACTGAAGAACAAACAGAAGACTTTACACAAATGTGACACTTGCTCTTTTCAAATTACAGCCATTGTATTTTTACTACAGATGAAAAACAAACAAGCTGCTCTGTCTTGTCTCTCCCAGCTTGCTGAGAGACTCAGCTCAGCTTGGCTGCATGTAGATCAATTTGTTTCAAGAGATCAGCATTTCCTTTTTAACCTTTCGAACTGTAATTCCCCATAGGATCCTGATGTTTTCATCAATTATATATTTTCATTTTGTACTGGTAATCGATAGCACTTCAGAACACTAATGTCATGCCATATCTTTGTCTTGGGATAGTAAGTGAATAATAACTAAATAATGCATTTCAAACAAGAGAGCAAATGAATATTCTCCCTCCAGCGCACAAAGAAACATGCAAAAGAAATCACTGAACAATAGGACATTGATTTTTGTGGCTCCAAACTTTCCAGCTGCAGGCAGGAAAAACAGCAATATAGAGTTGTAGTGCATTACCCTAGTCCTGAAGTTGCACTTGGGCATGAAACTTCAAAATGCCTCTTATTTTCCCCAGCTTTACTGCTGGATAAAGGCTTGGTGCAGGCCAATATAACACTGAGCACAGTGCTAGGAATATTTGGAAAGCAGAAGAAAGGCTTGAAATCCTAGCATTGTTGGCAGAGCCTTTTCAAACACTATGTGTTCTCAACAGACAGAGCTTTCAAACAATTGATATTTGGAAAACAAAGCTACATCTGTACTAGCAGACCTGAGAGGGTCGGGGAATAGCCTCTGACTCTGGTTTGCAATCCTACATGCTGCTACATTGTTAGCACAGGTTTTGTCAGAATTTTGGCCAGTGCTAAGTCGCGCTCTCCCAAGCAGCACCAGAGCGTACGTAGATTGGGAGTTAACGCTCTCGGCAAACAGCTTGGACATGAAATCCCTATTTGGGGTATGAGAACTTGGCTGTGCAGATCAGAGCTACGCTGTGCCGCCTGGCCTCAGGGCCAAAGAGCAATCTATCTCTCATTGCATTTGCTAATGTAGACACAGTCAACGGGTATTAGCTGTATTTGATAATCTGGCTACCAGCAGCAGGAAGAGCATCCCGTGGCTGAAGTGGTGCACTGGGACTGGAGAGGTCCAGCTACTAGATGTTGTACAGATTTTCGGTGTAACTTGAGGTCACTTAGTCCCTCGCTGCTTGTTGTTTCACTTGTAAAGTGGGGATAACAGAACTTTTCTACTTCAAGTTCAGTGACAATGACATGTGGAAAGACGTGATGGATTGTAACCTATTTAATACAGCAAACACCCTCTTACTAGAAGAGTCTAGAAAACTGTGGAGTTCATCTGACTGTGAAAAGTTTCCAGTTCTCTCTCTCTCTCTCCCCTACTGTTTATTTCTCCAAATCAAACTGTTTAGCTCAAACCTTGAGGCCTCTGGAGGCCTTGGAATCTGGCTGGGTTATTTTTATCTGTGAATTCAGCCCACCAGTGTACCAGAAAGGCTTGAACCCCTGCTTATAGTTTGTCAAAATATGTTTTGAGCTTGAAGTGTTTAGAAGAAGACAGACATATGGCATTTTCCAAGTAAAGTTTGTGTCACTGGAAAATCTGGGTCCAGCTGTCAGCGACTAGGTGATGCAGGCCTGCCCCACAACAACAATAACAACAGCAACAACAGCAACAACAACAGCAACAAAAACAACAGAGGATAGTGAAAAACTATTAATTAACTATGCACAAAAGTAGATGTATTTTCCACCATGATTCAGGAGAGTACTTAAAAGTATCCTTAGTGTTAATCATACTTAAGCACCTTTCCCAAATAAAAACTGATATAATCCGATTTTGGTTACAATAATGCATGATGTTACAATGTCCAGAATGAGATTCAAAACAAAGCAAATATTCACTGGGACAAGTTTATCTCCCTAAATTGATATTCTCCTAGTGGCAGCACTGCTGGAATTTCCCCTCCCTCAAATTTAATGTACTGGGTTTTATCCGCCCTGTGATCCCGTGCAATGTCCTGGTGTGTTTCTGATGCCAACCAAATTACAGTCTCCTGTAGCAGTGGAATGAGCAAAGAACTTGCACTTGAGATACACTCTGATACATTAAAGTATATCCAAGACCCTCTGGCTTGATTCCTTGTCATAGGACAAGAGGTCTCCATGTATTCTTGCTTTACCTGGATATGCTTTTTCTGCTGACTTTGTAACATTTCATTATTCTTTTACATTTCACATTATGTTTTATGTTTCACTAACTGACCTAATTCTGAAAACTTAAATGAAGAAATTTATATCTGTCTCAAGATATATTAATAGTGAATGGTTCAATTGATTTACCTTCTTACCTGATTTTCCAAAATCTGTCTTTTTTTTAATCCAGAAGGCAAAATATAATCTTAACAATTCGTCAGTAGGAAATGTCTGAAACTAGGAATGAAGAATGCTTTCTCTGATTCCATGTGTTAAAATTTCTATGATCTAGACAAATCCTTCTTCTTTTTTATGCTCAATAAAACATTTAGAACACAGTGTAGCATGTTCAATTTGCCTAGAAATCCTTTCTTTTCTAGCTTCTTGCACATATTTCTAGTCTCTGTCAGTGTAAAGGACATAATTCTATAATGAGTCTTTCTCAACATTGCCCTTTAGCTTAAGACAGTCCTCAGCTGCCGGAGGGCTTTCTGCCCCAAAAGATTTATTTGTTCCTCCTGTCACCGCAGACCTGCATGCTAGCACAGGTGGGGAATTGAAGTTTGCAGAATTTCCAGCTCAACTTTCTGTACCAAACCCATTAAGACTTCTGTGCAGATGGGGGTAGAGAGAAGACCTGTTGAAGTGGATATGCTTCTTTTAATCTTGACTACAATACAATCAGATTTTTCCATTGATCTTTGATCTGAAATACAAACCACGGGGATTCAACATATCTATTGAATTATCTATCTATCTAGCAACAGTAGAGTCAATTTTTAGAAATATATATTTGCTTACTGTATAATTTTAATTACACTATTTGAGTATCTGACATACATCTTTGGTTTTCAGAAGTTGGGAGAAAATTCTGGCTTCACAGGTGTATACACAGTGGAATAACTTCTTTAGTCATGAGTTAATTTTTATCCTCAACACTCACATGCTCTTAGTTAATCTCATGCTCTTAGTAGCATCTTATTACTGATGTTACTGAGGGTCTTTAACTTCAGTAGGAGTTTGATCACCCCCTAAAGAAAGCTGGCATCAACCACAAAACCCAGCAAAGGACCACTTTCTACAGAGAAATAAAATCAAAATATCCCTCTTCAAGAATTAGAAAAGGCACTATGGAAAGAACTTCAAGAAACCAGCTAAAAATTAGGTAATTAAATACCTAACACTTCAAGCAATAGAAGTTTATGCAGTTCCAGATTATTTTAATTCTTTATTTATTCTCTGTACAACAGAATTTAGCAAAAGTGATGCATCCATGTAATTCTAAGTGAATAACAATTTTCTTGTGTATTATAACATAACTTTTTCCAGTAATGAAACTTTCATGAGTTACAAGGCCAAAATCAGTAGAATTTTCTGAAATTTCTTCTCTCTGTTTAATTACAAAGTTCCCAAAAGGCTGAAGAATAACTCTCCAGGCTACTCCAGGGCCCAGTTTTCCTGATCATTCACAGATATTTGCACCTGGGATACTCTCTAAAGTGAACCAATTCTTTGTCGTCAGGTATAGGTGTGGGTTTAAGCACATTTTGCCTTGCGGGCACCATGGTTAAGACTGAAAAAGCTTTGGATTTCTCCCCTCTGTGTAGTCTTCTAGCTCCCTCCAAGAAGGTCTTTTGTGCTTAGACTTCTCTGATCTCCCTCATGACACACCTTGGCACAGGTAATGTAGACATCAGGCTATAAAACCTCTCTCTGGCAAACCATAATGCAACTCTCCCATTGTTTCAGGTATTTTGACTTGAAGAAGGAAATCAATAACATACTAGTGACGTGTAAGCACTCTCTGGGGTTCATGGGAGAGCTGTGAGGACACCATGGAAAAGTACTACCGGTTAAAAACACATGGATGAGAGCTAATAGGCTTCTACTTCACCCAGGGGCCAAGGGTCTTTGCCTGGACTGGACTTCAGGTTTTCCAGATGGTATTCAACAGGCAGAACTGACAGATTGCATGATTTTTTGTTGATTTATTTATTTATTGTAATAATAAGGCAGTTCAATTTTTGGAGCTTGCTTAAGCATATATTTCCTTAGCAAATTAATAGATGGTGGGTGTAAATGATAAATGTAAATGATAAGTAGGAAGCAGTTTTTTTCTTCTTGATGGTTTTCAAATTATTTTTTTGTGTAAACAGGAGCTGATTTTTCTTATAATATTTATGAGTGGAAAGTAACAGAAAAGTCATTATTTAGGAGGTGAAAAGGTACAATAACAACAGCACAAACACTGTATAACATTCAAGATGCTGAAATTCAGAGGCCTGCTTTGAGAACAAAGTTGTCTCCTGTTGGTGCTTGATTTATTATTTACATCCATTTGGGAAATGAGCCCTCAGGAGGTTGAAATATAATTATCCGGTTACTTGTGTTTAGTGAGGGGAAAAAGGAAAAGACAAAAAACTCCCACAAGGAACAGTAAAATGTCTTACTAAGCCAGATGAAAAAAAATTCCTATCTTCATTTTCTATGAACTACATTACTGAGTGATTCTATGAATGTCACTGTATTAGGGGTATAGGGACTTTTTGAGAAAAAACAAACCCAAAACCAACAGGTAAATAGATGACTTGCTATTTCAATGTCAAATGTGTCCCTGCCTGTTGTCGGTTTTGAATGGAGGAGGATTAAATGGAGGAACAGAATATGTTCTGGGAGGAGAGCAAAAAATGGTAGAAGATTGCAATGTCTCGGCAGTAATTGCTTGAGATCAGTTATGTCAGCAGTAATGTGAAATACTTTGTATCCTGTTATTGCTTCTGTAAGAAAAAAGATCTGCTCTTCAAAGAGGTGAGAGCACCATCTGTGGCAGTAATGTGGGAATGAAACTTGTGAGAAGACATCATGTTTCCATCTGTTTTTCAAAGGGCCTGAAACAATGGCCAAATCTGCCGGATAGCTTCTGCCGTGTGAATTTGTGAAGTGTGGTTTACAGTGTTTTATGGCTTCTGCATCTGAACTTATGCATGCAAGTCCAGGATGACCGTCTGTGAAGTGCAACCGCCTTTCTGTGCGGATGTGTCTGCACTGGAGGGCACGCACAGCATCAAAGGTCTGCTGTGGCAGCTGGCTTTCATGTTGGTCATGTACAAGATCCTATATATGCTGAAGCGGAGAGCACCTCAGTCCTTTGTCAAGATCTTCCAGTTCCAAATGTTGGCTTCAGGGTGTGTTCAGCAATTGATACTTTCAAGAATAAAATGTGATCATGCCAAGTTATCATCTTGCTATACCTTTTATTTTTTTTTCTTTTGTATTACCAAGTTGTCTCGTAGCACTTACATCTTTTTTTCTAACAAGTCATATTGTCTACATCCTGTAAGGATGCTAACTTAACACTGACCTTTTGAAGTCGTTTTGTATTCTCACTTTACTGTGCCCCTCATTGTGATGTTGGCTTTCAGGGAAGCTCACAAGAATGTACTTTTTTTAGGGAGCAAGGTTAGCTAAAGAGCAGCAGAGACTAGACTTTAAACGGAGCTGCCATTTATCCCTGGCATTTGTTTGTCTGGAAATTGTACTTCCTTTTGGTGGTGCGGTGGCAAGGCATTGCTCGATAAATAAATGCAAATAAAACAATGTTATTATTATTTTTTCTCATGGAAATGGACCCAGAACTTTAACAGACCCCAAAGTCTGCCATTACAATAAGTCTGCCTGAACTTCTGCTGAATCCAATGGGTCTGTGGACCAGGTTGCTGTACAGATCATTTCTGGAATATGTAATCTTTCAAAATCCCACTTCGCTGATAAATCAAGCCATAGCTAGGCACTCCTTTAAGTTACTGCCTATGAGCAGGTGAGTGAAAAACCCTCCTTGGAGACATCGGTTTATCATCTTGGAGAATGTCCCCCCAGCCCAGTAGCAGGGAGAGGGATGGTGAGAGTTCCGGTACAGTAGTTCTGCACCAGCAGGAGATTTCTCTCATGAAAGGGAAATCCTCAGGAGAGAGATGGAGAATAGGATTTGAATCCTAAATCACCTGTGAATCCTTGGGAGACCTGGGTGAGAAGCCTGCTGTGTCCTCCTCTCTGCACAGCAGAGGCAGCCCTATGGGAGCCAGCTCAGCCAGCTCTCCCAGTGCGGTTTCAACAGCACACTTGGAGAGGGAGGCAGAACAGGGCTCTTCTAGTTTGCTGAACTGGGGGTGTGACATCAAATTTAATTTTTTTCTTGTTAAAAAAGAATGATTAAAAAAAAAAATAAAAAAAATATATATATGGGGTTTTCACCTCAAAAAACGCACCTACAATAATCAGTTTTGATTGGAAACCTTGCATGTTTTATCTAGGAAATCCAAAGAGAAGTTTTAAAAAATGTAGCTTCAAATGAATGAGAAGAATGAATAGCAATATTGTGGTCTTGTAAAGGTAAGAGAGAAAAAGAAAGAAAGGCTGAAACATTATATGGTTCTTATGCCATTTTCTTTTCGGTTTTCAGGATATATGAGGGAAAAAGCCCCTGTGTAAAGGAATATTAAGAAACAAGGAAATGCTTACATGAAATAACCTTGCAAACTAATGGGAATGGATCTCCTGTGATTTTAAATATATCGCAGTGCTGTGCTAATGCACACAAAGGATGAAGGAAACAAGTTACAAATGGAGAGAGTGTCAAATTCTCAAGTCAAGACAGCATAATTCATCCTAAGAGATAATTTATACCGACTAAGCTGTCTGAGGCTTTGGAGATCAGCGCTTGGCATGTGTTTCTCTACAGCTTGCATGGTGGACCACAACATAGTATATAGATGATTCATGGGCTGGAGACTTTCTGCACATGCAAGGTCCAAGGGGGGTTGGCTCAGTCACAGAGCAATTTTTAACATTCCTTTGCACCTTATGTCTTGGACTTCTTTTCAGTGGTTTCAAACTCCCAACTTCTCAATAGCCGAACACGATATTAACGGGATAAATTGCTCACTGTGTGTAAGCAAATTACAGGAGAGATGTGACTTATGAAAGCAGTTGTGCCTCTTAACGTGCTTAAACTCCAGCTATAACGCTGGTAAAGATGACACTAACAATATTAATAAGGAAAATGTGTTGTTATTAAATAGACTGCAACCACTTCTTTATTTAATTTCAGAGTTGTGATTTGCCAGTGTTGTCTGCTCCTCTCTCTACCCTGCAAAAGAGAAAAAAAAAAGACCAGAGGAAAATGGAGTGAGGGTCCTAGCCAAGCTGAGCAGGAAGATGCAAGTAGCAGCATGACTCTTCCCTGACATCAAGGGTACAGAGAAACACTAGGAAACTGAGTTTATCATATGTTAAAAGATTTTAACAATATGTAAAAAAAAAATAATAAATAATTTAAATAGTTCATATAACTTTGCAGAAAGACTTAAGTAACCTCTCTGATTGGTGATATTAAAGATCAGTGGAAAATTAACAGTATCCCCTTATACCAGTAAAAGCAGAGGCTGAACTTTTAAGTTTGCTGCCACTAAAGTCTGCAGCATTTGAAATATTTAATAAAGATTATGATGATAATTCTTCGTCCACCACAGCCCTTTCTTTTTTTAGTCCATTTTTGCTTTCCCCGACTGTTTAACCTTCTTAAACGATGGTAAAATTTACTGGAGGGTCAAAAAGTCACAGGGGCCCATAAGAGACGTAAAGGAAGACAAATGAAGACAGGATTTCTAAGCAAAACCCAACACATTTCTAAAGGCTACTTCATACTGTGCAAAACACACCGGCGCTGGTTATAAGAGGGTTAGACGGAAGTTTGCTTTATGCACATTAAAGGTGCTTTTTATACTCTTGTGGGGAAAAAAAACACCCTTGTTTGCAAGCTTTGCATTCCAGGATCTGTAACCAAATGCCAAGACTTTTCAGATCTGCCAAGTTCAAAATCTAAGATTTCAGGTTTACTTGCCAGCTCCCCTTTTCCATTTGGCAGCTGCCCTCTCTCCAGCCCTGCCAACAGCTGGCCCCCGAGATGCCTCCTTACGAGGTTCGGGATTTTGTTTAAATTTTGGGTTTTTTTCCAACATTATTGTTCTGTAAAGATGAAAGTGCAAAATGTCAAGATAAACCCAGACTGAGCAGAATCCATTTTTCCTGCTGCAGTGTCTCCAAGACAGCGCCTGCTTCGAGGAAATTTTGGAAATGAGATCTGTTTGTTACCTGCAGTGGTATTTCTTTGTGAATCCACATTTGTCAGGGGAATCCTGTTTCTTTACTTAGTGTAGGATTTTCTTAATTTTTTTTTTTTTTCATTTTCTAACTGTGCATGCCTAATCCCCCTTACTGTTAATGAGAGTTTAATGTGCTCTTTGAAATGAAGGAAAAAAAACCCTCTATGCAACTGATAAAACAGATCTTAAAGAGGTGGGGTGACAGCACTCCAGAGGGGGTGAAACAGCTGTCTGGCTGTGAGTTTAATGCTTTTCTGCCACAGGAGTCAAACTGAAGCAAATTGATGGGGATTTTTTTTCTTTCTTTCCTTCTTTCTTTCTTTCTTTCTTTTTTTCTTTTAATTTCTTTTTTTTTTTTGTTTCCTTGAGAGGGGTGTCTGAAAACAGGTCTTGAAAGGGAGAGACAATAGGAACGGGGTGGTAAAAGGACCGCCGTCAGTCAAATTTTACTAGCTGCAGTGTGTGAGCCATGGAATGATTCCCTAAAATAAATAAAACAAAATTATTCAAAACAGGAGAGTGGAAAAAATTGTTTGCATAAATTGTAGTAATGTTCCTTTGGAGCTCATCTCTTTTCTGTTTTGTGTTCTAGTTTTGATGGTGACCTTTCAGACCAGATCTGGATAATTTAAATTAAAAGAATGTTTTTTTCTTGTTGTGCTGTCCCTAGTAGTCCATTCATTCAAACTTTAAGGAAATTCTGTGATGACAAGTCACCATGACACACTTATTCTTGCAATCCCCCTTGTCCACCCTTAGAGAAGATCCATGACTTAGCATATGAAGTGGATTACCTTTCACCCCAATTAATGTTTTTATAATGAGTACCAAAGGAAGTAATAATGTTTTGCCACTTATTATCGAGTGTTGCTGGGGCAATCTCTGAAACTCAAGACTTAGGTCATTGGCAGCACTGACATGATGGCAATCATGCTGCTGAGGTTTAAGCCCTGCTACAATGATGAATAAACGGGTCAATTTAATTTCCAGTACTATCAGTCTGAAGCTTTGAGGAACAGAATGAGTGAGATACAAATGTCCAGGGGTTTTGCAGATTTGGCAGAGGTTAGACTTGAAACTCAGCCATTTTTGAGCCTATTCAAATGTTACTTAAAAAAGAAACAACGAGGTAATTAAAGATATTACAATTATGTTTTTTTCTGGGACTGGAACTACATCTTTTTAAGGGCAGCGATATTTTTTTAAATTATTATTATATGATAAGACACATGATGTTGTATAATGAACTGTATTTTGCAGCTTGTCTGTAGCTTGATTTCATTGCTGTCCATGAACACACAACTTTCTAGGTGGTAAAATTCAGTGTTCTCAATTCTAACAAACAGATACCATCTGAACAGTCACATCCTACACACCTTTTGTTGTCTTTTAATGCTTAAGTAATGCTTAAACATGCTTTAAAAATACCAGTCAAGGAAGCAAAGGCATTACAAAGCCACCTGATAGAAATAAAGTTTCTAAGTAGCTTCTTGGCATTCTTATCTAGGGAGAATTGGACTGCTCCTGGAGAGCTATGTTTTAATGAGAATAATAAAAGTCTTGCACAGAAGTGCAACAAGACACCAAAACAGCTTACCAATAAACCTCGTCCATCTGAGGCACAGTGACTGATGGCATAGGATGGACATGCAGGTGCCATTTATATGAAGAATTCCCTTCTTGCAACTCATTCTTTTTCTGGCTTTTTCCTATTGCAATTATGAAAAGTTTATACCAACATCCAGTTCCACCCCACCTGAGGATAGCTTTCCTTTTCCTACAAGACCTACAGAAAGCCAAAGAGAAGATGGGCAAATGAGTATGTATCTGTGGGTGGTTTTCATGACTTTTCTTCATTTACCTCAAGTATTAATGTAATTTAATTCTGTTCATTCATTTCTCAAACCCTTCTTTACATTAAGGAAACAATTTACCTCTTCTACTCCTATAGGAAAGATTAATTAACCTCCTTGGCTCATGCTGGTTGTGCAAATATCTACTGAATGCACTCACACAGGGGAAAACAGGAGGTCACATTAATTGACAAAAAGGTGGTTTCGGGAGAGGAGAGCCTCCCCTCTAGTCCTGGTGTTATGGAGGGTGATCACTCAGGCTGTGACAATATTACCAGCTTGGAAGTGCCTGCCTGGCATTCTGGACCCTGATGAGCATTGCAGCTGCATCTGACCGTTCTCCAGGACGGATGAGACTGGGCCCATAGCAGAAAGCCTCACCTGCAGCACAGAAGCCCCCCAGTGCATGGAGGAGGCTGGAACCACAAGAATATTCAAATGGTTGGTGGATTTGTACTCTGCCAGGACCAAGGCGATGGGCTGGTTTACATCCCATCCTACCGGGTAAGATCAGATGCAGATTTTAGCATCTAAATTTCAGTCTCCTTCCCTATAAAAAGTGACATTTACTTTGCCCCTCGGGATTTCCATGTACTTTTAATTATTTGACTTTAGCAGCATTTTTATGTTGATAACCTTCGACAGAAAGATTATGTAAATGCAAAATACTGTGTTGTTACAAAATGTCTCATCTTGATGAGGTTTCTTTCAAGGCTGACATTTGTAGCATTTCAATAGGCATTTAAAAATTACCTTTTTAAAAAAATTTATTTAGTATAATGCATTTCCATAACACATCAACAATCACAGGGAGAGGAGTGATTTTTTCCATGGCTGCATGCCAGGATGTGATACGCCACCTCCAAAAAATGTGTGTCTATTTTTTTCCAGAGGTAGGCTTTGAGGTTCACAGAGCGTTGGCCATATTCATGCCTGTGCATCAGGAGGCTTGAAGACATCGAGCTTCGCAGCTGACTGCACCAGCGGGGCGGGCAGGGCGGCAGGATGGCACCGCACGGCGCCCTGTTCTCCTGAGCAAAACCAGAGAAGACTTGAGTCAGGCTGATTCGAGGATACGCTGGTTTTGACATCGGCGTTGTAAAGCTTTCTGGTTCGCAAGATACACATTGCATTTGAAGCCCTGTGGGCAAATTTCTGTTCCTTTCTGCTCTGCCTCGTGAGCAACTCAGGCGTGGTTCTCTGAGCTGGGTTCTCTGACGGTTTTACAGGTCTCTCAAATTCATCCAGCTTCACAGACCTGCTTCCTACCTGTGTTCATGTCGGAAAAGATGCCGAAACAGCTGGGGGATGACTTATCTGTTTATTTATTCATTACATACGTTTCTTTGACCTGGTGAAACGTGGCGAGCTGGAAAAGCCTTTTTTTTGTCACTCGTGGTAACTGTTATCCTCCGCAGGAGTCGCAGAGGATTTAAAGGTCATTTGAAAAGCAGCCTTTTGCTCTTTGACCGCCCTTTCAATATCAGCCTCCAGTTCTGTTTTACAAAGTCATCATTATTAACTGCGTTTGTGGCTACTGCTATTTTCCTGGGATTGCAGAGAAACTTGAGATACTAATTGCAATGAGCTAATTTGGCAATACCGTGCAAACTTCCTTAAGGCATTAGTTAAGAATATACTTTCCTTTACACAAAGAGTGTTTGAAAGAGGGAACAGACTGCAAATGCAGCAGAAGGTATGCTTTTGTACTCCTATACTTAAGAGTAGATGGTATAATTAGCTTACAATGGCAGTCGAATGTATTTTTTCAGAACAAGAAGAGAACATACAGAATTAAACAGTAGCTTTAGCTTAATGATAATAAGTGATAATGATGATAATAATACTAGTACTTAGAACTTTAATGGAGAGATTTGCATCTTGAAAGTGCTATGCAAAACATTGACTTAATTACTGTCACCTCTTCAGGGAAGGTAGGTATTATTGCCCTGACTTAATAGATAGGGAAATAGAGATATAAGGAAACGAAATGACTTGCCAAAGGCTCCGCAAGAGCCTGTATAGGGATTCAAACTTTCCAGGTCCCTTTACTGTATGCTACCTTATACTGGGCTAATTATGCATGGTTTAGGGCTGCTCTGTGCTTTTGGAACTTGAGCCAAAGCCCTTTGAAATTAGAACTGTGTGTAAAATGTTTTGAAGGTTGTATTTTTTAATCAGTAGGTGACTGGAAAAAATACTTTAATATGGTTTGCCTCTCTGGGTCAACTTGAAACATATAGTTGTAGGCAAAAATCTTCAGTTTATATTTTTAAATATATATATATTAATCCTTTTTAAACAGATTGACTTCTAAAAGAGAGGTCACAATTTTAAAATTTTGTACAGACTAAGTAGAGAAACAAAAGAGATTTTTCTGAAATTAATTTTCTTATTAATTAGAGGGGGAGGTGATGGGTACCCTGATTTTTTTTCTTTTTTTCTTTTTTTTTAAATTTTTATCAGAGTTAGGTTGATGGTTGGACTAGATGATCTTAAAGGTCCCTTCCAACCTAGACAGGTCTATGATTCTATGACATTATTTGGTGAATTCCAAATTTATTAATGCTTTCTTAGACATACAAACTGCATACTTCTTTGAATTTCTGTCTGGTAGACACATTTTGTCTGGTGCTTGTTAAAACCTTGTGAATCTTTTGGCCTCAATCCTTTCTTCTCGCGGAAGGACTAGGGATCAGCCCCGTGATTTGATTACTTGCAGAGTATACGGTGAGCAAAGTGGGGCGATGTTAACACAGACAGTTTTCTGACCACAGCCACAATTTGAGGTGATGATGAGATATTCTAGGACGAATTGTATTCCATAAATATAAAGTGAAAACGCCAGCTTTTAGGTATAATTATTTCCCTGTGTGAAAGACATTAAAACGAGACTAATGAGTTTTGCTTTGACTGTGTATGTTATGTTTTTAGCACTAGATCTCATAGGCACTGCCGTTCTGGTTAATTAAGTCTGAGCCATAGTTCACTTCTTAGATAAGAAATGTAGTTCCGCATCTGTAGAGCATAAGGCAGTAATAGATGTCAGCGTCTGCGTTTGTAGGATTTAGAGGGAGCTTTTGGTAATTGTTTTCTCTGCTTCCTACCTTCTGTCACCTTTGCTTACGAGCAGATCGGTGCACGCCAGCTTACAGGCGATTAAAAAACCTGGATGTGCTGAGCACCTTTCTGAGAAGAGAGCGAAATGCCCCTCTGTGAAGAGAGCGAAATGCCCCTCTGTGTACAGAGCCTTTCTGTACGCAGCGGGTGTCTCATTTCTGTGTTTTGAGCACCTGCGGGATGCGTGGGCATTTGCTGGTACTCCAAAGGGACACGACATCCCTAGGTAACAACTTCATGTAGCGTTATTGATTTTTCGCGTTGTAGCAGCAGTCATTTCTGGGCATGTGAATCCCTTGCGGAGCCTCTCATCAGAGTCTGACCTAAAGCTTCAGAAGGTTTTTGCAGATGAACTTTAGGAATGCTTTCCCTGTTTCCAGAACAAGATAGTGGAATTCATCAGCTAATCAAAACATTCAACATTTTTATCCAACAGGCTTTAACTGGGGTTTTTCATTAAAGGCTTTTGCTTTTTTTAAACTTTTAGGATTTTTTTTTTTCATATTGTCATGACTGAACATAGCAGCAGAAATGAGGAACATTGAAAAAACAGCGGAGAAACTTTATGAAAGACTTCCTTTGTATTCACTTTCTGCAGGCATTTTACGTTGAAACCCAAATGTTTTTCTAACAGTCAGTTTTCCAGCCAGGGTAGGCATGAAAAACCCTCTTTTTACAAAGGGGAAATAGGCCATAAGACAAAGAGTGGACAGTCACACAGCTCAAGTTTTGAAAAATTTGTGGGTTTTTTTCAACAAATCATTTTGAATGGATGATACGGGCTAAAACCATTCCTGAGCACTCTTTAGCAAATCATTTCAAGAAAGTTATACTTTCAAGAGTACCACAATCTTACAATAAGCTAACAGAAATGTGCATTCTTTCCTATGGTTGGTAGGAATTATTCACTGCTCTAATTATTAAAACTAAGTGGCTTTTGAGGAGGTGGAGTATGAATGAAATACTAAATTTGGTTCATCCTGACAGTCCATATTAGAATAATAGGGATGGGTTGTTTCCACACAGTTTAACTGACTCTGGGCTCTGAGTAGTACTAAATAAGAGGTGATAACTGAAGTGGAATGAGAAACATGCACCTGAAAATGAGATTGTGCTGTAATATAAGTTGATCACACAAGGTGGCAGAATGAGCTTAGGGCTATCCCAGAAATGAGAGGCAGTGAAGCATCATTGCTTTCAGCCGACAGTGTATCCTTGCTTGCCCTAGAATATGCCAGGTTGTTTTTGCACATGTAGAGGGATGGAGGAGAGTTTTTTAGTACAGCTTTTTTTTGATAATTATCCAAGTTCTTCAATTTCCTTTGGAGATTTAATGGAAACTGTTAAAAGCTTGCGGCTAACTCTGGAAATTAATAATCATACAATGCTGAATCTGCTCATATCTTCAGTTTTATTGAAAACACAGTTTACTTTCTATCGATACATTGATTCCCTAAGTGGGGTTGAACTCTCCAGATGAAGGACAGCTACAAGAACGGGCACGTAGGGAACATTTAACTTTTCATTATCGATTTATGGCTAGATTCACTTCTGTTGTGAGTGAATGAAACTATTGACTTTCCTGGTGTTGCATTTACTTATAGCAGGCCTGAGCATGGCAGGTAGATATATGTGGCTAAACAGAGGGCAACCCAAAGAGGAGAAACTGAAGTATAAGTCAAAGAGAAGGGGTTATACAGCAGCAGTTTCCATGCTCCTGCTTTGGCTAATTAGTGGGGGAATGATAGCAACACTTCTTTCTACACCTGTACAGATACCAAATGCTCTCCTCAACCTCTGGGCCCGACCTTATCATGGTCACTTCCAGGGGCAGGGTTGAACTGTGTCACCAAAGGGGTCTTTGAACGCAGGTCACAAGTGAGCTCCTACACGTCCCTGCTCAGTTTGCCCCTGTGGAGCTATGGGGCACCTGAGCAGTCGACCAAAATGATGGAGAATTTCAGGGATGGTGAGAATCTCCTTCCAGGCTTGTAAGCTCCCAGTGTGAATTGCATCAGTAATGCATAAATGCAGGCTCTGTGTTGGGCCCAACTAATGGTTGCTTGAAGAGAGATGTCACTGTAGGATGCATTTTAAAAGTACTTGATAATATGTCCTGCATCTGCATTACTACTGTCCACAACTGAATTAAGTAACTGACCAGGATAGTCTTATAAGTAAGGGCTTAAGGACTGGAATCCATTCATTGCTCCTTATTCAATATATTTCTGAGAGCTCATTAGAAGCTATTAGAGCTTATTCACCCTTGCAACCTTTTCAGCAGATGTTCAGCTGTTTACTTTTTCCTTCACTGCCTTAAGATATTTGGCTAAGCATTAAAAGAAGCCTGGAACAGATCAGGAAAGTATTTTTTTCCCAGGAAAATAAATTAGGATGTTAAATTAATGGCAATTAATAATAATTAAAAAGTAATATGTGATATATTAATGAAAACTGGAAAACAAGAATTAACTGCAAATTTGAAATTTAGAGCTTTAGCAAACACTAGAATTGCAATCTTTTTTTTTTTTTTTTTTACAGACAGGAGGTTACAAAATGATAAAGAAAGGGGGAAAAAAAAACCAACCCAAGAGAAAAAGGCAAAGAAAAAAATCAAAATTGTGACTTCTGGAAATTTTTGCATCACCTGCATTTGACTTTGGCCCTTCAGACATTCAGGGGGGCTGAATGTAAGACTCATGATGCTGCCTGAATAAACTATGGTCATGTTTAAGAGGGCTTTTTAGCCCACACCTGAGTGCTGGGCTTCGGGTCTGAGGGCTTCCTGATGCCACGTTCTTGTGTCCAGCTTACTTCATACTCATGTCCTGTCTTTCAACTGTGAGCTGCTGCTTCTCAGCTGAGACTCATCACTCATATCACTCACTCATTTCTTCCACCATCCCACTGCAAAGTCGTGGGGGTTATATTTAATTGCCAGTGGTTTTTAACTTACCTATGCATTACACAGGCTTGAATGACTCACACACACTTCTCAGCCTAGATAAGGTAACTGAGTGGAGGTAGCTTCTCAAAATGCCTCTCTGCTGTGACTGCCTGCGAGTCCTCCCTCTTCTTTTCAGTACAAAGTCAGGCACTAACAACCTAAACCGCTGCAGGGGATGCTTTGAGTTAAACTGCTGGCCTTGCACTGAAATGGGCAAAAATGCTCACTTATACCTGTTCCTTACCACCTCTCCACTGCTAATTACTGCCTTTCGGTTGGATTTTCCTTGTGGCAGTCGGCTGCTGTTGCTGGGGGGTTCCTAGGGGTTGTATGTAGCAGAACGTAAGTTCCCTTGGAGATCCGAGCCTGGGGCTGCGGGGTGGTGCAGCTGGGGTTGACAGGTAGTAGTAGGGATGGCTGGCAAACTGGGGCATGCATCTGAGCTCAGACAGGCATTTTGGGTAGATTGTCTCAGGGTATACCAAACCTGTGTAAATTCCTTAATTAGCACAGTACAGTCAAAGAGCTGCAGTGCCAGAGATGGCACTGAAACCAGGCTCTGAATACACTGAATATACACCAGTAGCAGGCAGCAACTTTTAAATATCAAGTGATTATTTCATGTCTGAGGAGGCATTAGGGTCTGTCTGCACCCCAAGAAAGTAGCTTGGCCGTGAGACAGCCATGGCCGACCAGGAGCAGAAATGCAGAGCTCCTCTCCCAAGAGTGGGTGATGCAAGGCAGCTTCATGTGCCACTTTCCCAAATCATTGAACAAACTGATGCTCGCATATTGGTTAAATAAGTGACAACCGATTGGGTTTCAGTCAAAAGCTAACAGTCTCAGCAGCTTTAGCCAGTGGCCCTGGAAAGCAAAAGGCAAGCAAGAGGCGTAGCTGGCACTGGAAGCAGCTCAGCGAGTCAAAATATTGATGGCAGTGACAAGGATGCTCACACAGGCACCGGGCTGTCAGACACAGGTGTTGTTCATGCCTGCGCAACACACGCAGAAGCAGAGCACGCTGTGTCTGGACACACAGACACCCACCGGTACATGTACATGCTTCTCGTGTGACATGTGGTTAAACACAGGGAATATGTTGTGGGGTTTGTGTGGTCCCTCAAAATGTTCTCGCTTGAGCATGTGTGATGAAAAGGGAAAAGGACTTCACAGAGAGGTTCAAATTAACAATTTATTTGGACTGCACTCACCGGTCAGATATGCCACTATTGCAGGTACCACATGGTTACAATGGTGAATACACCATCACAATTTTAAAACAATTTGTGAAATATACTGTTACAACCTACAAGTGATCCCAAAAAGTAACAACACAAAACACAAGTACACTAGATATTAATATCTTAAAAGAGTGCACCAATCATGATCTTAATGGCATGCCCTATACCACACGTATGTTTCTTAATCACTTACCCTCTCTCTCAGGTAAGGTCACTCAGTCCCTGGGAAGTTACCCTGTACAGTGTCCTGGACAAGGAGGGGATGAATCTCCTACAGGCCAGCTGTATCGTTGGCAGGTTCCCCCATGCTTTCCTCCCCACACCTTGAAGTTTATATTTCCTTATTCACTGGGGGTGCAGGATTATGCCTGAGTGGATTACACTATTTGGAATATTTACCTATGGTGGTGTGATGGCTCCTAAATTTCAGTTGCTAATTTTGTGATGTCTGGCACTCAAAGTCATGGGAATAGTGATGGGATGGGACTCAGAGCATTTTGTTCATTAAGCCTCCCTTTGTTTTCAGTTTTTATTGGGATGCAATCTTGAGACAACCCTGGGCTGAACAGATTTGCAGGTAAGGCGGAGATGAAGCTGAGTCAAAAGACAACTCCCTACATCTTGCCTGTTGTGCTCTGAAACCGGTTTGGCTGGGTGCTCCCATACAGCATGCTGCTGGGAAGGTCACAGGGCCAATGAGTATGGATGACTCCAGTGTCTGCAAGAATGTGCTGTGGTGTTGCTGTGTTGTACTGGAAGCTGCAGATGGTACCTGACAGCCATGGTAGAAAGATTTGAAGCAAAATACCTTGTGAGGGCAATGAAAATAATTCTGTGTTGATTAATGCCAGTGTTGTTGGTATTGATGGTTTAGCCGCCTGCACAAAATAAATGTGGGCAATCAGTTCTTCTTGAAATAACTTGTATGACTGAATAAAGGAAGTTGTTGCTTAATATATTTCATACTAATTGCTCCATGCCACAAATTCAGGGCCTGATCCAGTAAGAATTGACATTGAAGAGAGATACTCCATTCACTGCAGTAGACTTTGGATCAAGACTTCATTTTAAGGGGAGCAAACACAGCATGCTAAATTAGCGATCATCTGAGCTGGCACTATCTGATTCTTGAGAGGCAGACAGGTGTCCTGGTTTGAACAAACTAATTTTCTGTTTTACAATTTTACATTTTAGCTGGGCCTCTTCTAATTAACTGAACTCTGAAATGAATAGCAGGTTCAGAAACTGTTCCCTCTCAGGGTGATGAGACCTGATCACCCCAAGGGATGGTGCAGAGAGGCCCTTACTTTACTTATTGCTGGAACAACCAAGGGCAGGGAATGGCGAGATTTGCCCCGTTGGAGGGTCAGAAGCAGAAAAGCGTCGAAGGGTCACACTTGTAGGGAGGAGCAGACAGGACAGGTGACCCCAAACTGACCAACTCGGGTATTCCATCCCATCCACATCATGCTCAGTATAAAAGCTGAGGGATCAAAGGGTCAACTCTCTCTCTTTGATGGCTGAGTCTGAGGAGGACCCTGTCTGTCTGCCTGCCTTTGATCCTGATCTGAGCTTTCCTGACACCAGATCTGGAATCCAGCTCCTGTCAGTCACCGAGTCCAGACTGGGACTTTTCCTGATGCTGCTGGCAATGTGATCCTCATCCTGTGAGCCTGATACAGTTTTATATATACTGTGTCTATTTAATTATTTTCTTCCTTTTTTAATTTTATTTTTAGTATTAATGCTTCATTAAAGTAGTTTAGTTCATTCTGAACTCATAAATCTCTTTAACCTCTTCCTCCCCTTTTCTTTTCTGGGGGAGGAAGGGTCATCTGTCAGCCAGGTTTTGGTAATTTTGGCTGAAACCTCAACAGCAGCCTCAATATTTTGTTGTGTAGCCAAATAAATCTTAACACTTACATGTGGGAATGCAAGCCAGTAAAGCCAACCTGAGCACATCAAAGTTTGGGCAGGAGCTGGGGTCCTGTGACAGACTGCTTCGGTCGGGTGCCTGGCATGGGGCTCCCTCTGCTGCGGTGCTGCACGGAGTCATTTACCACCCAACTAACACTTAGTGCTTATGAGCCATTTTTCAAAAAAATCACACTGGGGCCATACCTGGGGCTTTAGCTATTTAAACATCTTAAAAAATCTGTCCCTTGGGAGGATTTAAATCGGTAGGATTTAGGCTGCTAAGGCTTGCATCATCAAAGGGACCAAAGTGTCAATCCATCTCTTTTCACGCCTAAGGACATAACAGTATCATGCCCCCTCCCATGAGGGGGTACTGTAGAGAAATTTCCAAGCTCTCAGCACCCAAACTAGCTAGCTCTGGAAGCAGATGGAGTATAATTATAGCAGTGTTGAGCTGCACCTGAACTAATTAGCTCTGCTGAGAAACAGGGATTGAATTTAATAATGCATGTTCTGCCATACCAAAAAGGCTAGGCTGCCTTTGAGACCCAGGTGAGTCTCTCTGCGTGGTGCTGTGCTGAACTCTGTGGATGTACTCTGAAAGTCAGCTCAGAGCTTTTTTTTTTCACCATAATCCACTGCACAATGTAGATATCACCTTGGCCCAGCGTTCAGGTACCATTGGCATAATTACTCCTCAGCTGTCACTTACCTCCTGACTATTAGTTTAGCATGTTAAGTTCTGCATATGCTCAAGATTTTGCTGTCAAAACTCACTGAAATATTGAGCGCTACTTCAAGGACTGTTGTGGCCTAAAGCCTTGAAGCCTTCAAAATGAGACTGTCTTTATCGCCCTGGTGTTACCAGCATGGCCAAAACATGCTTGTAGAAAATGGTAGATGTGAGAGAGAAGTAGAAGACCCAGGTTCAGATCTCTGGTCTGGAACAGTGATATCTATCAGATGTTGACTTGGACTCCCAACTTGGATATATTTCCTAATTTCTGGGATTAAAGCTAGTCCCTCTTCTTTTAGACCTCTGCATATCAAACTATGTCTATGAAGAAGAGCAAATCTTGTGTTGGTGAGAGAGATATTTTTCCCACCCGCAGGAAGTTGGGTGCTGGGACACTGACTTGGGGTGCTGGTTTGAACTTGAGCTCTGGCTACAACTGTGGCAGAAGCAGCAGTATGAGCCCGTCCCCAACACCGTCAGTGGGTGACTTAACTCCAAAGTTCTCACTTCTCTTGGGCTACCACTATAGGTCTTTAAAAATGGAAACCCAATGTTTTTTGTTTCATGCAAGTGGCTGAGATTATTTAGGAGCTTAATGGCTTTGAACAGAGACTCTGCCTCTCTAGGCACAATATAAGCACTGCCCCTTTTTGGTGAAATTTATTTGTTGCTCATTTAGTCCATGCCCTGTTCAGCAGCTTTCTGTTGACCCTGTACCTAGTACCTACCCACGGAAAACTTGTGAGAGTATTGGAAGAGGTAGGATGAGGACTAAGAGAGAGGTGTTGCATTGCTTAATTCTGTAACGACTAATTACTACCTAGGAAGTGCAAATGGAAATTGGACCCTGGAATGACTTAGAGTCTTTTGAAAATTTAAGCCATGGTTCAAAACATTTGATGATTTTTTTTAATGTAGTTCCTTTAGACAACTTTAATGACTCTGTGTGCTGCAGACAACAAATTACAACTACTGGATTAATCATGGACACAAATCCAGAGGTCAGTCTTCTAATTGGTTCTTCATTTTTCAAAAAGCCCCACAAGCTTCAAAGTTTTGAGCCAAAGGAGATTTTTGATAGCTAGCACTGATGCATCTTACTGGGTCTGCTGTTGCAGAGATAAGTAGTTCTCTCATCAGAAACGCAAAATACCTTTGATTTTGTTGCAGAGCCATTCTTTTTCCTGCCATTCTGCTGATAGGGTCTGAAATAAAATCTCTTAACAAGAAAAAGATCTGATTTACAAGATTTGTTATATCTGTGTTCAATTCAATTGCCTGTGCAAGAAACATGGGAGTCCATGCTCCCCTACTCTTCCTCTGTTTGCTCCACAACATACTTGGCTGAAACAGCCTTTTTCTGAAAATAGTACTGGTAAGTGGATAAGCAGAGGCATTAAAAGCGATATTGCATTTGTAGTAAGGAGAAAGGGAGAGATGTGAAGAGAAGAAGGAAAATCCTGAGACTGAGACTTCCCCAATGCTTCTCCTGGCACGTTGCAGAGAATGGATGCCTCTTGTAGAGGGGATGGAGTACAAGTGCAACCTATCCCTAAATAGTTAAGCAAATACTTAACCTGCAGGTTTAAAACTTACAGTATATTATAAAACTATTATGTTTCCTTTCCCTGCTAAAGCTGAATTGCCATTCAGCTTCCTTTGTCAACTGCATATGTGAGTTTGGAGCAATTAGTATGAATATATTGCAGGTGCAGCATCTCAGGAAATGGCAAGAAGCTGTGCAGTATTTTTGTACCATAGAGGAGTGCCAGAGCTATGACTCTTGGAAGAGTTGAAAACTGGAGAGATGTGAGCATCTGAAGTGTGATTTTATAATCATAACAAGCACCAATAGCCGTCTATATAATAGGCATGAAATGAATGCCGTATTTTCTCAGATTGTACTGCTACTCATTTAATTTAACTGCAGACTGCAAACTATTTAATTTTAGATTGTGGTTTACCTTTCTCATGTGCCCAGTTTATCTTTCTAACTGTAAATAGAGTTTTTTGAATGGTAACAGCAGTGGTATTATGTTAGCTTTGATGTTATCTCCAGTCAACATCCTATTCCAGTGAAACACATTTTTGCATGTCCTTTAAGATAAACTACTCGGGAATTCAACATCCCTGAGATTTGTTTGGTATCATTTTGTCATATCTAATTGTTCAGGTAAAACTGATCCTTGTCCCTGACTCTGGGATGGAGTTTCATTTTTAAGTGCAAGTTAAGTGCATGCTCATAAATGGAGCATGGTAAGATAAACGCTTCCTAAAGCCAAATCTCAAAGTGGCATATGTGGTGATTTATTTTTTTTTTGTTGGTAGAGTGATAGCAATCCACATCTGCTGAGGATTTGACCCTTAGAATTTCCTGACCTGATAATAATTTCTGGTGATGCCCCATTTGTATGAGAAGAACAGAGGGATCTCAAAGACCACAACGATTATTCATATATGGTTTGATGCCCTTTTATTCCACTACAGAGGCTTAAAGGCACCACTGAGGTAATAAGATTCATGCCCACCATTTTACCTATGTGAAATCACTGACTTGATGAATGATACTGACATGGAACGTTTCCTTCTTTGCAGGTATGAAGGGAAAAATTAATCCTGGGGATTTCAGTGCAAAACTCCATGACTTTAACCAAAACCACTTGCACAAGGCAAAATTTCTGATAGCCACTGTTGCACACATAGAGTGATGCACGTGCATATCCACTTACTTTGACTTTTGGGATGTGGCAAAAGAGGGGGAAATGCAGGTACCAGATAAAAAAAAAAGCAGACTATGGAAAAAAAAAAAAAAAGAAAGAAACAAAAAGATAAAAAAAAAAGAGTTTCAGGTTGTCAGCATGGTGAGCCATCTGCACAGTGTTTCCATAAAAATGACAACATCAGCGACTACCCCGTACTTTTGACTGCGGCAACGCACGCACACACACACTTCAGTGGAGTGGGAGGAGGTGAGAAGGCTTACTCTGAAATGGAAATAGCAGGAGGAGGAGATCACATGAAGTAAACTCTTGGAGCCCGCAAGACTTGTGACATGATAAAGATTATTTGTCCTGCAAATAGCAACCCTAAAACCACGGTTGCTTGGTGGGGTGTTATATGAGAAAAAGATTCGTGTTGAAACTCAGCTTTGCACTGTGTGATGTGCGGGTGTTTTCAGAGTGCTAGTTTTTAATGCCGGGAAATAAGGCACTCTCAGCCCCCCCTCTAAAGTTTTAAGGCTAACAGAGAAATTATATTTTTCCCCATATAGTCTCAAACTAAGAAAACCTCTTTTTCTGTGTTGGTTATGAAGTAAGGAAATCTGTGGGCTCCGTGGCACTGTCCCTCTCTTCTGTGGCCGGATTCTCTATGTGGGTCTGTAACTAATGTGGCAACACCTGTCCTATATTTCAAGTGTAGCAGGAGCCCTTTTGAACAAACTATCATTTAGAAAAGAGCTAGAGATTGCATAGTCCCCTGTGGCTCTGGTAAAATTTAATGGAGTTGGAGACTAATCCCCCACCATTGCACCATGGAGCATGGGGAGCAAATTCCTTACCTGTGAGGAAGGAGTCAAATCTTCTCAGAGGGGGACTTCAGTCAATTTTCCTCTTTCCCTCCCTCTCGGGTAGAGTTTTCAATGGGAATGACTGAGGATTGACCCTATGGAAATTAGAATTTGAGAAGACCTATTATAAAATTGGTTTTACTTCCTTGTCTCTGCAAAGTTGTTCCCTATAGCATGTTCTCTCATGATTTATCCAGGAGTTTCAAGCGTTGTAAGTACCGGTGGTTCTGTATTTCCCTGGCCTGTCCCACTGACGGATGGCAGAGAGATGGGGATCACAATATACAGCAGAGATGAAAAGAGAGATAGCCAACTAAAATAAAGATGAAATTTCTTTTTTTACTGTGGGAGTAAACTAATTGGGAGGATCAGGAGCCAGACCAGCAGCATTTGCACTGTATATTCTCGGTGATACAGCATTTTAGATCTTGGCTCTGTTTAAAGACAACAAAATTTGGTTTAGACACAAACCCAATCATTTTTAAAGTTATCTCCCTTTAAATCTATTGAAACTCTTTTCCCACTCTTGTAGTATATTTGCACAATACCTAGGAGAAGAGTTTCTTATTCCTCCCCTCTTCCCTTCTGTTCTCTTATTAACGCTTGCCTCCTTGCAAACCCCTGCCCACACACACTTCTTGGGAAGCAGACGTGATGGAAAGTGCTGAAGCAACACAAGATATGATGTTCTTGAAGAACCTCTGATCCGCTGGGCAACATCTTGCGAGATTTACAACTCCAAAGGATTTACCATAAATAAATAAAACCTTTCAGCACCTTACAGCTCCTGGGAAACAAAATCCAAAACATTCTGAGATTTGCTTATCACTTCTTATTGCCACTGTTACCCGTGAGTTTGCTGTCTGTTTGGGCCTGTCGTGCTGTCCATCTGCCTCTTGAAGTCTGTGTCGAGCAGACACAGCAATATCCCATCTCTTCTGCTACTTGTCCCTCCAATACAGCAGTGCATGTGTAGTGGGATGCTTGAGGATAATAACCCTGCATCTCTTCTGCCTTCTACAGAAGAGATTTTTACACAGAGAGAAAATGTGATTGTGAATTCAATCGCTAGTTTCCTCTTTCCATGGGGCACCCCTTTTCCTTTGTTGCTTTTGCTTTCTATGTGCAAATTAAATATTTATTGCATCTTAAAGAAGAATGAACTTTCAGTACAAGATAATAAAGGATTTATCTGATGATAAAACATGTAAATCTTTCCAGAAAGTTCAGGATGATTTTAATATTAATGCAGATCAAATATGGAAATATATGCAATTTGCAAATAGTTTTATGGAAACAGGAAGAACTGTGGAGTCAGTGTAAGAGTAATCCTTATTAGGATGAGTTTCTGATATTGATAAGACAGAAATACAGTATCTCATTTTTTTCCCTTGCTTAAATCTCTTTATTCTTTTGTGAAAGGACAGGAAAAAATGACAAGTCTTTTTTAAAAAATAAACTGTTGAATAAATCATTAGCAAAGAAAATATAGGGAACAAGTTTGTAGTGACAAGGAAAGAAAATCAGTTTTGTAATAGGTCTTCTCAATTGCTAATTTCCAGAGGGTCAATCATCAGTCCCCCCCGTAGAAAAAAATAAAGATTAATTATAGATAATTAATATTTTACTATTTTTAATATTTTAATAAGCATGGATATCCCTCCTTCTGTGGTGCCCTCAGGGTAACTCTTCCTTTCTCTTAGTATGAGTTTCAGTACAGTGAGGGCCTAATACTCAGTATTCCTAACTTAATACAACATACTAACTAAAAGTAATGCTTCAAGTACCTTACTTTTTAAATCTCTCATTTAGTCTTTCCAAAATATCATTGAAATCATGTAATGTACTTACTCAACAGCAAAACAAAACAGAAATGGTAAGTTTGGAGAAGAATGAGAGGAGAAAATCAAGGGGTAAAATACAAGCGAATTTTTAACATGGCAGAGTTCTCAGGTTTCTTTCCAATTTTTAGATTATTTTTTTTTTCAAAAATGAATCATGATAGGGGTGGTGACATTTCATACCTCATGTTATAACCATTAAAGAGGAGCATGGAACAGAGGGATATTGGGGTTCCTGCTTCATGCCTAAATGGAATATTCCACTTCGGCATTATCTGATCACAACTTTTATCACAGGGGTGTCCCAGTTTGATTTCACATGCTTACACCAATTGATTTAACAAAGATAGACATGACTGGGGACATTTGTGGTTGAAAAATTGACAACAAGGTCAAGCATTTACTAATACAGGATAGGGTTTTTGGAACATCCTCAAAGACCTAAGTCCTTTGCTGCGTGAAAATCCAGGGTTCCCATGCCCAGAAATATGCTGAGTACAGAGTGTTGCAGAAGAAGGGTCACTCTACACAGCCTTAACATTTCAGAGCTACGTCTCTTCTGTGCAGACACCTTCCCTCAGCAGGAAATCCTCAAAGATCCACAGTCGTGTTTAGGATTGTGGGATAGGCAGTGCACAGCCCAGAGAGCCAGAGACCACCTTATTCTTCTAACTTTTCCTTGTAATACTATCTCTTCTGATTCTTAACATCAGCATTTTGAGATATATTTCAAATTTGCGTATGCAATTCATTTGTGCTGTGCTCTAAAATAATTGCTGAAAACAATCGCTCCCATTTATGATTCAATGTGCAAGTTTCTTTCACTTACTGTGTTCTAGGACATGCTCTCAGCTAACTACTGAAAAGCCTCTGCAGGATGTTTTGCTCATTAGAGAGGTGTTTTGATGCTAAAAACATATTTTCCTTTTTATTTAAAAACATCTCATTGGATAAACAGTATACAGGTTTTCCTGAGACGTGCATTGAGGGCAGCTGCTTGGAAAATGAAGAACAGAGCCTTCAGATCTCTCAAATTAATGGGAAATTTCAATGAAATTTGGATTAGACTCTGAAGATAAAGCAATCTGAAACAGAAACATCATTAAAAGATACTGGTAATGAAATTGTGAGTTTATTTGTCTGAAAAACAGCTTGTGAAGTAATAAGTAATGAATTATTGTTAAGAAGTACATCTGTCTCTAACAGGAAAAATGTCTTGTTGAATGCATTGTACAACTGTTCTGATGAAATTATTAAAATAAGTACCTTTGAGATAAGAGGATGTACTATAAAGACAACCAAGCGAACAGAGGGCTGGAGGGCTTTTATGCTAATTAAATGATGGACACACAGTGAAGAGACAAATTGTTAATATATGCTAAACACAAAAAATCTAGGAGACCATCTGATTCGTTCTGTCAGAAAGAAAACATGTCTGTTTAATTAAGGGCTGTAATATTGCATGTATGCTTGCAGGCAGAGATAAGGTAGCTAATCTAGCTTTTCCTGAGGTGCACTCTGTCTTTTTAGTGCTTAAATTTCAACCTTAAGATTCCCTTAATGTTGGTGTTTGGATGGGATTGTTTCTCAGTTTCTGGCATGGAACTGATTCCCTGAGAGATAGATGCACCTCCAAATAATGACTGGTTGTCAGAAAGATAGCTTTTCCTACCTGGCTTTAATGCAGACTTTTATTTTACAGACAGGTTTCTCAGAGGTTTATGCTGTCTTATTTTTAATGGATAAAAAAAAATAATAAATAGAGGTGGGTGGGAAATGCTGTCATGCAGACATTCCAGACGAGACTGGGACAACATCTTATTTGAATAACCAGCCTACGGATCCGTCAAGCTGAGCTGAGACATGCCTCAGCCACCTCGACTCCAAATGGAGCCTTCAGCTGAAGGGTGGGAGGCAGGATGCATCCACAGCCTGTGCGGGTCCTGGCTCCCTGCACTGCAGTGCCTCTGCTCGGGAGAGCCCTGGCATGGGCAGAGCGTGGTCTCACAGAGGAGTTTAATTGCGCCTTTGCTGTGTTCCACAGAAGCATATGGCTCAAAGCCTACAGGAAAACATCAGCAATAACATAAACCTTATTTTGCATGAAGTAAAATCAACACTTGTCTGAGTGCCTTCCCAGGGTTTGGAAGCCATGCCTCGTTTGATTTCACTGAGCTTGGGGTCTTTTGCCTTCATTCCCTCCCCAGTCTACCTCTGTTTTTACAGGGAAGCTGCATTTTCCAGGGTTGTGTTTGTGATCTGCAGTATATGAATTTTGTCCTAATCATTGCCCATATAAAATGTCAGGGTGATGGATATCTGCCCAATGGAAATTCAAGTGCCATAAATTCAAAGCAAACTTGGCATGATGTGTACCTCCCTTACAAAGCTCTCACAATTATTTTTTTTCAGTTGAGTGGGTCTTGGTAGGACCAAACCAGCCTCCCACAAGCTTTGCAGTGCTAAACCTGTCCTAGTAATGCCTGCTGTTCTCAAAGATGTAAACAGCTAAATCGGTGAAAATAGCAAAAGGACACATTTCTTACTTCTATTTTAAAAGTCCAGGTCTTGAAAACCTCCGACATCTTGTTGGTTCTTGGTGCGAAGCCACTTGAAGCCAGTGAGTGAACCTCCAGGTGGGTCCCATGGAAAAGCTTATGGTGCTTGCACTCAGTGATGGACAGGTCACTAATGATCCGATTCTCTTTGTGCTTGAGCTATAGATGTTTTCCCAAACAGATTAGCACTGATTAGCAACGAATTATCAAGCGTGAAATGAGTTTCTTGGCTTTTAGCCACTGGACACATATAAAGAATGGATATCTGTAGGAGAAGGAAAATGAGTGTCCATGGATGAGTAAAACACTTGGACATATTTGTTGTTGCATATTATTGCCAGCTCAGAACAAAAGTGGTCATTACCAGTTAAATGAAACACCTCTCTGTCCATTACAGTAAGTGCATTGTTTTGTAGAAAGAGGAACTCTTAAATTATTTCCTTTCTGCTTATCTGCAATTTTTTAATATATCCAGAGACATAGGATTTAAGCATTTCTGTCATTCAGAAACAATCTGCTCTTTAGAAAGGTCTGCTTTTTAATCTTAAAATGCTGGAGTTGATGATGCTGATGGGGTGAGGGAAATCTCAGGTGCCATCTTGAGCAGGCTTGCAGACACTGGCTTGCTTTAAGAGAAGGTAAAAAGATGTGTTAAGTGCTAAATAGCTATTTACAGGGCAAGTAAGGAGTTGGAGTACCTTCCCTAAAGAGAAACCTTATTGGAAAGAGAGCTGCTTCAGACAGAGGTGAAGAAGAAGGAAATTGGTCCATCTGAGTATAAAGAACAGAGTGGTAGGTAAAATGGTTGGTCTATTAGTCTGTGGCCTCTGCTCTGTAAAAGAGGAGGGATCTGCCTTGTTTCCCTGATGACAGGAGGAGGTTCTCTCAGCCACAAGGAGCATGCAGTCTGTTCAATGCTTCTGCCAATTTGTTTTAGTTATTCTAAGCAGTCTAATGGTAGGTGCAATATCCCCACAGTTAACAGGAGTATTATCACTTTAATTATCTTTAACTACTAGGCATGCTGTGATGGTAGGCACTGAGAGATTCAAATATACAATAGATCTGGTAGAAACCGTTTGTCTTCAATGGACTGAAATGCTTGGTTTTTGTACATCACAGCTAATGTTTGTTACAGGCACTCATCATCTTGGCTACACATGCAAATTAATTTGCCAACAGTCTCATGACTGACATCTGAAAAGAAATTTATGTAAAAATATAGATGATGTCCTATGTTTGCTTACTAAAAGGAGAATTTGACATTTTTAAAAGAAAAAAACCCAAACCCAAACAAATATTTTAAACTTTTATTATGAAACCAGAGAAAAAATTACTAAGACACCAATTATGTTTTCTTATGCAATGAGCAGAAATGTGGACATTTATGTCTTATTCATCTATGTGTCTACAAAAAGAGCGTTTGCATGTTGATGGGACAAAGAAGGGGGAAAAGGTGAATATTTGAATATTTGACATTTTGTTAAAGAATTCTGCTTTTCCTATTGTCTCTTGAAAGGAGACGTTATTAAAGAAATCTCACTGAATAACTTAAATTTCTTTGAAACCAGATTTCAAAATAAAATTTCCTAATAGATTGAACCGTAATCCATTATATGATATATTCCTTTATAGGATCCAATTATTTAACAATTTCTTATTGTCTTCTATTTTTTTTTCCATCCTGTGTTCCCTTTCCTTCCTTTATAGACCCTTGTTAACTGACACATAATTACTCATTTTTTAATTCTCTTTATGCATTCATTTTCCTCCTTTTCTACTTCCCAAATTTTTTCCTCTCTTGTTGTTTTTTTGGCTGGGTTTTTTTATGTTTGAAGCTGCCCTGAAATGTATGTCAGTAATATTAAGTTGCATCTTAAAAACCCAGCCTCCCCTTGTTTAGTTCTTAAAAGCAATAGAATAATGAGAAAAAGATGCATGACTTCAGCTTTTTATTTATTTCTAGGCTCACTGCAAATCCTAAGCCATGTGATGCACCTGGGTATTCTGACTTTACTGGAAGATTCATGGACAGTTGTTGTGCTGGTATGATGTTTCCAGACGAATACATATATTGCAGGTGTGTAGCGCTGTTTAAACAGTGGTTTCTTGAAGGGTTATAAAGAGCATCCACGTTGTGGCGATGCACCAGCATTCAGACATCACTGAGGTATTCAGACATCAATGACTGGCCCTTGCTTGCCTTTAAGTGAATGCATTCCAAGCAATTTGTCATTTCTCTGTTTCCAGACATATTAAATATACAACCTTGCACCGATCTCTTGGTGTAGAAGAGTGTCTGTATGTGGAACAGTGCATTCATTGAAGATTGGGGTTTTTTTTCACCCTTCAGCCTTGTGTGGATCTTTAACGATCTGCTCTATGCTGCCTCTTTCTCTAATCTTCTGAGAGAGTCAGTAGGCACAAACTGTACTGAGAAAATTATAGCATACCACACTCTGAAACTGTGAGCTTGATTCCAGCCCGTCTGGTGGGACTGCTGCTGAAAGTCAGCATCTAAAGAAACAACTCATTCGAATTCTGGGTGTACACGTGAGTTAATACGAATGTGCTCAGAGACTGAAGGCTGATGTATCAAAGACACCATTCGACACCACCTCAGGAGTGTTCCTAATAGTGCGACCATTTTTTCCTCTCACTTGTGTCAAATTTATCAATGTCTGATGTCACTCTTTCTCAAAGAGAGGGGCTATTAATATG
>VZTM01033785.1:0-16474 GCA_013400555.1 Jacana jacana | reverse complement strand
AAAAAAAAAAAAAAAAGAGTTCATCCCTATGCATTAACATTTACTCATGGCAATTATGTCTGAACTTCTTAAATTCATATACTGAACTTATTAAATTCATATACTCCCCCCCTTTCCTTTCTTTCTATTCCTTTCTCTACAGAAAGTGGCACCAGATCTATCAATTTTTATGAAGCTGTATGTATGTGTGAGTGTGTGTACTCCTGTACACACATTTATATGTGTGTGCATATACATGTCTCTCTATATGTACTTCAGGACTAATGACTGAATAATTTTACCCACTTTTTGTATCTTACTGCTAGAACATTTCCTAAGAAAACTAATGACTACTTACCTGGAGCTAGACTGGGCTATTAGGCAAGCGCATAACTGCATTGCCCCAGGAAGCATACAAGGGAGGAATTAGACCTAAGAGCAGCATAGTTTGTCTTGTCTCTACCTCCTCGTTTGTGAAACAAAGAGGTAATTTACACTTCTTTTTTCATGTGCATTTTCCTGTTGCAGGGTAATTTTCCTATGCAGTCAGCCAGCACATAAGTGGAGAAGCCGAATGACTCTCAGCTTTTGTCATCTCCCTCCCTCCTTGCAGACCATCACTCTCTGAGCCTGGACCATTCTGTCCTGCTGGGCATCTCCTGGGGACTCCTGGGTGCCAGGCTGTGCCAGAGGAGGGACAAACTGATAAATATTCTCTGTGTGTGGAGACATGGAGACAGGCATAAGGTTAAATGCTGCAGGGCTCCTCTCATGAAACGTTTACCTCTCTGTGTTTGATAAATTCTCCGTACAAGGGTCAAATTCTCCCTCTCAGTCCCTCAACTCCACTGCCCTCTTGGGGGTAGGGGAGTCTGTGTGGCCCCCTGCCCTGTGCCACTCAGCCACCCCTCTGTGGGACTGGAACACAGTGACTGGTGAAAGGTATTTGTACAGGGATGTCCCTTGTGCCCATGGGATGTGTGCCAGTGCTTACCACACCGGTTTATGCTGCAAGCTGGGGTTTTGTGCTGGGTTTGGTGGAAACCACCACTTGTGTCCCTGCCCATGACAGGGGAGTTGGAACTTGATGATCTTTAAGGTCCCTTCCAACTCTAACCATTCTATGATTCTATGATATTTTAATGCTACACAAATCTGTTCCTCCTGCAGAGAGGTATTTATAAGACAGTACCCCTGCAGGGGTATTTATAAGACAATTAAATCCCCCTGCATCCCCTTCCAGCTCCACGCTGGACACCCAGAACTTGCAAATAAATGAATCTTTACAAGAATGTTAGGTTCAAGAGATTCAACTGCCTTCTGCTCTGTGACAGGATAGGACGGAGGAGGAAAGACCTGAGAAGCTAAACTATTTCAAGGAATAAGTTCAGTGTTATTGGCTCAGCCAGATCAAAAAAAGAGCTGCTGCTGCAGTAATCACTGTAGTACCTAGAGGCTACAGTCAGGATTGGAAGGATGCGGCTTTGATGTTTTCCTAAAATAAACACAAACATTTTTTACTCTTTTAAGCTGAGTCAACAAAAGAGCAGCTAACTGCTCTGTTAGCCACAAGGCCCCCAAGCACTACTTTGGTCACTTTTTCTTCTGCCTTGGCTTAAATCGCAGTTTAAACATTATCTTGATTTGTTCTCTTAGTGATCCACTGGAAATTAGAGAGCAGAACAGAGGAGGAAAAGAGGACCCATGGCTTTAAAAATAAGATTTTGGTATCTGTTGACTCCTGTTCAACCCTCTTGAGGTTGCAACCTCAAGACTTGCAGTTGCAGTTGCTCACAGGGAAACGTGTAGCAGCCCTGCCTGGCAGGAGGCTGGTCAGAATGGACTGCTGTGTCCCTAAACATCATCCCCTCAGCCTCAGGACAGCCACGCTTGTCTGAGTTCTTTACATAGGTGACACCTCAGCTCTCCTACCATGTCGCGTTGGCTTTCAGGGTTCAAGTGTGATGTTTCAATCCAGCAGTCAGTTGTCATCAATAATAACTGTATTTACCATGGTCAAAATAGGATTGTTTTCTTCAAAGCACCACTGTCTATGGTTTCTGTTCACGTGACCAAGAACACAATTAACTTCTACTGTGCTCCACATCTGTACAGTGGCACAGCTGCCAACACCCCTGTGAGCTGGGTGATTTATAAGCCCTGTGTGCCACTTGCCTGTCCCATTCAGCAGAAATCTATAACCTAACCCTTTCCCTAATGACGTTAAAAGGTACAATTAATCAATAAAGGGATCAGTTAATATTCTCCACACATAAGTGCCAAACATCAGAATAATATGCTCTCTTGTGGCTGGCATCTCGTCATTTTGTGATTTAGCTGAAAAGGAAATTGGCAGGACAACCACAGCGTATACCATGGGATCGCTCTGCAGATCTGGGACAGTTGTTGTATCTGCCGCAGAGAAATATTTTCTCTGCTGAAAGATTTTTCTTTAAAATAAATAGGAAAGATAGTAGGGAGCAAAATTTTATTTTCCATGGTTCGGGAAACTTTCTTGCCTTATTTCAAAGACTTAAGTGGCATGGGGGAGTCCCCTAGCAGCCATAGGCCCTGGGAGTTAAATTTTCTCCATCTGTTCCCTATTCCTTAAGCAACATAGCACAAATACTACTACCATCTATTTCTCTAAGCAGCCTCCTGTGGAAAAAGGGAGACTCAATTAGTATGTGTGCATATGGTTGCCTGTCCACCTTTGGAAATGCAACCACTGAGAGAAATGTTGGCTTGATATTCACTACCATCCTCGAGCTCTCTGCACTGTATACAGGAAACGGTAATATTTGCATTGCAGGAGGCAATATATTTGGGAAACCAAATCAATTAATTTGCCATACAGTTCTCAAAACAGTTCTTCTTAATAAAGGGCTGGCCTTGGTTCAGCAAGTCTGTTGCTCTTGTGTATCTGCACACCATCTAGAAGAGCATACCAGCGAGTGCAGTCTTATTAGCGACACCTTCTTTTCTCAAACCATTTCCATGCTGTTCATAAAGCAGTTCTACATATCTTCATATTTCTTAATCCTGAGTTGCTGTTGACTTTTCTAACTGAAATTGTCTTGATTTTTTTTCCTCAGCTGTTTTTTTTGAAAGGGGAATATTTTTACTTTCCAGAACATGCCATTATAAAGTGAGCTTCTCTGATCTTTCAGCTTTCTGGTGAGTAACTAAAACAGGCTCTTCATTTTTTCTGTGTGTTTTCTGCATGAAGCTGCCATGAACTTAAAGCAGGTTTTCATTCCAGGCTGTTTTGTCTATGTCTTAGTGCTAATGTTTCATTGCATTTCACAAGCTACTGTTTTTTGGTTTTTTTTTTTTTTTTCTGGAGTGGAGGCATTTCTGTTACACTGATTTTCAACAGAGCTGGCCTTGCTTAGGCCTGAATGTGGATCATTTTGTATCTGACCAAGACTGTTCAGTACAGTGGTGGGTTAATTTTAGGATTTGGTACTAGGTTAGAAAAAGCTTTGCAGAACATGGCTTCATCCTATGTTCCTTATTCACTAGACTGCTCTTTTCCATTCACCTTTGAAATGCCTATAATATGGTCCATGTGTGTAGACTATGTTTTATGGATCAAGTGAATTGGCAAATTAAGCTGCCTGGCTATGGAATTCAGTTCCTTGAAGTGCAGCTCTGAGTCTTTCGATTCAGACCAGAAAGGGGAAATTTATAACAGATGTCAGTAGATTTGAGATATTGCAGGACGGTTACTTTTTATCAGTGGTGCTTTAATAACGAAGAGTTTCAAAAAGAGCACTGTTGCAGAACTTCACAATCACTGTCTGGACACAGGCTGGCCTAGCATTTGGTTAATGGTTTTGTTGTGTTTGTTTTGTGGGGGTTTTTTTAGGGGCTGAACGGGCTAAAAATGGACATTGTGAACAACCGTAAGTATCTGAGAATCTGAAGTTGTTGTGTACAAAAGCTTTCAAAGGGCTCAGTCTGTGAATGTTTAAATTATTAAACATTATTCTTTATTCTAATTTTGATCAAGAAAGGGTTTTGCAAATGGTACAAATTTATTATAAACAATTTGCATCTGCAGCTGTCTGGACATCAATATATAAAAAAATTTTTACTTATATTTCATTCCAGAAATTTTGATTTAAAAAGTTGTATTCAAACATTGCTTGGACTAGATGATTTTTCAAGGTCCCTTCCAGTCCCTGATATTCTGTGATTCTGTGATTGCAGTATTCTAAACAATATAAAACAAGCATGGACTCTAATTATACGTTGTCTTTGCCTATGGATTGGTTAGCAGAAGTATGACTGGGGATCCTGTAGACAATTTTCTATAGGGAAAATGTCTCTTTTTTCCATCTATTACTTCTCTTCATGACAATCTAGCAACCTTTGCCTGAGTGAAAAGCAACAAATGCATGATTGTAATCATTAGTAGTAAAATTGTAGCGTCTTTGATGTCTAAGAGTTGGAGAGGTGGTGCAAAACACTATACAAATGCAGCACCTGTGTTGAGTGTAGCTCTGGAAGGAGCACCCTATCTTGCTCCAAGCAAGTTAAGATAGGGACCCTGGCAGTGATAAAATGTCTATGCCCTCATCAGCTAATCTCTCCTTTTCTGAGTACAGTGAACATCACTGTTGCTCCGAGAAGATCCATCGTGACTGCAGTTCTGCAGAGGTGTGACCCAGGTGTCCAGTCTTACAGTACTTGAGGGCCTACACTGGATTTCACCCACATCGTTGGTCTCAGTTGTACAGGCCTTCAAGTCATGAGCAAAATATTTTCTTTCCTCAAGATACCAACCAGTTGCCTGATTGCCTGGCCTCTTTCCCTCAAAATTTCCGTGAGTTTGTAAAAGAAGAAGATAGCAATATAAAATTACTTGGAGAGATTTTTCTAGTAATGGCTTGTAATATATTTTAATGATTCTTTTAATTTACTGAATAACATTTCAGGTAAAATCTTATTCCAGACGCATATGATTCTGCTATTAATGCCATGGCTGTGTTACAGCAGCTTCTCATAACAAGATATTATTTTATGAGGGCAGCTCCATATGAGAAGTTCCTTTTTCATTTTCAGATTGTTAAATTATGGCAACCTCTGGATCTGATGGCTAAGAGATGGGAGCCTTTTATGTAGATACAGATTTGGATAGTTACATTATTTATGAAAGTAAGCATTTCTGCTTATAATGTATCGGGAAATAATCTGTATAATCTCCAGCTTTGTGCAGAAATCAAAACATGATTAATTTTCTTTTCACAGGTTTTGATGGTGTAAGAACATGAGAAAGTTGCTTCTGAGGGCAGAGACAATCTCCACCTCTTCTCAAATGCTTCTCCTTTGCTCGGAGAGGCTGATCCCCAGGGACCGGTGCCAAAGGAAGGTGCTCAAGGCCTAGGGCCTGGGATGCTGAATATGGCACTTTTTCAAGGTAGAATGGAACACAGAAGGAAGATATTTTTATAAGTAAAAATACTTGCCTGATTCTCCTGTCACTGCTCAATGACAAGCGTTTATGTATACTATTTAAAGCTGCATTAAATGCATAAATGTGTGTAGTCTGTGACACTCAACTCAACAGATATTAAAAGATCCCAGCCTATGGTAAGCATTTAACTTGCTTTTTAAGACATTTGCAACTGCTTCACATTTTCTGTGCCTTTTTAGTGTGTGAGATGAAAGCTGAATTGTGGTGATGGCTCAGAGAGCTACCCTTTCCCTTCCCTTCCTGCTGTTTTTGAAGAAGGAAGGACTGGTTATTTTTATTATTATTTTATACCAACACCAAGTTGAAAACATTTGTAGTTATTTAAGTGCTTAAGGAGTATCTGCTTCTTACCTCGGGGTAAGACAGTAAACTCTTCCATGTGTTGACTACATCAGTTATCCCTACAAGCTTTTCACATGCCTGAGGGGTATTTTGTCAGACAGGCCCTCTCCATTCTAGAGGAATCTCCAGGGAAGGTCAGCCAAACCAACAGACCAAGAATAATGTGACGGGTGCTTATGTGTGAATGGGAGGGCATTGACATGGTGCTGAGGAAAGAAAGTGAGGCTACACTTTTCCTTTTCAGCTCCTGCATGAGAATAATCACCCTGATTTCAGAAGAGAAGAGCTGGGATTTCCTTGCTCTGCCATCTGCACTCCAAGCAGCAGTGAGAATGAGGTCCTTCCCAAAACCTGATCTGAGGTTTTCATTCCCCAGTTCTTTTAAAGTGTAATCTTTGTTAATTTGTAAAGAGACACAAGGCCAGATCATGCAGTGGGGGAAAATGTGTTTGGGGATTTCACTCAAGTGCTGTGGTGCAGAAGGAGAGTTTGCCACCCAGCAGGGCTCTACAGACTGAGGAGCTCTCAGGGCTCCATCGGTGTTTCGCTCCTCACTTGGGATTCATTTCCTCTTCCTGGAACCAGGCACCGAATTCAGCTGGCAAGTAGGCATGAGCAGTCCCCTTCCCAGACATATCTGATGTGCACACTCATGAAGTGGGGGGCAGGCTGAAAAGGTGGATATATGAGCCTATTTTCATGGAGAACAGGGAATCTGACATGGGGGAAAAACTGTGCAAGTCAGACTGAGCAAATGAGACCTGCGTCTCCCTATGGCCTCTGAGTCCTAGAAAACCTCTTCCTAACCACAAAGCTCAATATTCAAATGTCAATCTTTCCTTTATAACTAATTCCCTTTAAAGGGGTTATATACTTGTCAATAGCCTCGCTGGGATCAAAGGAGTTATTTACCTGCATGCAGTGTCGTGCATAGACATTTGCTGGATCAGGCCCTCTAGGCACACAGCAGGTTTCATTGCCCCGCACGTTGCTAGTCTCAATCTGATGTGAATTAAGGAAAGTGAAGAGAAGCATATGGTTACACGGCAAGAGGGCTGCAGGATGGTTTAAAGTGTTAAAGGTTTAAATCACCCCACGGCTATAAAAATCAACTTTGTTTATGGAGCAGTACAGAGACCTATTGTACTTGGTATCGATCAATCCATTGAACACCTGATTCAAAATGTTCAATTGAAAGCTGGGGAAAAGTGCTAAATTGAACAATCTAAGTAACCTGTGAACCTGACAGTCATAAATCAATGGCAATGTTACGCATAGTTAACCCTAACCAGTTAGCAAGTTGTCCCAATTATTAGCTGGGTTACCTGGTTAGGAGTTAGTTCGCCCTCTCAGAAATTGTATTAATATAGAAAACCTCTCTGTGCTGAAAGTTCCTCTATGAGCAGAGTACCAGGCTCCATAAAGCCTTTCTCTGCTTCCCTGCCAGGTAAAACTTGCTTGAATATCAGTGTCGGAAAAAGACATTGGAAATTAAGATTCAGAGTTACAAAAAGACACTCTTGTCAGCTTTAGAGGACCTTATTGCTATAAAATATGTAGGATCCACTTTTGAAAGGTGCTGTATTCTGCAGAAGTGTTATTCACACATGTATGGGCTCTTCCAAACGCTGAATCTTTTGGATGCCAGTGCTGTTCTCTTACTTTTGTCCACAGTCTCTCAGCAGACTTGGAAGGACCACAGTTTGCTGGCCCATCTTGTCTTACATGGCCACATTTGCTTTTATTGCAGAAGGACAGTGAAGACTCAAACTTTTCTGGAAGGCTCACAAGAACTTCTTGTTTCCTTTAAACAATTTTGCTTAGTGTTAATTGCATTACACACCTCTACTTCTTACCTAAATTAGCGTCCTCCATCAGATTTTACATGGGTACATCAGCTGTAATTGCCTGGGTTACACCTATAACTTAATAAAAATATCAGTGGGATGTTAGCTGTCGGCTTGCTTTCTTTTTATTTTTTTTTTTTCTTTTCTGTCTGTTGGAACTTCTCCAGTGTTCTCAGACGTATCAAAAAGGAATGTTTATGGTTTTCAAATTTCTTTAGCCAGCTTTTTTGAAGCTCTTGGTTACAAATTATGCAGGCCCATTGATTTAATAGGTTATTTAACATTCTCCTGATTTACCACTGGAATGAAAAACATTGCATTGTCTTCTTATGACAGAACTGATTTTGTCTGATATTTCTTCAAACAGAGATCAGATTTATTTACAGAACATACGGATTTTTGCATGTATTACTGACATGGCTTCACTTCTTTGTAGACAAGACCAAAAATCTTGTTATCCTTAACTCTAATGAAAAGCTTACCTCTTGCTTCCATCCTTGTAAATTTTCTGTGGTTCTTATGTCTGATGCTCATGACTTCTAATAAATGTCTTTTTTTGCACAATTATTTTGATTTACATAGCTGTTTTCACTTCTATGCAAGTCAACATTTAGGGTAGACCAGCTTTCATTCTTTTTGTTTTTTAAACCTCTGGTAAAATGTTTTTAAACACTTTCCAGTTATTATCCACATTTCCTGCATAATTTTTTCTCCCAACTGATTTAGCTCATAATTATTTTCAGCTTTGCAAAATTGGCTCTTCCAATCCATCAAGTGTACATATTACTGGTCTGGACTTAATTCCGATTATATATAACAAACAGAAGCAAATCATGATCACTTTTATCTAAGCTACTGCTGATTTCTTCAGTCTAGTTCTATGATATTTTATTTTCATCTATAAAGCTAAAATAATGCAATGCAGCATTCCAAAAGTGTCGTATGCAGCACTTTTTAAGGAGTTTATCATTTATGGCATATTCCAAGGATACATTAATTCGATGGCATGAAAACTCCGGACCATGCTATTGAGATTGAAGTGCTGACGTTGCAGGGTTTATTTTTTGTCTTGTTTTATGGATGCTTGCTTAAGGAGATAGTTTTCATCTTCTTTTGGTAATTAGTTGCAGAAGGCAGCAATAACAGAAAAAACCTGTACCTTGTCATACTTCTTTTGTAACACACCAATCTACAGATTAATAATCACCTACATCTTTGAGCCTGTTTCCTCATTTTGTCTTATTTCTTTCACCATATTTTGATGACATAACAGAATTTAGAAAGGACAGAACTGGCTTCCCACAGAATCCTTCCAAGGAAGAGGGATGGATTAGAACTGGAATATGTTTCACAGCTCCACCCCAACTGACATTTTAAGAAGGGCATAGTGCCTGTCTCAGCTTTTTATACTCTCAATAGATTGCCAGATGGTAAAGTGGATCAGAGACTCAGGCTTCAGTACAACACGTACCTTAGAAACTAGGAAACTGGCTCCTGTGTGGGAGACGCTGCTAATTTCAGTGGATCTAGGATCTGGCTCTGCATTGTAATTGTTAATGGGCGAAGGTAAGAATGACAACCAACTTTGTGCCCTGAGCTAGGGAAGATGATCTCATTTTGAAAATGTTCTTCTTCAAGTTTGTTTCCTGCTAGGTTTTTTTAGACCACTTTGTAGCTATATCATGTATGATTCTGTTCATCTTTGTTTTGTTGATGTTAAACACTTACAATACACTTGTGTATTTTTTAATTTGAAACCCTATTATTTTTTTGTACAGTTATGATCCCATCTTTCAAATTAGATCAATGTTCAACAGAATTCGTCTATTTACATTGTCAGAAATATATTGCATTTCTCATCGAAACCATCTGCTATTCATAGAACAACCTTTTTTCTTTAGGACTATCAATATAATTAATAACAATAAAATTATATTTTTCTGTGGCCTCTAAATGCTCAAGAAAAAGCATATCTTGGAAAATAGGGATTTGTGAAATTACTTTTTTGATGAAAAATGTAGATTCGCTAGTGCAGAATGTTTCATGAATACATGTCAGTCTTCACCACATTTTATTTTTGTTGCTTTCAAAAAGCTGAATATAAACTGTTCTGATCCTTCCAAAATAACAGGTTTCTGTTTATCAGTTTGAAGCAAACTCTTCTGCAAAAATTTTTGTATTCTCTCTTCTATTAGAAGAGTTAACAATGTTTAACAAGGCAAACCTGATTACCAAATGAAATGGCAATATGACACTCATCTCCTTTCACAAATATCTAGCAATGGGGGAACTGGGCAAACTGGTCACGCCTCTGGTGGTGGCAATGTTGTTGTGCCAGTAGGCATGGAGTGATGGACCAGTGATAGACGGAGAGATTAGACAGAGAGAGTCAGAGCAGTGAGACAGTCACAGGTAAATTCTAGGAGATTGGGTCTGAAAAACTTCGATGACCCTCACTGAACTTGGTGGCACTGTGCTCCAAAGGGAGGGTGAGAATTCAACACATGGTGCCTTCCTGATATGGAAGAACTGCAATACTTTTAAAAAGCTAAGGTGATATCATTATTAAGTGCTTCACTCTGAGGGGCTTCCTTCTGGGCTTGAAAAGGTTTGCAGGAAGCTCTGGGCTGTAACTGCTTGAGCAAGGAGTTGTATTTGTTCATGGCAATGTGGTGGTGTTCAAGCCATGGTTTGAGATGTAGGACTTCCTCTGACATGAAAATCTGCTTTAAATAGAAATGGCAAAAACTGCCAGTGGATCAGAAAAGTTCATGGTATCAGTCTTTCTATGGGACAGCTCATGGAACACAGCTCTCTCTCCAGCTTTCACATTCTTGCCAGAGAGAAGAACCTATCCTTCAAATTTTAACAAAACATCCAAAATGAGATTCTGAAGATTATTTCCAGTTCAGAGTCGCACGATCCTTTTCCTGTGAATTATAGTACACTTGCAAAGGTAGAAAGCAGGTGGGTTACTGAAACGAAGCTCTGGAATGAGAGGAAATGGCTGCAAGCTGCAGCAGGGTAGGTTTGGGCTAGATATTAGGAAAAAAATCTTCCCAGAAAGAGTGGTCAGAGCCTGGAATGGGCTGCCCAGGGAGGGGGTGGAGTCACCATCCCTGACTGTGTTTAAGAGTAGATTAGATGTGGTGTTGAGGGATATGGTGTAGGTGAGAACTTTGTAGAGTAGGGCTGATGGTTGGACTCGATGATTCCAAGGGTCTCTTCCAACCTGAATGATTCTATGATTCTATGATGAAAGGTGGATCAAACTGGGAGTAGTGACAGATATACTGGGAGGAGAACACAAACTCACTCTTCCTGCACTCCTCCATCCCCCTGTAAGGGATGGGTGGTTATGCTGGTCACATACCAAGCCAACACATATTCATCCTCTGAAAATATGCTAATGCAGTGTAGGGAGAGATTAACCAGGTCTGCCTGCAATATGCTCAAACATGGTCATTGTGCTACTTGTTTGGGTCAGTGCTACTAAAGGCTTAACCAAATCACCTTCCAAAGGCTAGCCCTTCTGACTGCTACCTAATTATTTTCCCTTTGTAACCCATCCCGCTTCACTTGCCATTGGATTTAGAATAAGAAGCTGTAGAGAGAGCACCGTAAAATCAGAGAATAATGTGACTTGAAAAAATGAAGGATATTCCATAAATAAACATTCGACTTGTGTAAGAGTCAGTCTTGCTATGGGAGTTAATTAACAAACAAGTCATGTCTGTGCTCCTTACTGGGGGCTTCAGTAATCTTCTTGCTTGGTCCAAGGAGCTGAACATAAATAAGATTGTCACAAAGTGTACGGTGTGAAGGAGAATTTGGCATTTGGGAAAACAAATTTAAAGCAAGCCCAGAAGTATCACTGTGAAGTTTTCCCTTTGCAAATGCTGTCACAGTTGGCAGAAAGGAATCAAGAGACTTATTTACAATTTAAATGTGAGCTTGGTCATAGAGGACGTTTTTTGCAGGGAGATGTGGATCAAATATGTCCACTGGGTTACACTGTTGAGACCACCCAAGCTTTTGCTAATGCTAGTGTTTACATAAAAAGTTAGAAACAAGCTTCTCTCCAATTAGAAAGCCAATACCTAACTAGATACTAACTTGTTATATACCCTGTAGTCTAAATGTTAATAGCTTTGACCTCCTTCAGTTTAATCTTAATCTCCTTGACAGAGCTAGTGAACTTTGGGTTATGCTTTACCGAATTGTCCCCTTTGTTTTCTTCCCCCCGCTTATGTTTCCAACAGTGAGTGTGTCACATATTGCAGACCCAAATGAAAGCCTGTCTTCTTTTTCAATCAGTCATATCACTAAGTATATGAGCAGAAAAACCCTTGTGATTGACACTGCTTCAACAAAAGCAGATTCAGTTTGCAGATGATAAGAGGCAAAGTCATACAAGCAGTGTTTACAAAGCAGTGAAGGAGAGAAAAAAATTAATGATAAAAGGACTAATCTTATTGTTTTACTAGATGAGAGAATGGTTCTTTGTGTTTGCTCTAGCAGAAGCCCACAGATTGTCTCCCACCTCCCTTCTACACTTTTGGCAGCAAAATAATTTCCAGATTCTGTATCAAATGCCAGCTGGTAGGTAAAAAAAAGGCTCTGGAATGCTTGGGAAATGCTCAAAAAAGCAGGGGAGTGCCTGCCTATGATAGTGCAGGCATATGCTACCTACAGCATGCTCTGTAATTCAGTATTATCTCCCTTATGAAGGGATCGGGGGGAGGGTGAGGCATAAGAACAAGGGAAACAAATGCCTTTAAAAGAAAAAGAAAAGCTATGTGACAGCATATAGAATTGGCTGATCTCACATTCTGTCTGTAGTTGGGCAATTTCAGGGCAATTTCACTGCTGTCAGGAGACTTCTTCAGGATTTCTTCCCTTTTAGGGAGACCAGACCCAGGTCAGCTCTAATCAAAAGGAACCTGTTTTCAGCCCACACTCCTGGTGCTGGAGTCCTTGCGTGGTGACATGGCCAGCACAGGGTACAGCAGTTCCACTTCCATTTCTTGGTGCCAAATGCTGGAGGGGGATGACTGGGAGAGATTCGCAGAATAGAGGAGTAGTTTATGTTGGAAGGGACCTCTGGAGGACACCTGGTCTGACCTCGCTCAAAGAAACGCCAACTTCAAAGCCCTATCTAGGCTGACCAGAGAACTCCTGATATTCATAGAATCATTGAATGGTTAGAGTTGGAAGGGACCTTAAAGATCATCTAGTTCCAACCCCCCTGCCATGGGCAGGGACACCCCACCAGAGCATGTTGCTCCAAGCCCCATCCAGCATAGCCTTGAACACCTCCAGAGCTTCTACAGCTTTCCTGAGCAATCTGTTCCAATGCCTCACCACCCTCACAGGAAAGAATTTCTTTCTAGTATTTAATCTAAGTCTCCCCTCTTCCAATTTAAAGCCGTTACCCCTTGTCCTGTCACTACACAGAGTCCCTCTACATCTCTCCTCTAGGCTTGCCTTCTATTGGAAGGCTGCTATAAGGTCTTTATATTCTCTACTGGAAGGCACTGGGGTGACCCACTGTTTTTTTTCAGGGTGGCACATCTGTATAGAAGTCTATTTTCACCTTGTGTGATGGCCATTATTGACTGCGCAGGTGGCAGGATAGAGAATTAAAATCCAGGACTATCTCAACGGGCGAAGGACAGCATAACCTTGCTGTCCAGCTCCTCTACTGTTCATTAGTTTCATGGCTTAATTCCTATCTCTTGCTAGCAGGGCCAGGCAGCTTTGTCCTTTCAGCAGCTGAAGTCATACTGCTTTACCAGTGTTCACCAAAGGTTGCTGAATGAGTGGTGCCAATTTCTTTCTCTTGAAGATGAAGCCTGCCAGCTCAGTAATGTCCTTCAGCAAGCATGAATGTCTAGTTGTAAAATAATCAGTCCTTGCAGTCTTTCCTGAGATGCAATATGTTGCACGTAGAGGAGTTGAAGCGATGGAAGGCGAGAGTAGGCTATTTTAATGATCCTTCCCTAAAAGTCTCCATGGAGTATGCTCGGTATGTCTATCTAATCTAACTGTCCCCATAGGCAATATGAGAAGCAGCACCAGCACTGAGGGACTAGCACACACCCCGGGTTTCATTGAAACATTTAATTTCATTCCATTCTGCCCCTCTAAAAAGCCATTGCTACTTTTAAAGAACATTACTTGAGTTAAAGACAGGAACTCTGCTGGGAGATAAAAGCTGACTTACCAAGTGATGAAACTCAGGCAATTTTAATCTTATCCAGAACAATTGTACAGAATGGCAAATAATATAGTGATTTTCATAGTGGGAAAGAGCGACAAAAAGGCATTCTGGCAGGTATTTCTGAATCGTGTTCAAATTGCTGGTGTTGAAGAAGTTACCAAACAAGTTACCAACACAGGAACTGTATCTGTGTATGCTTTTAGCTTACAGAAAATGTGAATATATATATATATTTTTTAGTGTAAGTTTCTTCCACTATATGCTAAGATAAGCCAACATTTTAAAGTGATATATATTTGTTGCTGGTAAATGCTTGCGTATGGATACATTTAAGCCCCCCGCCCAGTTCAGAAGATGTACAGTGCTTTGGTAATTTGTCGTTATGAGATCAGGTGGCTGAGCTCCATCTCATGTTTCTGTTGCTTCACACTCATGACTTATTCTTGCAATCTTCCATGAACTAAGAAATAAGGATCCTGGCAAACTAGCCCTCAATGATTTTTCCATGGAAACATCTACATTGAAAAATAAAGCTAAGAAACATTTTGCATTGTCAATTTCCAACAGCTACAGTGCTCCTCTGGTACATTAGTTAGAGTAATTTGGATTTTAGAACAAAAATGAGTAACTGTAACACAGGCACACAATGAATATCAGGGAAATCAATCAAAGTGTAATAAACTTTTATTAAAAAAAGACATTGCCCTCTGGCAATTCATAAAACAAGTCCCCAAATCTGTATAGACAGTACAAATAAACATAAAAAGATTCTTTAAGGGCATAATGAAGGGTTCTGTCAACAACAATAAGAAAACAAAGCATAGATGTATGTTTGTGAAAGAAATTGCACATTTTCTGCTGTTCAGAAAGCCTTCGGCATTTCTTTTTGCTAAAAAAAGGACTACAGGATGCAAGAAATGAGTTCCCAATCTGAGCAATGTCTTTTTAGTCTCTGCTTCCCATTCTATCAAATTGAAGTTTGTCATTGCTCTGAGTGAGTCTTGGTACTCTGTGAAGGTTTTGAACTTGCTGTGACACAGATGAAGTACTTTGAGCTAATCCTAAGTGTCTGGGACTTGGCCATATACCTACGTTCAGCAGAGTCCACTCTTGCACTGGGTTCTTTGTGACCTCTTCTGAAAGACAGAAGCTTCCTCGTTGCTTCAGCAATATCTTTCAAACTAATTCTTTTCCAAAAATTACAATTTTTAATTCTATGAAGTGTTGTCAGTATAATGTATGTTATTAAAACAACTGCTCTTTATTTTGTTTTCTTTTTGAGTTCCTTTTAAGTATAAAGTTACCAAAGCCCTACATCAGCTTTAAGTCAAAATATGATCAGCTGAAATAGGATGTTTATTTAATAATTATCCATGGAAAATGAATATGAGGACAGAGGGGTGAATTTCAGGTCACTTAATAAGAATTTGAGCCTGATATTAATTGGACACTTGGATTTTGCTCCTCACTCACAAAAGACTGTGGCTTTTGAACTAATAGGACCTAAAATGAAATCAAGTTTATTATTTTATATCCTCAGAGTTATTTATTTTAGAGCAGGCCCAAGCCACAGGGGGAAAACCCTCCATTTGAGCGATACCTGAATGTTTTCTGAAAAACTAAAGGGAAAACAAGGCTTAGAGCTCAGCACTACAAAATCCTTGGTGCACCTTCCATCTGGACCACACTGAACTTGGCACTGCTGAAACATAAGCTGGAAAAAACCTACCCAGCCATCTCCTCAATCCACCTCACTTACATGATAATTTCTTATATACCTTCCTTCTCATCTACCTTCCCTCCTTCCTTTCTTCATTTCTTCATACTCTCCTCCTTTCCTTCTTCTCCTTCTCCCTTCCTTGCTCTTGAATATCTTAATTCCCTTTTCTGTCAGGGTTCAAACAAGAGAGCAATTAAAAGACGCTTCCAATGAGAAAAAGACTTTTTTCTTAGAACTTGTCTCAGTTGCCTACTTAATGTTTTCTTCTCATCTGCTGTTTCTAGCAACAGCTCTCTGGGTGACAGCAGGCAATTTGTTTTCATTCCATGCATTGAAGCTCTTCAGAATTTCTCCTTAGTAGCTACATAAGAGTTTTACTAGCTCCCAAATGTTTCCAAAATTTTGTCTACATTCTCAAATCCAGGTACTTATCATCTGCAAGCTACAGTTCCCTCTTTACATGAGATACCTGGAAGGGCAACCTTCTTGCTTCAATGGTTATTGTAAAGCCATACCACCAGTACTCCGTAACTTACTGAGAAGACTCGTTTTTATTGTGTGTAACAAAGGAGTAAGAGAAAAATTATGGTCTGCAATTTCAAATCAGCATCTGAAAACTTTCAGTGCCAAGTTACCTTTAAATGAAAGAGCTAAAATACATAAACACACATCTGTCTGTATGTTGGTATTGCAACTCAGTTGTTATGATCCTGTATTTCTTGTGAAACTTTAACTCTGGTAACTTATATATATATATATAAATAATATAAACTTATAAATTTATATATATATATATAAATAGCTAGTTGGGCCACTCTCCTCTTGTTTTTATAATATCATACCCCCTGCTCCTTTCAGTGTTATTATTATTGTTATTATTA
>VZTM01033784.1:4075-72425 GCA_013400555.1 Jacana jacana | reverse complement strand
TTTTCTTTCTTTTTTCTTCTTTTTTATTCCCTAACTGCTACAACTCTGCAGTAAGGCGATGCATCCCATCTTGGCCAGAAACATCCTGGGAATTAGTGCACCCGATGCTTACTTACTAAAGGAATTAATGTATCTTATAAGTAACCAAACTTTTTTTTTTCTTTTTTGCTCCAATCTGCAGAAAGAAAACTTCTAGTGCAGTAAATTCACCAGTAAGTTCTCATGTAATTGCGTAATTGATAATTCTACAGGTGATTTTTTATTTAATGTAAAACTTAATTTTATCATGAGTTTGGGTACAACACAAATGCATAAAAAGAATAGGGGAAAGGGTTATAAAGAAAGGAACTATTTGCTTATAGTTACATGACCTATGCAGCAGTGAGCAGCTCAAGGAGAAAAACGTGTTGATTAAAGGGCAGTTTGGATTCAGTACTCTAGAGTAGAAGTGTGACACCAATACAGTGCAAGAACTGAATGAAATGAGAAATACTTGGGAGCATGAGCCATTCAGAAGAACCACCTGAAGAACCTACACAGGGCTGCATAATGGGAACAGATTTATTTTAGGAGCAATAGCTCAAGATAGAGGATTTGACAAGAATATGTGAGAGGTTTTTCGGTAACTATTTCATCATTAGAAGAAATATCCCAAAAGCTCTTGTGGGAGAAAGTGAGAGAACTGGTTGAAATTTTCAAAGAAATACGGTTGAAAAATCTTTTGGAACTGCAGTTTACTACCATTGTTTCAAAATGAGAGAAAAAAAATTAAGTGGAAGGTGGGTTGTGTTTTTGCTGTGAGGTAAAGCACCGCTTTAGCTTTCTGTAAAAAAATGTGTTTGGACCTTTGTAATCACAGCTTAACAGATAGAATATTGAAGATTTGATTTGCAAGTGTTTGGGATAGGCTCTAGATTTTCAGAGTGGACATAAGAACAAACCATTTGTGACACCATAAACTTACTAATGGGAGTTTAAAAAAAAAAAAAGAAAAAGGTACACATCCTAGATTTTCCTTTTGTCCCTCTGTTTATTCACACAAACTGGGATTCCTTCCAAATCTGCTTTGCAAAATCCCATGCTCGTGCAACTGGCGGCTCATCACTGAATGGCCATATCCCTTTCTCCTTGTCTCCCCAGGATCCTGTCAATTCTCAATGGAAACCAGTTACCAAAAAGTGAATGTTTAAGTGACATGCCATTTAATAGTTGGTTTCTATCTGTTTTATTGCAGAAACCGTGTTTACCTTCCAGAGAGGCTTTAACTGCAAATGCAGGTAAATTATCTCTGTTACTGTGAAAGAGTTGACCTTTATAAGAATTTAATTTTCTTTTTATTAAAAACACGAACACCACATTCAGTTTGTTCTAAGGGGGACTTGGTTTGCCCATTTTGAACTGTATCTGGACAGCCTGTTCTCTGAAAGCAGTCCCAGTAAAGCTGTGGAGGTTACTGGTGGGGTAACGCACAGCAGAGGGGACCAGCGCTGGGCCGTATAGCCCTCTACACGGAAAAGGGGGAAGGGAGGCAAAGTGTGAGCACCTCCTTCTGAACTCAGCAAGAATCACCACACTCAGAGCCCACTCCTGGCAAGAGCTAGTCCCTGGCACAGGCCAACACCGTCCCACCTCTGAGCCAAGGCAGCAGCTCCTCCAGCAGAAGCTCAGCAGGAGCTCTGCACAAGGGCAGGAGGCAGCGGGCAGCCCTCCAGCTTAGCTCTGTGGGCAGCCTGACGGTCAGCCCCCAGCTCACACCGCTCTCCTCATGGAAGGCAAGTCTCCCACTGAGTTCCTGCAGGGCTTACAGCACAGCTACTTGCCTAGCCATTTGGTGGGATGCCACTGGCTAATACAGGAGCAGGATGGCATGCTGCCACACGAGTGAAAACCCGCAAAGTTATAGTAACAAAAGAAGACCTCCTTCAACTACTGGGACTCTCTTATCTGGGACAGTGTATTTCTGAAGAAATCTTGACTCTACAATTTGTTTTTCCAAACTACAGAAAAACCTCCAGCAGCAGAACAACGCAGAGGTTCCAGCCACGAGCTTCCGCTTCCACCCCTTCCAAGTGGTTCCCAAAAGTAAAGTCCCTTCTCATCATCTCTTGAATATTTCACTGTACCAGCTCCCACTGCTCAGCCTGAACGCAGCTGTGGGGAGTTGAAAGGGGAAGCACTCTTTTCGCCATAGCCTTCTGTTGTTTTTTGAAAGACATGTTTAATGAAGCCCCACAGTGGCAAAAAATAAAACATGGCAAATGCATCCAAGTACTTTAACCAGCACTAATGAGCAGGGGGTGATATCACTCTAATTGGGTGACAGGGAATGAAAACAGATGTTTGAATTCCTCATGGTCAGTACTAGTGGGGTATGATTTATTTAAATACCTGTATCTGACCCTTATTTCTCAGTGGACAAATGGGAGAGAGAGAATACACTCTACTACCAGTATGTGCTGCAGATACAGAATGTATTTGTAACTGGGTGGATCTCTTCAGACCTTTCTGTAATCTCTTGATATTGATTTCAGGTCTTTTCTCCAGAAGTCTTCAATTCTGCCAAGTAAGTGTAATTCAGATTTTGAATTAAGATATGATTAACTTGTAATTTCTAATTTATCTTTGAATTAAGACTATTTCAAGATGCCGTGCATATTTATTAGTTTGGAATTAACAGTTGTCTAATGCATACACAGAGGAGATCAAGCCTCCAGGAACTTAGCTCAGCTCAGTAAAATTAAGGGACCATCTCAGGCTTATTGTGTAAACTGGTGGAAATTAGGTGCTTCACTCCCATTTGTGACTACTGGAAACTTCTACCAAAAATTCCCATCATCATAAAGATTCCATCCATCCTCCTTACCACAGAAGAGCATTTCTGGGCTGGTCCAGGCTTTGGCCTAGAAGCCAGACAGATTTTATTGGAGACAGCCATCTATTCTTTCTCTATAGAGAAAAAATAATGGCAAATGGGAAACCTCCTCTGTAAATAATATGTTTCAAGAAGGACTTAGCTTCAGTTCACAGTGAGGAACACATTAGGTAATCTGTACCTGAACTCTCTGCACAGAGGTGTAAATTAGTTGTAACATTTCTTGAGTCTCTTGTTAGCAGACACGTCTGAGATTCCTACAAGCCCTTCTCTGCACAGATTTCAGTCTGAACGTGCCTGTTATGCTGTAAATAGATGGGAACTGCAACACAGAAACCTGCAGCTTCAACTTTATATGCTATTATTAGTACTCCTCTCTACGTTCTGAAGATGTTGTCTGATGGCGGTTGCCATTCCATCTCCTGTGCTGTGGGAGTATCGTTTCCTGTCCATGCAATGATGTCCTCAAGCTCGTCCGCTCCTGTCATACAGCAACTTGCTTCAACTTGTAGCATAAATTCTTAGTTATTCCTCAAGTGTAACTGTTCTTTCAGGTTTTTTGGTGCTAAATCATGCTCTGACTAGTTAACTTCCTTTAACACACTCTTACTTTGTGCCAGGTCCACTAACAGTGTAACCACAGGTGCAACTTGTCCCAGTCACCAGTGTCCCTTGAGCATACCCTGCTGCTTTTCCATGTCGACGTACAAGCCTAGTGCTACCTTTCATCTTCCTCACAAAAAGTTCTAATTTCCCCTATGGCACATTATCAAATGCTCTGCTGAAGTCCAGTGAGTACATACTCTCTCTTTGCAGAACTCTGCTGCTTTATGAAAAAGCAATAGCTTTTTATCTACTTGGGTAAATTTCAGGTTTTCTATTTCTCGTTGCACCTTTACCTCCAAATCTTAATGTTCTTTCCTCCAAACTCTCTCCTAGGGCCTCGTGTTCTGTGAGTCAGAGCCTGTAGTTGCTCAAGTCACTTTTTCCACGTGAAGTATAGCAATTATGTTTGGTATTCTTTAATCATACAGTACCACCCTGGCCTGAAATTCATTTAAAATAATTGATACCAGCCCTGTAATTTCACATCTCAGTTTTTCAGATTGCTGGGATAAAGACTGACAGGGCCCAGCAGTTCAGTTGTACCAAACTCTGAGTTTTGCTTCCAGTTCAGTTGTGAAAATTTCCATTTCTGTGCAAGAACTCCTATTGATTTAGACCTAGATTATCTTGAAAATCAATAAAATCTGTACTGCAGACAGGTCTGTTTCTCTTTCCCTTTTTACACAGCTAAGGAATCTCTTATTATTTGTTTTCCTTTCCTTTTATAAAGTCTAATTCCACCTGACTTCTGGCAGTTCTTACTCTATTCATACAACATGAAGCTTTTGCAGTTGGTCAGTCAAAATTTGACAGAAATGCCAATGTTAATGTTGAATAACCTTCTTCAGGTGGTTATTCACCCATTGAGAGCTGGAACTGCTCCTGAACTTACCCAGGTGCTCCCCGTACTCGGGATGCAGCTTCCAGACAGTTCCCTCCTTACTGCACAGAAGTTCTAAACTGAGTCCCTGCAGGTGCCTGAGCACTCCAGACCAATGGAATTTTAAAATTCTGAGTCACTGTATGACCTCTTCTGTAATATTCTTATCACTTTCTGACAGCAAAATCTCAATCAGTATTACTGGAGATTTCATAAAGCAGCCTGCAAAGTATCATGTCCGGGATTAGGGGAATTCTAACAATCCTATTAGCATTTCTATTTTCCCCAATAAGTAAAACAAACATAAATCCTCCCCTAGCACCAGAACAAGGAACACTCAACCTTCGACAGTTACCTCATGCACAAGGACACAGATCTGCACCCAGCTCTGATCACAGGTGCCTGTAGTGGACACCTGTATTCTCTCTGGCCAAGATTCTGTTTTACCAGAAAACAATTACCTATCATTATTTCCCTTATCTCTGGTATAGCATTATTATTCAGTACTATTTGACCATTTTCCTTCTAATTTCTTAAACCCTTCATCTGTGTTTCAGCCCTAATAGCTATTTTCTATGATACTTGGTTATCACAGATATGATTAAGCTTCATACCCTTTCCTGCTTAGCTCTGCCTCTCTATGTAGCTGCTGAGGCTTCTGGCACACACGTGCAAACATTCCCTTTGGGTTAAAGCAGTGAAAAACTGTCTCTGAGCTCCAGCTGTTTTCCTGGACCCTCAGCTGTGTGCTCTCACAGCAGCCCGAGTGCCCCCTAGTGTCTGTTTCTGCCTTTTCTTTACCCATCGCAGCACTGATTCTGGGGTCTTGTCTTTTTTTCCCCCTTGTCTACCCAGTCCAGTTCTGGCTATTAACCCAGCCATTAACTGAACTGTTTCTCTTTTTGTAAGCACGGCTCCTCTTAGGAGCGTCCCAGGCACTTACAGAGGATGCATCCAAGTACAGTAGAGAGCTTTCATGGTGATACCAAAAGTCAAGCGTTTCCAGATCTTCCAAAGTCCTTGTAACAAACCACTGTCTTACAGCGTAACAAAACCTACTTTGAAAACATAAATGCTGTTCTCTCTCTTTTCTAGAAGTGCCAGAAGCTGCAAACCGTTCCCTGGGTGCTTCCTTCCACAGCAGCCTTTCATCCCTTTCAAGCGCTGCAGAGCAGGTACAACACGAGTGAAATTAACATTGCAGAAATCCTTTTACCCTTCACTTTAAAGTAGTATTTCCTCACTTCTTGGATTGAAATTCATGCTCCTTTGCAGAAGGCATACCCGTTCCCAGTATGCAGTGAAGCCTTTCTGTGGAGCAAATCATCTGAATGTTTGCTTTCACGGAGAGAGTGGTCAGCCAGTGGAATCAGCTGCCCAGGGAGGTGGTGGAGTCACCCTCCCTGACTGTGTTTAAGAGCAGATTAGATGTGGTGTTGAGGGATCTAGTGTAGGGGAGAACTTTGCAGAGTAGGGCTGATGGTTGGACTTGATGATCCCAGGGGTCTCTTCCAACCTAAATGATTCTATGATTCTATACAAAAGTGCTTACAGCATACAGCCCAGAGGAGCTTTACCATTCTGTACAAAAATCTGTAAACAGCATTATACCAAACCTTAGCATTCTGTTCCTTGGAACAAAACCCAAAAACGCTTATTGGTCTCAGGTCTTCCTGCCTGCCCAGTCCATAACCAGTCCATAATACTTTGACATCATTTGAAACAAGGAAATCTGTGGTGATGTATTTAAGTCTTGTTTTTGATATAGATGGCTCTAAAGACTTTTTAATAGCCCACATTTTTCTGAGTTATAGCTGTACTTACTGTCTCCTGAAAGGAAAAGAACCCAGAGTGCCGGCAGCACACAGGGCCATCTGCAGCACCAAGCCTGCGCCCGTGGGGTGTGCTAAGAAATCCCAGAGATGTGGATGAGGAAACAGCGCTGCTCTGCTGACTGCCCCACCGTGCAGACCGTAGATTTAGGAACATGGCCCTATTTATTGCACTTTGAGGTGTCAGCAAAGCTTTAAGAACCCAGAAAAGTCACAGCTGCCATTCTTGGAGAACGCTGTGATGCCTCCCTCTATAGGATTCCATTTTTTTCAGTCTCTCCCAAGTCCTACTTCTTTCTGTTCCTCTGGACAGACCTCATTGCAGTTAATGCTGATAGTCTTATGTCCAATTCTTTTTTCTGTGTTTCGTTGCAACATTCAACTTTGTATAAGATAAGCAAATGCAAAGATATTTTCATCTCAGTGCTATTCCCCTTTCTCTAACTTTGGATGAAATGAGGCTACAAACTGCAGGAGGCCGTTCTCATTAGCCTAGAGGTCACAGACCAGGTAAAAATAGTTCTCTTGAGTGCAAAACAAAGGCTTAATTGTGCATAGCCAGTAACATTAAATGTGCTAAAGCCTGACGTGACAAAGATAATTCAATGATGAAGAATACAAAGGACTTAAAGTTGTGGAAAGAATATTTACTATAAAAATTGCTTTTGAATAAACAATTCAGCAGGCCCTAAATAAACAGCTTGTAACAATTACATTTGCAGCTTTTATGTACTTCAAACTCTGGGCAAAACCAGAGTTTAATAAAACATCCATTTTGTTTAATAAAAGAAAGAAAACACTTCAACTGTTAGCATTATTTTCCCACCGATTAAGCAGTTACAGAGTGGTACCACGTGCTGTAGTATCCTGCACAGGGCAGGTGCCTGCAGACACAATTCCTGCCCCAAAGGTTCATTATTAGTTTGGTTCCCATCCAAACTTTGGCAGCAGCTGTCTGCTTCTAGATTCCAGGACACGGCACCCGAAGAAGGTCTGGGGGCAGTTGATTCCTTGTTCTGCTGAACAAAGAGGGGCTTACTGGCCTCCCTTTCTACTTTGCATACTCGATTTTCCTCTCATCCTGTCGGTTTCCAATGAATAGTGTGACTGGAGAAGTACATAGAATTCTGGAGGCAAACTTAGATACTGGCTTAAGACAATCTAAGAATTCAGTGCGATGCCAACATGCAGGAGGCTCCACGCTGCCCTCGCTGCCCCCTGCCCTTCCCTGGTGACCCCTGATCCTGCACATCAAACTGACAGAAAACCTGGTAACAGGTTTTTTTCTGCAAGATTATGGTAGTGAATTATCTCACTGTGATCAGATGAGCAACAAAATGAGCACAGGGGAGAAGGAAAGACATTCCCTTTTTGGCAGTAATTAGCCAGCTAGGCAACTTCATCTTTATTTTGTACAGAGGTGAGAGAGCTTGTGTGAACATTAATTTTATCTTTAAGCTTGTTCTATAAAATTGGAGCAGAAGTGCTCAAATGACTAGGAATGTTACGACCTCAACACAGTTTTGAGAGCCTCTCAACTCACCTGAGTTGGATTTTGCAGCAGCTTCCTCAGCAGCAGCTCACATACTGCGAAGTTGATAACCTCTCATTAATCTCCTCGCCGTTGCAGGCTGACAGCACACAGGTCTGGTGTCGCTCCTAACCCCCCATCCTCTCTTTCCCTTGAGTATCATTTCTTTTCATACTTCTCTAACCTCCCCCATACTTTTCCCCTGAACTCCACTCCTGTTCTCAAGTGTACACTCAATCCTGCATCTTCTTTCTATCCAGTTTTCTATCACTTCTTCTCTTGCTCAACTTATCACCTCATACCACTCGCTCCCAACTGCCATCGCCTCCTCACGTCATTTTATCTTTGCGCTTCCTTTGCTATGAGACCTTTTCTCTCCTAAAACAGAATCCACCTATCCTTAGGGTGCTAATTTTTCTGCCTTGTATCTTCCCGTCTGCACCTCTGCCCCCATCCATGAAGTCCTTTGTCCCACAGAGGAACAGGTCAAGTTGATTTGCAGTTCAGAACACTGCCGAGCATTTCACAGAAGGGAGAGAAGGCTAATCTTGGTGAGGTGTTCACAGGGGACAACATGCAGAAATGAGGCACCAAGAGATATGTGGTGAAACAGAAGCTGCTCTTGTGTTCTGTCACAGATGCAATCCTTCTCCAGAGTAATTACAGTTTATGCTTTTTCTACCAGAGCACTGTTTCAAATGTAAAGATATAACTGGACTCAGTCACAGAACCAGGGTGGAATCCATATCGTGTCTCATGGGAAAGCCCTGGGGGCTGAAGTGCTGTGTTAGCAGAGGAAAAGCAATTGTTATTCCTCTGTTTTGTCAGACTCTGTCCGTTTGTCCTTACAACAAAAAGAGCCAAAAACTGCACATATCCCACCTCCAGCTGGAGGCAATTGCCATCGTATTCACAACTGGCATTAAGGATATGGGAAACTTCATTCCCAAAGCTTCAATGCCAGCTGAGCCTTCGCATCCTTTTGGCTAGCCCACAGCCAAGCAGTATTGAAAGTGTTCATGGTCACTTCATTCCTTGACATTTCCTGGGTACCCTTTTCAGATTCTACTGGAAGAGCTCCCTGCAGTAGAAATGCCAAACTGTCCTCCCGTGGAACCTGCTTTCCTCAGGGAATCCTTTCTTCTGTCATGTACCAGCCCCCATCACCACCCCTTACCACTGGGTTGACGTTCCCATTTTTCTTTGCCCTACCTTTGTCCAACAAAACCACTGAGCTCTTGGCAAAGAGTTTTCAAAATTTGCTGTTTTCTAAAGTGTTCTGCATTTAAGTTCTTCACAACTGCCCTTATTTAGTATTAACTCCCCTACGGGGCATATGCTTCCTTACTATAGCTATTGTTTTACAGGTGAAACACTGTTTCTCTCTTTCTAGGATGCTGGTGTTCACAGTAAAGCATGGTATGCTGCTACCTGTGACAGGAGAATGGCAGAAGATGCATTATACCGATCAAACAAGGTAGATAACTTTCAAAAACCTGTCTATTTTATAAAAAAAAAACACCTTCAAATAAAATCAAAAGACAACTGGGAATATTGTAATATCAGGTCAGAATACTGTGCCATGTAAATACTTTCAACCATGAAGTTACTGGGGTCAAATTATTTAACCGTGGTTTCCAGACTGAGGTGACGCTGCACGAGTGTAACTCAGAGACTGGTGTGCTGCAGGAGAAAGCTCTCCTGGAGTAGAGAGCTGAGGGAGATGTGGTACCTCCCGTCCATCCGCTACAGTGGACGGCAGAGTCACAGCTTTGAAGTTGTTTCCGCCGCTGTGCGATGGTTCCTGTACAACAGCTGCTGTTCAGAAAGGCTGAGGCTGCTACGCAGCTTGGATCAGCAGCGCTATGCTTTTAGCTTTGGCGAGAGCTTGAGTTCTCTCAACTATTGGGTGTGCAAAAACCAGAGTCCCAGAAGAAAACAGGAACATGTAGAGTTGCACACTCAGGGTCAGGGTAGGTTCCCTCCTCCCTAACTCCACAGAGCAGGATGAAGGGGCTCTCACCTGGTGAGCGCTGCGGTGGCAGGACCTGCAGGTGCTCGTCTTAACCAGAATGCTTTGTTCGGCTCTGGGGAAGCTGCATCAACACCTCACTGCTTCCATGCTTCCCTACTGCCGCTGTGGGAAACATCACCTCCCAGTAACCTGTGGAACCCAGGAGGCTGCTGCCACTGCATGCTTAGCTCTTCTTTCTCTGCCCATTCTTCAATGCAGCAGGAAAGGTGCCTTAAATGACACGTCTGTAACCTGCACAGGAGCAGGCTGTCCCCAGGTGCTGAAAAACCAGCAGGCGGGGAAGGAGACTGGCCTGGCTAGATAGGAACCTTTGGCTGGACCTCCAAAACAAAAAGAGAATGTATGACCTGTGGCAGAGGGGTCAGGTCCCTGATGAAGCCTATGAAGATGCAGTGAGGCTGTGCAGGGAGAAGATCAGGAGAGCCAAAGCGCAGCTGGAGCTCAACCCAGATACAGCTGTTCAGGAGAATGAAAAATATTTCTGTGAGTTCCTGAACAACAAAAGGAGGGTTAAGGAAAATCTCCCTCCTTTATTGGATGCTGAGGGAAACACAGTCACAAAGGATGAGGAACAGGCTGAGGTGCTTAATGCCTACTTGGCCTCAGTCTTTAGCAGTGGAACTGGTTGTTCCCTGGAGACCCGGCCTCAGGAGCAGGGACACAGGGAGGGGAAGCAGAATGAGGACATCACAGTTAGTGAGGAAGTGATCAATGACCTGCTGCACCACCTGGATGCACACCAGTCTGTGGGACCGGATGGGTTACACCCAAGAGTGCTGAAAGAGCTGGCAGACGTGCTGGCCAAGCCGCTTTCCATTATTTTCCTTCTGTCCTGGCTGACTGGGGAGGTCCCGATGGACTGGAGGGTGGCTCATCTACAGAAAGGGCAAAAGGGAGGATCCAGGAAACTCTAGAGCTGTCAGTCTGACCTCGATACCAGGGAAGGTCATGGAGCAGATCATCTTGAGTGTCATCACTAACCATGTCATGGACAACCAGGGGATCAGGCCTAGTCAGCATGGGTTTATGAAAGGCAGGTCCTTCCTGACCAACTTGATCTCTTTCTATGACAAGATGATCCCATTGTTGGATGAGGAGAAGACAGTGGCTATTGTATACCTGGACTTTCAAAAAGCATTTGACACTGTCCCCCACCAAATTCTCCTGGAAAATCTGTCTGCTCCTGGCCTGGATGGGTGTACAATCTGCTGGATCCAGCACTGGCTGGAAGGACGATCCCAAAGAGTGGTGCTTAATGGAGTTCAATCCAGCTGGTGGCCGGTCACCAGTGGTGTTCCTCAGGGCTCAGTGTTGGGGCCATTTCTGTTTAATGTCTTTATTGATGATCTTAGCAAAGAGAGCACCATCAGTGAGTTTGCAGATGACACCAAGTGAGATAGGAGTGTTGATCTGCCTGAGGGCAGGGAAGCTCTGCAGAGGGATTTGGATAGATTGGATGGATGGGCCAATGTTGATGGCATGGGCTTCACCTAGACTAAGTGTACTGGACTAGCAGCCCCCCAGACCTGGGGGTGCTGGTTGACAAGCAGCTGAACGTGAGCCAGCAGTGTGCCCAGGTGGCCAAGAAGGCCAATGGCATCCTGGCTTGCATAAGAAACAGTGTGACCAGCAGCAGTAGGGAGGTGATTGTCTCCCTGTGCTCAGCACTGGGGAGGCCACCCCTTGAGTATTGTATCCAGTTCTGGGCACCTTAACACAAGAGAGATCTGGAGGGGCTGGAGCGAGTGCAGAGAAGGGACACGGAGCTGGGGAAGGGCCGGGAGAATCAATCTTATGAAGAGCCATTGAGGGAGCTGGGACTGTTTAGTTGGAGGAAGAGGAAGCTGAGGGGAGACCCCATCACTCTCTACAACTGCTTGAAAGGGCATTGTAGGGACGTTGGTGCTGGTCTCTTCTCACAGGGAATTAGCGACAGAAGGAGGGGAATGGCTTCAAACTGCAGCAGGGTAGGGTTAGGCTGGACATGAGGAAAAAATTATTCCCAGAGTGGTCAGAGCTTGAAATGGGCTGCCCAGGGAGGTGGTGGAGTCACCATCCCTGACTGTGCTTAAGAGTAGATTAGATGTGGTGTTGAGGGATACGGTGTAGGGGGGAACTTGTAGAGTGGGGCTGATGGTTGGACTTGATGATCCCAAGGGTGTCTTCCAACCAAAGGATTCTATGACTTCGCATCTCCTGCTGTGCAGTTTTTCTAATGAGAAAAAGCAGTAAATGCCAACATGGATGAAAATATTAAGCTAAGAACTAGTTGTGTTGCTGGAAAAAGCAAGCTGAATACACGTGCTACTCTTCTCTCTTCAGGATGGATCTTTTCTAATAAGGAAGAGTTCTGGGCAGGATTCCCGGCAGCCGTACACGCTGGTTGTGTTTTACAACAGAAGAGTATACAACATCCCTATACGATTTATTGAATCAACAAGACAATATGCACTGGGCAGAGAAAAAAGTGGTGAAGAGGTGAGATGATGTGGGGTTTTTCCCTAGCAGTTTTCTGTTACACACCTTTAATTAGCAAGGTTTAAGATAGACTGTACTGGGACCAAAAGTATCAGCTTCATGTATCGACAGAATGCAGCAAGTGATTATCAAACTAGAGAAACCCGTTAACATCAACCCCTGCCTACTGTGAGTAATTAAAACCACAGATTAACCACAAGATTTCTAACCACAAATTAAAAACATACTTGTGGAACTGTTTTGAAAAGTTATCGTGATCAGAGCTGCAGCTTCCAGGTAAATTCTCCAGCTGTTCATAGGTTCATAGTCTCTTCCCTTTTACTTAAGACTCTCATGAAGTTTCTTGGGAAATTGTAAAGGCAGAAGAGCTGCACTAAATAAACAAAAAGACAAACCACCACCCAACCAACCAACCAGTCACCTCTATCAAAAAGCAGTCACAGTGTACCTTTAATCCTGTGCTCAGATAAACTGTTAAACTCTAGTTCTACAGAGTTCTATATAAAACCACTGCTGGGCTGTGATGCCCCACAGAGAATTGCTCTGGCAGTGAAACAAATGTGGAACCCAAATACCAATAAAACCTGTTTGCTCCCATTGCACAGACAGAGGACATGTCTCAGGGAGGTGGCACTAGGCTTTGCCTTAGCCTTATTATCTGCCTCACAGACAACAGGGTTTAAGTTACAGACTAAATCATAGCCTGGAGCTCACCTGGGCTTCGGCAAAGGGTCAGAAATATCTCAGGAGCAAAAAGAGATAGTCCCCAAATCCATATTTGGCCAAAGCCCAAAGGGAAAAGCAGCCCAGCTAGCCCACTGGATGCTTACTGGCAGGGACACACATTAAAAGTGTGAACTAGACTGGCTCTCGGAGCTGAATGACTGTGCCACAGCTCTGCTGGAGAAGGCTGCCCCGGGCTGAGGTGGCTGCAGCACAGATGGAGCAGCTCCCAAACTGCCACAGTCTGCAGCACGCAGAGACGAAGGTAAAGTGAAAGCGGAGTCAATGTCATGTCCTGTAACAAACTCTGTGCTTCAGGCTGTGCAGGAGGCAGTCACAAATGGAAAGGAGAGTGAGGTTAGACAGTGAGGGGCCATAGCCTCTTCCACTGTCCAAATGGAATCTGTTTATGACTAGACTCAGGCCCAGGAGCAGGTTCAGTGCCATTACTGAAAGGCAGAGCATCTCACTTGGCAACAGTCATTGCTCTACTCTCTTCCAGGCTGGCAGAAGAAGAGAGAGATTTGTGATCACTGTCACTACTAGAGCAGGGAAGGAAGCACTAATTAATCTCTGTTTTGTCTCCCCAGCGCTTTGACAGCATTGCTGAAATAGTGGAGAATCATCAGCGCACCTCCCTGGTTCTGATTGACAGCCAAAGCAACACAAAAGACTCAACAAAACTCAAACACATTGTAAAACTTTCTTAATCAAACCCATCTACTAAAATGAAGACTTTTCAAATAATTTCTTTTAATATCCCAGAACGTGGGGCTCAGGTATTAAAAGAAGAAAATCAAAATATTGGAGAATACATTTTAAGAGCACCTGTTGGGTAGTAAGAGCTGCAGCCCATGAAGTTCTCACGGCTTTCACTTGCAAAGCACTTGTATTTAACACAAGAAGCCGCAGCAGATTCCCTTGGTCTGCAATTTCCACCTGTGACAACGTCGGTGAAGCACACCTGCCTAGCACAGCCTGGACCTCTGACTGCTGTTTACAGATAGATTTCCTGTAGGACACTTGTTCACTTTAAAAATTAGAATATCCACAGTGATCCAGCTCTTCCCATCTCTTACATTTTCTATGGCTGACTGCTTTCAGCTAGTTCTTTGTCAAGTGCCAGCAACCAGAGCAAAGCCCCAGCGCACCGCTGTGCATGAGCTGACCGAAGCCTGTCCCACGGGGTCAGCGGCAGCAAAGCTGGTGCAGATGAACAGACACACAATGGCCTCTTCCTGGGCTTGACTCCAATTCCTCTATATTTGTGTTTGTTTTCAAATATGCAAATAAAGTTAAAAATATTGGAAAGTCAATTGCTCAATCATTCACCTTCCAGCAGAAAGCACCACCTGGCTCTTGTTGATGCTGTAATAAATGTGTATTTGATGTCCTCCTTCACAAGGGCTGTTATGGAAACTACTAATATTTACAGCTTTAGCATATGACTTTGGCTTTTGTCTTCAAATTGCCTGCTCTTGGTGATGCAGGGACACGGCATCACTGTTAAACCAACTACCAAGCGGGGCTTGCACAATTCCTGTTCCCAGACACACACACAAAACCCCCAAACTCTTCTCTCTGAGCACGCTCTGTCCCCGTGGTTTCCATGCTGCTTCTTGCCAACAAAGTGATCGCCACAAAAGTGGAAGTGGTGAAAATTAAACTGATAGATGGACAAACTGCACCAATAGAAATAGTTTTAGGGACAGTTGTTAATTGGTACTAGAGGTGTTTGAAGTCACTGGACCCGACAATTCAACCATCTTAAAGTTTTTTCCAAAACCTGACAGTCAGAACACGCCTTCGTCGCTCTTTGTGCTGGGAGGCGGCGGCGGTCCCTAGGGCTATGTACCAGGCAGGATGGAGCAAAGCCGGGCAGACCCGCGGGGCTCTGCTCTAGCTTCGCTCTGCAACCACTGCCTCGGGGATTTGCTCCATTCCTTTCACAAGTAACGCCCCTCTAGACTAAGTAACGGCCCCTCAAGGGCCTCTCTTGCCCATCTAGTCTAGAAGGGACTGCTCACTATGGGAGGGAGAGCCTTAGCACAGAACTACTGTCTGGCGCTCAGTGTCATCCCTCTGCGGCGCAGACCGTGCCCCTGAGGGCAAGAAGCGGAGCCTGCAGACAGAGCACACGCTGCCGGGACAGGCTGTGCACAGCCACATGTCTGCAGTACCTGGTGCAGCTGGTGTTATTTAGCATTATGCTGCTGCTACTGCACTTAGTGCTAGCGGTGTGTTTAGAACATTAAGATTGCCAAGCCAAGGCCTCAAAATTAACACAAATTATTAGCCTCTGCAAGCTTAATTTCCTCCTCCCATCTGTCCACTCTGATCCAATTCAGTTGCATGAGCTATGGCTCCAGGTTACCGCTCTGAGCACGGCTGACAGTGGGAAACACTGGGAAAGAGCAGACATTTGCTATTTAGCTTTTTTGCATTCCTGTGGAATCCTTCCCTTCTCACTCCTGGGCAGCATTTAGCTCTGTGCTTAACTCAGCTCTTTGTTTCTTGTTACCCCTCTCTATGTTGCTCCTCACAAAAACGAGTTTCACCATCATTCTAGAACTCGGAAAGAAAAAGACATGAAAAGTGAAACTCGAGTGTAGCTGTAGTCTGCCATGTCAGAGACTAAGGCTTGCTTTTTTAAAGGCCATTAGCAATACTGAGCCCATTCTGAGTCAAAAGCCCCGCTGCTGCCCCTCAGCAGCCCATATAACTGTGTGACTGATCCACAAATAACAGATATGCTCTAGATAAACACTCTCATGCTTGAATTCCCAAACCCTTCTTTTATTTTTAGTCACCTTCTACAGAATTACAGGGGTACTTTGCAGTTTCAGCCCCAAAATGAGGCAGGGATTGGATCGGCAACAGCACCTTCCACACAATAATCCAGATAAGAATTCCCTGGGTGTGAAATCAGGCTCCCAGGGGGGCTCTAACCGCAAACAAACACGCAGTTTGTGCTCACCATTACACGCACAGGAAGCAGCCGGGTTGCTCTGCTTTCCATAGCCAAGCTCTAGTTTCTACAGCTTGGGCAGACCGTGCCGTAGACATATTTTGAAACACAGTTTTATCTGGAGAAGAGAAAGGTTTGAGCAAGGGAAAATACAAGCTTGTGTTTTGCAGGGATAGAGAATGAGTTGGAGCTGGGGCTGTCACATGCCGTGTCAGAAACCCTGCTGCTCGGGCCAGCAGCCAACACAGGCTGCAGGAACTGCTAACACGGCGAGTCCCACACCTGATACCTTATCTCACAACGCTTGAGTGCCAGCAGCAGCCACCAGGTACTGGTGTCCAGTGTTCCCACCAGGGAGCAGGTACGACAAGGCATACAGGCTCTGACAGACATAGCAACACACCTCTCCCCTCCCATGTTGTTGGTACTTTTAGCTCATTTCTCTTCCATGTAATTTTCATTAACTGAATAGCTGGGGGGGGGGGCAAAACAAAACTTACTTAAAACTACAACTGAAAAAAATTACTTTAAAATTAAGGGAATTGGTTTGTCTGAGAATTGAGGGAAAAATATATTTACTAATGTGTGAAGGAGTGGGAGTGTCTGCCCGTGAGACACAGGAAAGAGTAAAGCACTGCAGACCACTCCTGACAATGTTGTTCCATGAAAGGAGTAAGAACCTTCATTCTCAAAAATCCAACTGTTTAGATATGGGAGCTACAAAACCAGATTCCTCCTCTAGTCTAAGCCACCAGCAGCAGGCAGCAATCCTTACAAAGTGCTGGGAAAAACAGACACCAGAGTAGCTCACATGGCAACAGCCCTGGAACAGGTAACAAACACAAGTTTTCTGCTAAAACATTGGAATTACTGAAGAAGAGGAACCATGACTTACTGACAAGTACATGCCTTCCAAATAATACACACCAGGACGTATTTGAGGCTTCTTTAAGGCTATTTTACACAAACATATGAACACAATACAAATAAGGCTTAAGCCAAGTCTGTATTTACAAGACATTTTCCGAGAGGAAATACACTTGCTGCTCCTGCACTTGCACCTATTTCTGCATGTCCCACAATACTTAGAACCAAGCTGAGGTTTTCTTGTCCTGCTATAAGTGCAATGTTACAAATGGTCCAAAGATATTATGGTTCCAAAGTCCAGTTCTCAAAAGGAAGAGGCTCTTCAAATCCGGTTACCTGTGATTTGTCCTATCAGATGTAGCCATTACAACACAAGCATGAAATATTGCCGCGGCCAGGAGCAGTCGAGCCCGACGCCATCAATCACGAAGCCATCAATCCGCCATTCCAGCCAGCACCCGAATCCGGAAGCGCACCCAAGAGGCACTTCTCTCAGGAAGCACACACAGTCGGGAAGCACATATTCAGGAAGCACCCCCAGGAAGTGCACATAGTCGGGAAGCACCCCCCAGGCAGCACCCATATCGTTCTACAGTTACAGGTCCTCATTCGCTAAGCACTACATTTCGGATAGGGAGAGGGATATTGTCCACGAGCTTTCCACACACTTTCCACAGGCTTAAAGTTGCCCCATGATTGGCTACAACATTTGTGTCATTTGCTGTTTCCCACACTTTGTTTCGCCTTCACTATACTTCGTTTCGCTTACTTCCACTTATTTGCATATGTGCCCTCCCAGCAACCCCCTCTTAAAGGGCCTGCTCTCAACAAAATATGTGATCATTGACTATTTTTCCACGGGGATGTTTATATTTCACTTGGTTCACATAATAGTTCAGGGGCAAATCGTAGCTGTGTAATGAGACTACTGTTTATAGGGTTATTTGTGAAGACACCTTTCCCATTTACTGAAGGTGCAAGCACTGCAGGAGTCAGCCAGTGCAAGGGCAGCACCGGGTACTTAAAGCAGCTGAACTGTATATTGTCCCTGCACCTTCCACTGCACTGCACGCTGTACTGCTGCTCAGATCTGCTGTTCTGCCAAACCTTCTCCTGAGGATCACTAATTCTGATCTTAAATTCATAGAAGTCTCACTTGAGATTACTTGAAATCTGATCTGCAGCAGTGCCAAACCCTTGGGACCTCAAACAAATGCTCATGGAAAAGCTTGTCAGGAAAGAAGGAACTGTATCTTGAGAATAGTACTCCAGCAATATGTGCTGTCATACAAAGAGGTAATTAAGGGTGAGTAAATAAAATACTAAATCACTGCTCAAGAGGGAGGTACAATTCTCTGTCCTGAACGACACGACTGTCCATGCAGAAAGTGACAGTGACAATGAACTCAGACTGTATAAAGCAACCTTATTTCACATTTCTGAGCTTTACAATGTTCTTTTACCCAAGGTTACCCAATTTATATGACAATAAGCTGTAAGAAAAAAAATTCCAATGACAGTTGTCACTCATGATTCACTGGAGTAGAGAAACCCCCCAAAATCTACAGCCCAACTTCCATCTAAGTGCTAAGGAACTTAACAAAAAAGCGGTCATCCTTGGAGAAGTTGCACTGCGTAGGTTTGAGCAGCAAACCCCGGATGTATTTCTGCTACAAAAGGCAATGCCAATGGCCAGAACTCAGGGGTTCAAGTGCTGGGTTTATCAGAGAGCAAGCTGAGGTGGCCAATAGCTCCTTCCAACTGAAAAAAGCTTAAGGCCTTTTTGTCCTTCCCTGACGCTGTTTCTCCAGTGTGTGGGTTGCACCACACAGCCTGGGGGCGACAGCAAATGTGCGGAGGGTGCACTCGATTCCACTGTCCACGTCTCAAAGATGTTAAACAGCACCAGTCCCAGTCCCAGCCCCTGAGAAGTGCTGCTCCTCACTGGTCTTTCTAATGCACCTCCTCACCACTACATCCAAAAGTTCTGAACCAAACCTGTGTCAGAGCCCAGGCCCATGGTGCGGCACAGAATGATCCGATTTTGATCCCTACACCAGCTGTGCAGTAACTCACCCAAACCACGCTGCCCTGACAGCCTCAGGTGCCCCAGCTGACTCACACATCCCTCACGCCCACACAGCCGGTCTGCATCCTCCTGCCACAAGACAGGCAAGAGAAAACCCTTGCCTAGCTACTGAAGTAATTTGTTAAAAAATAATTCTCACTGTAACACTTTTAAAAACATAACAAAAGTCCAATTCTCTCACCAGAATCCCTGTGACATCCACAGAAGACTTCCAAGTGTTCCACTGGCAGCAGGTCAATCCTCCCCCCCGCACCCTGGGCACAGCAGTGGCGCACTGCCACTGCTCACAACCCTCCGACACCTCCCAGGGGCCAACGCCCCTCTCCCCATCCAGGGTTCCATTGTGGAAGTTCTTCCATCAATGCTTTGGGAAGCTCTGGGAAGGACAAAGCCTCCAAGCATAATCACTGTGTGCAATAAGGACCTTCATTTGTGTACTGTCAGTGTTAGTCACTATGGGTAAGGCCCTTGTTTACAGACCTTCACAGAAACATTAAGAAACGTAAAGTGCATTCTCCATTGTTAGCCCTAAAAAATTAGGCAGGCAGCAAGCAGGCTCCTACAATTACCCTCCTGGCCAGTAGAATGAAGGAGAAATAGCTTAAGCCTGGTTTTGCCAAACCCCTGGTGCCCTAAAAGGCAGTTCATCTGCATAAACAACAGGAGAAAATACCATTTATTGATTATGGGGACAAATTACACCCTAAATAAATAAAAGCCTAATGCAGTTACAAGCCTGAAATGGTGCTCTGCACTTCACCAGATCTGCCCTCGCTACAGGGTCTGTGGCAGACCAAGTACAAAACAGAAGTATTGTCTATAAATGCTCACAGTCATATTCTGTAAACATGAGTCATAGCAAATTTAATAGTGACAGAATCAATACAGATTAGGAATGTTCACCATTCTTAAACACCACATACATTATGAATCTCTATACTGCCTATTTCCCAGCGATTCCACTCTCACGCTCGCCATGTCAATACCATCGTAACGTTTTATTAATTTATATGAAAAATACTTCACTAAGAAAGTAGGCAAACTGCACAGAAACAGTACAAGTGTCATGTGCATAGCAACAGAGTTTAAAGCATTCCCATATGGCTTCGTTTCAGTGAGACTATTGGGGCGACGGCCCTAGGGCTACACAGCTGACAGACTGTAAACTGCTCCACATCTCTGAGGCACTTGCTAACAATAGTGTTCAATCCCTGAAAAACAAACTCGAGAGATAACGAGTGAGAGCAACAAAAGTTCCAGGATAACTGCTGTGTGTAGTTGAAAAAACAAATTATTTTAGTAGTGCATGCACAGAACTGAAAAACAGGTTGGGGGATAATTTCTGTGCAAGAAATACACCACATAACTGAAAAGTATAAAAATATTTACATGTTTAGTTTTTAAATATGTACAGAACAAAAGCTCTGAAGACTCATTCCATAGAATAAAAATATAGGACATGATAGCAGTAATAAAAAATAATATATATTTTTATGGAATTGTATTTGCAGTTAGTTACAAGTTATATAAACCACAAAGCTCCTTGATCTATCTCAAAGCTTGATGGCAACAGATAATCCGCTCCTTTCAAAACATAAGCACCCTGTGTCGTTTAAATTTAAACACTTCAGTTAAATACTGAAATAGAAACCAAAATGACCTGTGTACCCTAATTCAAGTGATTCTTTTTAAAAAACTGTAACCTAAGATACTGAAGTTTCATTTTCTTTCAAGTGGTCATGATGGCATGAATAAATTCCAATCCCGAGTAGCCTCCATCAGATGCCTCTGGCCGTGTCCTACCCAATTATCCTGATTGTCAAATATTCTACCACAGAACCAGCAGCTAAACTTCGCTTTCAAGGTAGTATCAGAGGTAGTTTTCACAATCTGGTAATTGTTTTTGCTTGTCTTTTTCAGTGTCAATTTTAAGACAAATCTTTCTTTTACAGGACTAATAGGTTTTATTGTTCTGTGCCTCTTTAGAGAAAGGTCATCAGTAGTTACATCCAAATGATTGCAAAAGGCTGGCTGCAGAAGTGCCTCGATAGTTCTTTTTGACAATGAAACCTTAAGAACGTGTCCCTTAAATTTAGCAATGGTTTTCATTACATTGACCACTTCTGGGACGTCTGCATCAGGATGGTTAAGCACAACAACTGGCTGATTTCTCCTGGGGCATTTTACAAGCTGTTTAGAGTTAAAAGGAAGCAATTTCAAAGTCCTCACAGTTTCTTTTGATGCCCTTGGTTTGTAAGGGCGACCTGATTCCCTATCAACTTCAATCTGATTCTTTCCCTTACGCTTTCCATGCAGCATTACTTTCTTTCGTGGAGGTTCTGTGCAATTATCCTTACTTTTCCGTTTGAAATTCTTGTTTGTTTGCACACCCCCGGTTTCTGAACTTTTAGACCCAGTTCGTTTTGAACGAAGTTTTACTTTTGTGGTTCTGTTTTGGGTGCTCCACGTGGACTCCTGACTACCCAAGTTATTCCTGCTGTTAGCAGTCACTGCTTGTGTACTCTCTGTAGAACCCTTTTGCAACCGTGTCCCTGCAGAATAAACAGGTTCTACAGGAGGAACACAACAAGCTGGATTAGAGCTTGCCAAAGAGGCATTTGCTGGCATTAACCTACCTGGTAAGATTAAGGCATCGTTAGAAAGAAGATTAGTTTGTTTCCACGCTAGTGCAGGAGTAAGGGACTGCAAGTTCTCCAGCTGCAGTGAGGGCACTGAGCTGCTCACAGACTGAGTGGTACCAGCCAGCGTGTCTGAAGTCTTAATTTTCAGCAAAAGCTTTTGTTGCATGGCTCCAGTTTTCTTTGGTTGACAATTTCGATAATAAGCATTATCCTGAAAAACATGTTCATGAACTACAGGCTTGTTTGGTGTCATACATTTCAGAAAAACTGCCTGCTGTCCATCAGGCAAAAGTGCATAAACATGTTGCTTCTGCCTTATTTCCTGCTGGTTTACTGACTCCAAGGAACCAAAGACAGCATCCTGATGCTCTGGCAACACCTTCACAGAAGAAATTCCTTTCACAGATGACTCCAATGAGTTTGTAATTACAAGAGATCCTTTGAATGGCACACTTTTCAAGGAGTCATTTACTGTACTACATGCTCTCCTATTACAGGAACCTCTTATGCTTCTGACACGGTCATTCTTCCCCTCCGCTTCTGAAGCTGGTATGGTTATTTCACCGAACTCCCTGGACGCAACCCTCCCAAAAACCTGAGAACTGTCACTAGGGACATTTGCAACTGTTCCAATTGCCCCACTGAAAGTCAAAATCATTCCAGGTGCTTTATTTAAAACAAAAGATGCAGGTACACCTTTAGGTGCATGTCCATCTGAAGAACTGGTTGATGGAAAAGATTTCCCCGAAACCACCTGCAGTCCAGGCTGGTTGGCAAGGTGCAACGGAACAAAGAATCCAGAGGATGGGGACTGAACTAAAAGGGGCTGCTTCTGCTCCTGAAGAACTGGCGAAAAGCTGCCAGGATTTGGGGTTGCAGACAGCATTTTATCTTTTACTAACTGCTGTGCTATGATGGCATCTGTGTGAGTCTTTAGTAATGGACCAACACCTCGAGTGCGGGAAAGTTCTTCCACTCCCCGTGAATCAAATGATGGTCTGGGTGTTTGTCTGTCTGTCCCACACCGCGTACCTTCACTTGTGCTACATCTCGTGTTCAACTCTTTCTTGTATAAATAAAAGTCTACATTAGGAGGAGGCCCCTGAAAACCACATGCGGCTGCTGAGCTTTTCAAATTTGTAAAAGCTTTATTCCCTCTCTCGTGACCAGAAAGCAGCTGGTCAGAATGAAGTTTTATGTAGTTACTTGGCTTGTTGTGGGACTCTTCCTGAGCAGTTGCTTTCACTTTTAACACATCCTGCAGTAACTGGTTTATTTCAGGAGGTAAATAATTAGCTGCCTGTTCACTCTGCAATGAGAAAACAGATGTAATTTTAGGCATTAAGACCGAGTTAACACAGTCAGACGCATTTTCTTGGAGCCTCTCAGCTACATTCTCAAGGCCTTGATGCATGCTAGCATCCCAACACTGCTGGCCATCACTGTGCTCCTCTATAAAACACCCACTGTCAACAATACATTTAGATTGGCTTTTAAAAGACACAGAGTTATTCCTAGCATTTATGTGTCCAGAAGTTTTATTAATATTTAATTGGGATGATGAAACTTTCTCTGGTTTAAAGCCTTTCATCAACTCTGAATATGAAGATGCACATTCACTTCTATTGTTTGGAAAAGAAACTGGTTTGCTAGATATAAATTCTTTGTATCTGTCATCTGTTGACATCCAAATGCTACATGGATTGTCCAAAGTCTTCATTTTGGAGTAGTTGTGAAAAGACAGCAACCCTTCATTAGAAGAATCCACTGAAGGCGAGTAATAGAGGTTATTAGTTCCGTTACTGTTATTCAGGCCACCGTTTTGTATTTTCAGTTCAGGAAAAGGGTCATAGTGAAGTGTGTTTGTAATAGTGGGTGGCAATACCTGAGGATGACTTGGAAGACTATAGCTTCCCCATGAGACAGTACTTCTAGTTCCAACTTTTGTCACCTCACATGGAGGTACTTTAGAGCCCAACTTTATTGGCAAATAATTCAAACTTTTTCCTACAGCTACATTAGAAGGTGCTACAGTTTGAGAAACACTCCTACCATACAATAAGGAGTTATTTTGCTTTTCCACTTTTGTTTTTCCCGGAGGAGGACCAGAACAAGAAAATGGAGGGCAGGTTAATGGGGGAACAGACTTGTTCTTTAAGGTTGAGCAATCAGGTACATGTGGTAGAGCACCTGAAGACAAGCCATAGGGATCAGCAGTCTGCAGCAAAGGAGGTGTAGAACTATCTTTAATGGGATCGGCTTTCTGACTCAACAAATGTAAGTTTTGCTTATTTGTAGGTAATAGTTTTATAACAATATGTTGTTTTCCATCTACCATTTTAAACCCCATAAATTTAGCACTGTAATTTGCTGGAACTGATATTTTGTTGTTTTTGACCATCAACACTGTTGGCCCATGAACAGCATTTTTCAATAATCCGAGGCCGTAACTTGTTCCATCTTCTGATTTACTGTATGGTGCAGCAGTTGCAGAGAGCATTCCACCCGTGAAATTATGCTTTTCCGTATATAGATTTGGATCTTTTTCCTCATTTGTTGCCACATCTCTCATACACTGGTTCAGCTCCTCAGACTTTGTTGGAATTTTATTCACACTCCTTAGCACTTGTGCTGCCTTTTCTCCAGTTTCGTCACCTCCGCTGCTTACTTTCTTCCGTCTCCAAAGTGCTTTTTTTGATGCTCCCATTTTATACCTTTTTAACACAAGTTTCAGTGCTGCTGGAGTCTTCACTATTCTTTTCTCACATTTATCCTTTTCCAGTTTTTCTTTTGCATATAAGTGGTCTCTATGCAAAGCTATGAAATGGTTTAAAAGATATTCCTTCCGTGATGTCCTGTAACTGCAATATTGACAACTAAAAGGTAACATACTGGTATGAAGGAGATGATGTTTCTGGAACTCCTCTTTTGTAAAGCTCACATGATGGCATTTCACACATTTATATGAAATTTCATTATGTCTGTGGATGTGCTGAACAAATGTGCCCACATCCTGGGTAGAAAACCCACATTTTTCACATTGGAAGCGACCATTCAGACAATGCATTGAAGTGAAGTGTTTTGTCAAATTCAACAAAGTGTACCTCTGCTCATCATTGCAGAGCTCACATTTCACCAGCGTGCTGCGATGGGTGCGCCGGTGCTGTTTGAAGGACTGAAAGTCGTTAGCTGAGAAGTGACACATCTCACAGGGATACAAAGGCAGCTCCCCGCAGTGCAACAGCTGAAAATGCTTCTGAAGGTCGTTCGGGCTGTACCTAGTGTTGTCCTTGCACTTTGTACAAGTAAAATTCAGTATCTTTGCTGCAGTTTTCAACCCTTCCTCAAATTGCACTTCTGGGTTATTTTGCAAGTGGCTTCCCTCTGAACAATCAGGAGTGCTTCTGTTTATTTTCTCCAGACTTAAGGACTTCCTTGCGGTTTGCTGTTTGCACTGAAAGAGTTTTCTAAATCTATCAACTTCATGTTTCATTAACACTTCGTTTGGAATGTTCACCTTGGGTAAATTAATTTTCACGTTTTTCAGTTTGTAAGAGAGACTGACATCTAAAATTGCTGGTTGAGCCATCATACTTAAAGGATTGTTCACCAGTGCTTTTTCCAAAGTAGAAAAACTCGTAGAAAAATTCTTTGCAGCATTGTGTTTTAACAAATCAATTTGCTTTTTTCCAGGAAAAAAACGTTCCTTTTCAGAGGGCATGATTTTAGGTTTTCCTTTTAAGTGAATTCTTGAGACTAGTCTTCCTTCCTGCAGCAAACACGATTGCAGCGCTGAATTATTCTCAAGGTTCTAGAACTTCCCCATTTTCTTCTCCTGAAATCAGAAAACAAACAAAGCAAATACTAAATTTAGAACTAATGCAATTAGAACACTCATTAATAAATACATGCCAGTCTTGGCAGTCATTGATTTTTACAATAGCATTTGAGAGGAAAAAGGAGGCAAAAAAAATGAGACATGACACTAATTTTGTTTGTTTGTTAGTTGGTTGGTTTGTTGCTGGNCAAAAGATACACATAAGTTTTAAAAAATAAGCTTTAAAGGACAAAATCCACTGAAAAATGAAAACATTGACATTCCATGCCATCAAATGTTGGGTTTCTCTCACCGGTCACTCTGCAAACACGATAAATCCCAAGAGCTGCTTTTTAAAAATTAAGCCAACATTTATTACTTGTTCAGGATTCCAAGCGAGCATAAACACAGTCCCTCTTCTGCGACACAGATCACTAACTGAACCTCACTGAAGTACGAAAAACAAGTCATACTCTGCACAAGTTTATTTTATATTACTCAGGTCCCTTGCTCTGTCAGTAGCAATTATTGTGCTTAAGCAGAAAAGAAAAAAAAAAATCAAAACCTGACAACTATCTACTTCAATAACGGAGACATCATCTTTACCAACACCAAAACACCCACCACACATCTAGAGGATTTGTCATGTGTCAGTTTGCAGTATCAGACAAGTCTGAAATAGTCCAGAGATAAAAGTTAACTTTGGTTTTCACCTTATGTTCCTGTGTATAAATTAATCTCAGAAGAGGAGCACAACTGACAATTGTACTCCTGCACGGATCAGGAGCCTCACACAGCGACGGTCAGCAGCACTGTCCTGCTAGATTGAGTATCGGTGTTTCTGTACCAGCCTGCCCAGAGAATTGAGAGCAGCTCTGTGCCCAAACACCACTCCCATGTCTCAATGTACCATCAGCAGAAATTGAATGGCAGTGAAAAAAATTTTGGTTTAGAAAAGTGACACTGAAAAAGAATGAGAACTGTTTCTTCACCAGTACATACATGTATGTATAGATACATGCTTTGTACACTAAAACCTTCTTCCAGAACAGCAGTCATTTCTTCTTTACTAACAACAGTCAGTGAAGTGCTGGCTGAAACCTGACCAGCAGCTCACTCTCCACTATTCCCCTGCCCACCCTGAAGCAACATGGACCTGGAATTCATCAGATCATCCTTATTTAGTCACATTCAAACTGTGAGAATGACCACATCTCTGCCCCATTGCGCTAGAGTGCCAGGGCTGCTTCTACAGCTTCAGCCCATCATAAGCATCACCCTTCAGCTCTTCCAAATATTTTCCCATAGTCCTGTGAGGAGGAGGAGGTATCTAGCATTAAAGATGTAAATACCCAACAGAAAATGGAGACTGACAAATTTTCAAGGCAAAGCTTTTTTTTTTTTAAATATATGCTTCACCGTATCTTCCCTTGGAAGATACTAGCATTCCTGCACAACTCTGGAAAATAAGCAGAACAGATTTTGACATTTTATACAGACTCCAATATCAAATAAATCCAATTAATGGTGCTCTTCAGCTACGAGACCAGCAAGATTTCAACTACACATTTGACATTCAAACAACAAACAAGAAAACCCTACAATCCACAGACACATGTACACGCACACTCCTCCTCCTTGACAGCCTCCCCAAACTAAAACACTTTAGGTACAGGAGTTTTTTCTTTTTTTTAAACTCAATGCTACATTTCCCATCTTCCATCCAGAACATTAATACATGAGCTATTACTCTACTTTGAGCCCTGAGAACAACTCATCTACATAACACTCCATTTTCACCAGGAGAACTGTATCATTATGCTTTTTCTTGTCAACAGCAAAGCCTTGATTTGAACGGGAGCGAGCTGAATTCCCACATAAAAAGTAACTAAAAATGACTTGGACTTGTTTGCTGAAGGTCTTTCTTAATACACAGATGCAACACATGAAGATTACAGGATGCATGACGCAATGCATCATCCTGCTGGCAGCTGCCTATCATTCAGATTAAGTGTTACACTGCCAAATACCGACACGTGTGCAGCCAGCACTATAGAAATCAGAAGTGGATGCAGTTTGCTGCAGAGAACAAACCTTGTACTTTTTAAATGGGGCCAGCATGGTCCTCAGTCAGGTAACACATCACTGACTGGGTAAAACAGTTCAATTTGGCAGAGTCTCAGCTGGGTATATTCAGTCGTGATTTGATCTCTCCTTTAACTAATCAACCACAAATCATGGTTTAACATTGTTATTAGTGTGTAGCACGCGACCATAGACAAGCACCTGCAGCACAATAAACCTATGCACTAGAAACAACCAACTATTAAAACCCCAGAAACCTCCCAGGGATCTTTAACTTTCCGTTACCAAGGAAGTCAGACTTACACTTAAGAAAAGACTTGACTTCAACTCTTCAACAGCCTTTTTAACATTCTTCCACAGGGACACAAGAGGTAAATCCAAAAGTCTCAGAAAAGGCCACAGTCAGGAAGAATAGTGAAGAAAGGTCTGGAAACAAAAGGAGAGGTGTTTTAAAAGGGGGAAATACAAGCATAACTGAAAAAATGAGCTGAAAAGCACAAATCTTGTGCAATTTTACACTACGTGCATTTTTAATACATTGAAGAGATAAAAACTGTAAGTACATCATACCATCTTCTCTCCCGAAGAGCACACCTCCAAACACTATCCAAATTCTAAACTGATGAGGGGGGGTAAAAAATCCCTTGCAAACTCCTCCTGACAAGGCCTATTTTCACCTTAGCTTTGTCACCACTTCTTAGGCACTCAGAACTGGCAAGCACAAACATGCAAGAACTTAACAATAAAGCAAGAGAGAAAGCAGTAACAGGTACCTCAGTCCATCCAATTTAACTTGAACTGAAAAGAAACTTATCTGGAGTAAAAACCGCAATAAATTCTATAGCAACACCTAATTCTAATTTTTCTAGAAAGCTTTGCACAAGCTGGAAGGTGTGGGGATGAGTGTTACATTCACAGAATTTGAAACAAACAGGTAAGGGATAAAGCAGATGGAATTAATACAAACCCTGAAACACAGGAACACGCAGCGAGGGTGAAATAAGAGCCCACAGGACATGGAGCACACACACAGGCGGGCTCTAAGCCTCAATATTCTGTCCCCAAAAACGCTGCACCGGATCCGTGCTTAACGGATCCGTTAAAGTACAGAAGGCAAAAGTTTTAGCTTATACTTTAATCTTGTGAGAAACGATAGAGCGGAACAGGACGCTGCTGCTGGGGGCCTTTTAGAGAATTCCCAATTAAAGGAAGCAAGAAATTCAAAACGCATCCCCAGGCTGGTAGTATTTTCCAAATTCCTGCAAAAAAATGTATACGTTCGTTTCATTTTTACTGGGAATCCCGTATTTTCCACACTTGGTCCCGTTCTGCATGTGTTTGAAGTGCCCAGTGCCCTCAGCTCTGCAGACCCAACACACCCCGCGTCTGCGGGAGCTGCGGGACCCGGACACACCCCGCGTCTGCGGGAGCTGCGGGACCCGGACCCAGCCGCGTCTGAGCTGGGTTCCGGCAGAGCCCGACTCCGCCAAACATCGCTTTTGTGAAAATAAAACAGAAGAGAAACACAAACTGCTAAATCGCTCCCAACGCTGACAGAGACACCCCCGCCGCACACACAATTTGCCGTTTCGGAAACACCAGCTCAAGGCTCCGGCCACACACGGCCGCTGCCCCGCANGCGCTGTCCGCGACGCCTCGCCCGGCCCCGCGTAGTGCGGCGGAGGAATACGGCGCCACGACCGGTCTGACACACGGCTATGAGATATTGTCGCTCGCTCCCCACCGCGGCCTGACTCTCCCGGCGGCCGGAGGGGCGGGGGGCGCGGTACTACTGACCATTTCAGCTCTACCACGGGGTGACTTCCTGCCCCGCCGCAGCTCAGCACCTCCTGCCTGGTCCTGGCCGTCACCAGGTTGCCGAACCCCCCAACAACCCTCACGGAGTTACCTCGCCCCGCTCCATAGCCCAGCCCGTCGCTGTTGGCGGCCATAACAGTTTCCATCCGGGAACCGTGGAGATGCGAGCCCAGCCGTGGGGGCGGTCGCGGCGGAGGGATACGCTTTCACCTGAGGCGAGGGACGGCGGCCGAGGAGGTCCAGGGTGGGGGAGTGCAGAGCGGCACTGGCAGCCCCGGCTGCCTTCCTTCTTCTCCTCCGCCTCCTCCTTGGAGGTGGCCACGGGGGCTGGGGGCGGGAAGGAAGCACGATGCGGGGCTGCCCGACGTGCGGAGAGCGAGGTCTGCCCCCACCCCTTCGCCCGGGCTGCTGCGACCCGGCGGCAGCCGAAGGCCTGCGCTGGGCGGTCCCAGAGTGCCTTCGCCGCATGGCGTAGCTGTAGGTACGGCCTGGCCCCGCGGCTCGTAGTCACCTGTCAGGCTTCTCTGTGCGTCCCTCCAGCCGAGGGGGTGTGCGTTCCGGAGACCGTTGTGGTACTGGGCACTGGGAAATGTCCGTGTCTGGGGCCTTTGCGGTCCAGCCTGCCCAGGAGCTGCTGAGATGCATAGATGGATTCCAGAGGGGAGCATGGCAGCAGGGAATTTATTCCCAATGTTACACCTGGATTACAAGGGTTGGTGTATTGTCATGTGCTCAAGATAACACAAAAAGCTGAAAATCACTTGGAAATAAGCATTTGTGCCACGGTTCAGTGCCCACAGAAGGTTCCAAGTGCGAAGGCACATGCAAAGCAGGAAATTCAGGTGAAGTGTGGCCAAAAGGTGAGGGGCAGCCACGGCAGAAACGGGCTGTGAGGATGAGCTGGGACCGAGCAGGTCACAGAAACGAAAGCCTCTCCCCACTCACTGAGTGACATTCACAAGCCAAGAGCAGAGGAGAGAGGTTTAGGCTCCCAAAGGGAAGAGGTTAAATCAACTTACGAGCAATTCGGCTGAGCAATTCAGCTATTTTTTTCCAGAAGTCTTGTAATACCTTACTAGTTGCAACAAAGTTTACGAAAAAGCACTTTTTACTCCTTATTAAATTTGAGAACAAGGAGGAATGTTGCACTCTTTTTGTGTTTATGTGCATGTAAGAATCCATTGAACGTTAACGTCTTTTAATTCCTCTTTCAAACTGACATCAGTTACCTCCCTTGTTTCCTCAACTGTAAATGGAAATTAATGGAAACCATTTTTGGGGGTGCGGTTTTTTGGCCCTAAAGAATGTCTTCAGGAGTAGAATTCTCTCCCTGGTGATTCTACTGCACCCAAGTGAAATAATCTGTGCCAAAAGCAACCGGAGAAATATACCAGGGTTTTGCATGAAGACCTTCATCTTTCTCTGGCCTCTGAAGGGTCAGAAAGGGAGTTTGCAAATGTGTGCCTATAGTGGTTTAGAGGATCTGAAGAAAACAAATGAGAAGCAGCATCATTCTGGCTGCAGCTGGAAATTTTGAAAACATAACAGAAAATAATCAGTCGGTCTGACAAGCAGCTACAGTATCTTATTGTGTTAGAATGCTAGTATTCCTAATATGAAAATAAAATCTACATCCATTTATTGTCAGCTGTTCATCCCAACCAATTCACACATAAAAATAGAAACAAGTACTTCATCTGTAGAGTGTCACTTTGTAACTCAAATTTAGAGCATATGGATGTCAAGCACAAGAGAGAAAAAGAAAACTTGATAGATAGCACTAACAAGGGAAAGAAGAAAGGCTAACATCTGTCACACACATTGAGATTCTTTGTAGCACAAGAGGAATCATAGACGATAACATCAAAACACGTGCTTCTAACAATGAACTCACATCGTGGTGAAGATTTGTGTAGGAATAGGTGGAGAAAATGAAGGAGCGCAGCAGTGATGAAAAATGGCAGCAGTGGGAAATCCCACCAAAAAGATTGACATATAATGGCTGCTTCCAAAATTAATGAAAGAACTCTTTACTCATGAAAATCAGTATTCACAAAAGTGCTCTCCAAAACAGTCATTGTCTGCGGCCTCCCAGTATCGCAGAAGTACTGGGAACCCCTTATAAACCATGACATGAGAGGCTGCCTCCAAGATCTTTTTGGATCCACACACTCGCTGCTGAGGCGACGACCAGTGAATGGAAGAGCCCCCATCCTGCCGTGCTCAGAGCAGAAACTAAACCAAACGCCACCGAAGAAACACACGTGAGACCACAGTCTCCTGAAGTGCTTCAGAAGCAGGTGCAGAGAACTGGAGAGCCAGGCACTTTCTGAGTGTCCTGGTTCTGGCAGTTGAACCTCATGCTGCATCAAGGTGCGAATAGTGACAGAGTGCATGGATGCAAGCACAGGTATTTTTAAGTACCTCTATGTTATTCTTAGAAGATGATTTCTTTGAAGTAACATCAGGCACTGCCCTATTTCAAGGATCAGTGTATGCTGCTTGAGGACTCTGTATTCTCCTGAGGACAGAGGTCACACATGAAGTGTCTGGATAGGCATGATTTGTTAAATTGTCACACTCTCAAAAAGCAGACACTGAACCCCCACAGCACTCCACTCATTCTGTTTTTAGAACATAAATGTAATTTGGTCCACTTTGCTATGTGAGATTCTCTAAAAAAGCTGTTCAGCTGCGAGACAGTCATATGGTATGTGAAGCATGAAATATCCCACAGAAGTTGTCACCAGGAAACGTTGCTCTGCCATGTGCCATCAGGTTTCTGTCTGAGCACTGGCTGTTGTGTATGTAAGCTGTGTTAGTATTTTGGAAACCTTAAAGGTGTTTGCACTGTCCCAGTGCTCGTTACATCAGGATTTCCCACTACATATGTCATTAGTGTTGGTGTGATATAAATTCTTAGGGCAATTGAGGGCAAATAAGAAGCTCTCATAATCCTTTTTTTGTTATTGCTGCTATTAGTTCTGTACAAAAACTCCATGATTTCCTCAGACACATGGGTGTCTCATGACGGGAGCACTGCATCCCTGGTTTCAATTAGATACCAAGCACGTTTATGGATAGCTTGATGGATTGGATCTGTTTGTTAGTGTCATCTGCTGGACTGAAATGACTTATATCAGAACTCAATCCACACCAAATAATTGGGACTAACTTAGGGATTTCCTCAGAAATACTCTAGAAAAAAGATAATACAAAAGTCTATGCTGATACAAATAGTAAGCATGGATCACCATGTGAAGCTAGTGAACTCTTCATTTTTTAAAGAAAACCTTTTTTTTTTTTGTAATGTGAAGTTTCTCATACATTGGGATCATTGCATTTGGTCACGGATGCAAAAGAGCTTCTTTTAGAGTTAGCAACAACAGTGAAGTGTTACTGCTAGTGTGGTCTGTATTTGAATGGCAAAATGGAAATTCCCAGCTAAAAGTGAAAACATCATTTTGTTCAGATTTTCAGTTGTTGGTATGTGTAGGAATATAGCCCACTCTCAAAAAGTTTCTGATCTATGATGATTTTTATGCTTGGTTCTCTCACATTTTTTGTTCAATCTAAAGTGAATATAAATTAGTTTCTCTTTCTGCAGACATAACCAATGCTGGTTTGTTTTGATTTGAACTTTTATTTCCACAATTTCAACAATTATTAAGTGGCTCTAAGACCGATTGGCACCATGAAACCCACAAAGAGAGTACATTACTGACTTCTTTCACTCTTTCACTGTTACAACATCGCTGTAGATGTGCATGGGAATCCAGGGATATTCTGATATGATACCATTAGGTGTCAGCATTAATACTGCTATATGTATAAGATTATGTATCATGAAAAAGCCCTTACCATCATGCTTTCCTATTGTTGTGGTCAATGAAACAAAGCCAGGCTATCTACTGTAAAAGAACAGAGATAAAAAAACCCTAAGATCTTTGTTTTACCTCACTAGCAGTTGGGGTATAGTGACTACAGGGAACCATACATCACAAAATAATTGATCATATATGATCCACCGTCAGCAACTCTGCAGATGTCACCAAGCTGTGTGGTATTGCCGATATACCAGAGGGACAGGATGCCATCCAGAGGGACCTGACCAGGCTGGAGAGGTGGGCCCAGGTGAACTTCATGAGGTTGAACAAGAGCAAGTGCAGAGTTCCTGGGCCAGAACAATTGTCACTCCCAATACAGACCAGAGTGTGAGGTGTTAGAAAGCAGCCCTGAGGAAAGGGACTTGGGGGTGCTGATGGAGGAGAAGCTGGCCATGAGCAGGCAGTGTGCACTTGCAGCCCAGAAGACCAATCCCATCCTGGGCTGCATCAAAAGGTGCATTGCCAGCAGATCCAGGGAGGGGATTCTGCCACTTTGGTCTGCCCTGGTGAGACCTCACCTGAAGTCCTGTGTGCAGGTCTGGAGCCCTCAAGAGAGGAAGGACCTGATGGAGTGGATCCAGAGGAGGCCACAAAAATGTTCAGGGCGTTGGAACACCTTTGCTACAATGACAGGCTGAGGGAGCTGGGGTTGTTCAGCCTAGAGAAGAGGAGGCTCTGGGGTGACCTAATGGCAGCCTTCTAGTACCTGAAGGGGCTATGGGAAGGCTGGGGAAGGTCTGTTTTCCAAAGGCCTGCAGGGACAGGATGAGGGGCAATGGCTTCAAGCTGGAGAAGAGGAGATTTAGATTGGATATTAGGAATAAGTTCTTTACCATGAGGGTGGGGGACCACTGGGACAGGTTGCCCAGGGAGGTGATTGAGGTCCCTTCCCTGGAGATCTTCAAGGGGAGGCTGGAGGAGGCCCTGGGCAACCTGCTCTAGTTGGGGGTGTCCCTGCTGACTGGAGGGAGGTGGGACTAGATGACCCTAGAGGTCACTTCCGGCCTAGACCATTCTGTGATCATCAAAGCAAATAATCTAGTGTATCAGAATCCAGTTTCTTATAAAAAGACAATTTTCTTATTTTCATGGTGTACTGGTATTTTATCTTAGAGACAGTTACATGGAACTTCTCTGACAGTGGTCAGGCAGCTGATCTGTACAAGCATTGCTTCAAGTATGCCGTACTTCATCAAAAAGAATGAACTCTGCCTAGACAATGTATTGTTTGTTTTAGTGACAAGTGCAATTGGAGCTTTTTGTAAGCAGATCAGTATGGAAATAATAGACTTGAAGAATGAACTCATAAGGCCCCACCATAAAACTTATATGTAAGAATACAAAAGAATAATAGAGGAAAGTCAAGTTAGCACCCTTAACGAATGAACTGGTATGGAACAGAAGAGAATAGATGTATTTCCTTTGAATCCTCGATTTACATTGTCTTGTTTGTCTGTAAGATACTATTTTTTATTTACTGGTCATTACAAGAATGTGAAAGAACCCTTTAGCAGTAACTGAGCTCAGGCTTTTGGTGTCACAACGGATCTTTTCTAACTCCTATGAACCAGATATTCTAGAGAGAAATGGCAGATACATCTCAATTCTTCTTTGCTTTTAACTCAAGGACTGTCCTCCTAGGTGGTTTGCCTACCAAGGCTAAGTAAGGGCTGTCAGTTCCTAATCATAAGCACGTTTGGTCCATGGTTCCTTCCTCCATGGATTTCCAGCCTGGTGATATTGCCCACCTGGCTATACCATGGAGACAGACATATTTTTGCTATACTTTTCATGAACGTATTCAGAACTTACTGTCTTTTGGAAAAGCACATAATCATTTGATCTGTTCTGGTGATACTGAGAGGTAGCTGTAGCTGCCAGGTAGTATATAAGAACACAGGGTATAATCTCATTACAGCCCAGCCCAGAAAGAAATACCAATAAATTATATTTGATAATACATATATAAAATGCTGAAATAGACAAATGCATGTTAAGTTTTACATAATAAAAGCCACAAAGTGATTCAGAACTTTATCTGCTATAACCAAGGAATGATTTAGCCCATTTTGTAAGAAAAACATCAGAAACAGGAACTCTTCCAGCACATCTGTACAGCCCATGGATGAGCAAGGTAACAATTGAGCCCTCAAAGAACAAATCACAGGAGGAAACTAAAATGAATGGTTTGCACTTTTAAGACTAGACTTGTGAAGGGTTCTGCATTAGAACTCTTCTTTATGGAATATGTATAAAAGACTGTCTTAAATTGTCTCAGGGTTTCAGTAGAAAAGATTATAGAACAACAAGATAAATGGAAGGAAGGTCGGTAAGACCAAACCTGGGAATTCTAATGGAACAAATAATGGAATGGCTTCACAGTCACGTCTGAGGTGTAACTTTTCACTTCAGCCTGATGAAGCCAAAATAGAAGATGGTGTATGGGACCAAATTTTTTGCAGGGTTTATGAGTGAACCAAAGACCTATTAACAAATAAGTCTTATGTCCATACAGAACAAACTGATGAAACCTCTAAAGAAAGCATAAACTAGTCCCACAGCGTTTTCTGGCAAGGCCTGTGCTGCTCAGTCTATTCATGGAGCGGGAGGCTGAAATGGAGCCATGTCCAAGTTTGATGATGGCAGTGAGTTTTTCAGTTTTCTGCAAAGAGTTGCAAACAGTGCTGTTGGAGCTGAAGAACTAACTGGGTAATAAACTGAGAGATTAAATTCAATAGAATATCAAGTATTATATATAAAAGGGAAAACAATAGTAATTTTATATAGAAAATTATGGGCTCAAAACCAGCTGATCCTACCCAGAAGTATCTTTGAGATGTGGTGGGCATTGATATGATAACAGTCTCTGAATGCTCAGTAGTGATCATAAAAGTAAGTAGAACCTTAAGAACCAACAGTAGTAGAGAACAACCCAGTAAACATCACTCGTGAAAACTAGAGGTTGCGTGGTTAAGTGAAGACAAGTTGTGGCTCATGGTGATTTTAGTCTCAATGTGTACAAATGTCTCCAGCACCACGAGGAGTCACAGCTGAAGCAAAGGCAGACAAGCTAACATGAAGCAGAAACTAGGGATGGAAAAGAAAGCGGCAAGGGCTAGGAACCAAGGCTGATGGAGGGCAGGATGAGGAATTAGCACTCAGTAGGGAGAGGAAATAGGACGAAGTCTAGAAAGCAGAAAATTGGATTGAGATTTTTGGCAGGAACCAACACTCTAGAGCACATTTACAACTACAAGGCAGTAAGCCACCCAGAACACCCTGTCCCATGTCCTGTACGTCAAGACAGATTACACTGATCATCTGGCTTAGAGGTTAGACCATTACCCTTTGGAAAACTGGTTATGGCCAGACAACTGAGAGATACCTGGAGTGACTGTGGGAGTCATCTTGATTTTGTAGCTTTCAGTAGCAGCTGAGCGAGCAGGATGTGCTCATCAGCAGGTACTAAGCGAGGATCCCTGCAGCCTGTCAGTATGAGCCTTTATCAGTGGTAAAACCACAGTGAGCTGGAGCACAGTTGCCCCGATGAGACAAGAGGGACTGGAAAAACCCTAAAAAGTTTGAATCAAAGCAAATTTCAGTAATCTGCTAATGCACAGTGATGCTTAGAAAACAAGACAGTCCACAAGCCTTTCTCAAAATGGGGAAGATTTTACTCTTGGTGGCAAACAAACTAGAAACCACACACCATTGCACATACTTTCTGATGCAACATTACAAAATACATCTTAAGTACTGGTCTTGTTTTATTTAGCAAGGCAAGTGCCAATTTCCCTTTCAGAAGGTATAGATTCACAAACGGAAATAATTAAAATCACTAAGTTCCATGTCAGAACATAAGACATGGCATTATATATTCTTTAAACCATAACTTCTGACCATTCCTGCATTTCTAGTAGTTATAACTGTCAGTAGAGCCCTCTCATGAGTGTTTACCTGCTAGGCACTCCTGCACATTCCAGGTCAGGCTGCTTGCCCTCTCTGCCTCAGCTTATGTGTCAGCTGGAGTGAAGGTGTACACTTGTGTGGCTCAAATTAATTAGTTCTTTATCAGGTTAATTTGTTCTGCAATGAATGCTACTATATCAGCTTAAAGTATTTCTTTGTCTTACGCCATAGACTACCAGCTTCAGACGGTCTTTGATATCTATTAGGAAATTCTTGAGTTTTTTTTTAAGAACTGGGCAACATTTCAAATATATGTCTTTTTCTCATGAATATCAGGCTTGGGGCAGAGTGGCTGGAGAGCTGCCCAGCAGAAAAGGACCTGAGGGTGCTCATGGACAGCCGGCCGAACATGAGCCAGCAGTGTGCCCAGGTGGCCAAAGCAGCCAACAGCACCCTGACTTCTACCAGGAGTAGTGAGGCCAGCATGAGCCAGCAGTGTGCCCAGGTGGCCAAAGCAGCCAACAGCACCCTGGCTTCTACCAGGAGTAGAAGTGATGGTGCCTCTGTACCGGGCACTGGTGAGGCCTCCCCTCGAGTGCTGTGTTCAGTTCTGGGCCCCTCACTACAAGAAAGACATTGAAGTGCTGGAACTTGTCCAGAGGAGAGCCACCAAGCTGGTGAGTGCTATGAGGAGAGGCTGAGGGAACTGGGCAGGTTTACTTTGGAGAAGAGGAGGCTGAGGGCAGACCTCCTTGCCCTCTACAACTGCCTGAGAGAAGGGTGTAGAGAGGCGACTGTTGGTCTCTTCTCCCAAGGGAATAATGATAGGACTAGAGGAAATGGTCTGATGTTGCAGCAGGGGAGGGTCAGGTTAGATATGGGGAAGAATGACTTGACTGACAGAGTGGTCAGGCACTGGAACAGCCTGCCCAGGGAGGGGGTTGAGTCACCATCCCTGGAGGTATTTCAGAAACATGGAGATGTGGTTCTTCAGGGCATCCTCTAGTGGCAGAGATTGGAGGCTTTTGTGTGTGTGTGATGGGTTTGGTAATCTAAAAGGTCCTTTCCAAGCATGATGATTCTGTGATTCTGATTCTGTGATTTCCTGCATTTTAACCTTGGATACATACATACACTTCTACCCAAAATCTAATGGGAGAAGTAAACAACATTTGAGTATGAATGTTTGCTTCCTGTTGAATTGTGTGGAAACTGGAAATATCTCTGTGCAGAATTGGGCACGACTTGTTTCCTCCTTGCTGCTTGAACAAGGACAACTTCCATTCCAGCCACTGCTGATAAACCTCTTCTAACAAATCCCCACCAACCCTGAATTTAATGGAAAACTAAATTAATTTCTTTTACTCAGATACCCTTGTACATTTTTGTGTGTTTGCTGTATCACTACATGCTGAATTTTATCTGGGTCTTCTAGAAATTGCTCTGAAAAAGTCTCCAGTTGATCCAGTCTCTCATTATGGTATCAAGTTAGACATGGACAGAAATAGCTTCAATTTTATCCAGCTTCACTCTATTTCATTGACTCCCTATGAAGGTTCAAATGGATATTAAAGCTCTACTCTTAGACTAAAATCTAATAATCTGTTGGTTTAATATAATCAAAAATTCCCAAATTTGGAGTTATCTAGGATTTTGAATCTTTAGCTTAGTGGTTGCTCTATTACACTTCAGGTAGAAAGGCAGAAGTTTCTCTATGTAGCCCCGCAACTATGCTACTGCATTTAGTTATCACACTCTGAATGAGTCCCACATCCATACTCATTCCTCTGGCAATTTTGCTGAGATTATTAATACCAAGTTGTAGCTTTTGAAGAGTGGAGATGGAGATCAAACTCCCTCTATATAGGAGTCCAGGCCATATAGTTCTGGGCTAAATTTGAAGTAGGAACCTACCATGAAAAGTCCTTCATATACTGTCCTCAGTAGGTTTATAACTCTCACAGAGTCATGGAATTGTCAGAGTTGGAAGGGACCTCTAGAGATTATCCAGTCCAGCTCCCCTGCTAGAGCAGGATTGCCCACAGCACATCACTCAGGACGGCATCCAGGTGGGGCTTGAAGGTCTCCAGAGAAGAGGACTCCACACCCTCCCTGGGCAGCCTCTGCCAGGGCTCTGGATACTTGTAAACATTGATAAGGCCTCAGCCTTCTCTTCTCCAGGGTAAAGAGTCCCAGCTCTCTCAGCCTTTACTCATCAGGGAGATGCTCCAATCCCTCCATCATCTTTGTTGCCGTACACTGGACTTGCTCCAGTAGTTCCCTGTCTCTCTTGAACTGGGGAGCCCAGAACTGGACACAATATTCCAGTTATGGCCTCACCAGTGCAGAGCAGAGAGGGAGAATGACCTCCCTCAAACTACTGGCCACACTCTTCCCTACGCAGCCCAGGATTCCATTGCCCCTCTTGGCCACAAGGGCACATCACTGTCTCATGGGTAGTTTGCTATCTACCAGGACCCACAGGTAATTCTCCTCAGAAGTCCTGCAGGTCCACCCCTAACCTCTATTGGTGCCTGGATTTCTTCCTCCCCCAGTGCAGGACCCTGCACTTGCTCTTGTTGAATCTCATGAGGTTCTTCTCTCTCCAGCTCTCCAGCCTGTCCAGGTCACGCTGGATGGTGGCACAGCCCTCCGGAGTGTCAGCCAGCCCTGCCAGTTTGGTATCATCAGTGAACTTGCTGAGGATACACTCTGTCCCCTCATCCGGGTCATTGATGAATATGTTGAACAAGACTGGATTGAGTATTGACCCTTGGGGGACACCACTGGTTACAGGCCTCTGACTTGACCCTGCTCCATTAATTACAACCCCCTGAGTCCTGTCACACAGCCAGTTCTCAACCCACCGCACTGCCTTCTCATCTACCCCACACTTCCTTAATTTTCTCTTGAGGATGTCAAGGGAGACAGTGTCAAGGGAGGTGACACCTGTTGCTCTCCCCTTATCCAGCCGTCCAGTTATAGCATCATACAAGACTATCAAATTGGTCAAGCATGATTTACCCATGGAAAATCCATGTTGACCACTTCCAATAATTTCCTGTCCTTTAAAATGCTGGAGTCCTGGAGATGACTTCCAGAATGAGTCGCTTTATTACCTACCCAGGGACAGAAGTGAAGCTGACCAGCTTGTAGCTCCTGGGGTCCTCCTTCTTGCCCTTTTTATAGACTGAAGTGATATTTGCCTTCCTCCAGTTCTCAGGCACCTCTCCTCTTCTCCATGACCTTTCAAAAATGATGGAGAGCAGCCCAGCAATAACATCTGCCAGTTCCCTCAGCACTCACAGGTGCATCCCCTCAGGGCCCATGGACTTATGGATGTCTAGTTTAGCCAACTGGTCTCTAACCTAGTCCTCCTCTGCAGAGGGAAAACCTTCCTCTCTCCAGACCTTTCTGTTGTCTCCAGAGTCTGGGATTCATGGGAGACAGTTTAAGCAGTGAAGAGCAAAGCAAAGAAGGCATTTAATAACTCTGCCTTCTCTGTGTCTTCCACCATTAAGGTGCCCACCTCATTCCTCAGTGGTCCTATGTTTTCCCTAGTCTTCCTTTTTCTCTTGATATACTGAAAGAACCTCTTTGTGTTATCTTTAACCGTAGTGGCCAAGTTAAGTACTGCTTGAGCTTTGGCCCTTCTAATTTTCCCCTTGCATAGCTTCATTACATCTTGGTATTGCTCATAAGTTACCAACCCCCTTTTCCAGAGACCATAAGCTGTCCTTTTATTCCTGAGGTTCAGCCAAAGCTCTGTAATTAGCTGGGCTGGTCTTCTTCCCCGTTGGCTTGTTTTATGGAACCTAGGGATGCCCTTCTCCCAGGCTTTTAAGAGTTCCTCCTTGAAGTATGATCAGCCTTCCTGGGCACCTATGCCCTTCAGGACTGTCTCCAAGACTCATAGTAGAAACTGTTTCTAGCTATTCCAAAAGGTGTATTGGAGACAGCAGATGCCAGGCTGCCTTTTAATTGTGGCTTTGGATTTCACTGACTAATGGCAGATGAGTTACACTATGTTCCTATAGTTTAACAACAGGCTAGATAAAGACTTTTTTTGTTTTTCTGGCTCCTTAATCCATATGAGATGTTTTAGCTGTTATTTTAATTCTCTGCCCCATGAGGCTTTCCAAGCAGTTCTCCAGACATGCACGTTGTACCCACTCTGTTTCTGTTTACAGAAACAGAGCAGACTACTGGTGGAATGTGCTGGTTGGTTTGTCATGAAGTGTCTTTGTATTAGGGAAACTAAGCCTTTAATTAAAACCAGCTGGCACTAGAAAATGTTTCATGTCCCATAATACTGGCCTTGGTTTTCAGTCGGGCATATGGAAATTAAGGGGTTTTCATCGTCTAAAGTAAATACTCTGTTGCAGCTTTTCCTCATAAAGACTGAGTACCCCATCCCACACAGGAGATGAGTAAAACAACTGCATTATGACAACTTTATACTCCTAAATGCTGCAGTGTTTCCATCACAGAGTTTTACAAAAGGACAAATAAGCCATGTTGACAGCCACCGAGTTACTGTTTCTGCATTGTCAGTCAGACAATTTCTTTGAGATATAATAAAGATGAATAGAGACTCCAGAAAGCTCAGGAAATCTCCTCCTCCTTGATACCATATGTATTGACAGTTGATAAGGGAGAGCGGCCAGATAAGCAGTTCTGAGAAAGCAGATCAAGACGAGAAACACAACACTGCCATTGAAAGAATAGCTCCCGTAAGCAAAATCCAGTCTTCATTTTCCATTAGGAGTTATTTGCTAAGATTACTTCATTATCTCCTTTCTCATGAAACCTATTCCCCCAAATTAAGTAAATTTGCCACTAATATTTTGTTTGTAGATCTGCAAATACGAACTTGCTAGGTACTTGCAGTGACTACATTGATTAATAAGGCAAAAGATTAGGAGCAAGGAAAATCTGGGTCCAAATCCCAGCTGAGCCACTTATGGTGTAACCTTGGGGAAGTTACTTGACCTTCATGTTTCTCAGCAAACTCTGCTGGAAATTGGATCCCAGCTGGACCTCAGAGAATACCAGACACGCCTGCTCAATTCCTCCCAATTAGCAATGTTAGAATAATGGTGAGCAGGCTTGGTTATGCACATAAATACAGCCGAGGATTAAGGACCTTTCTTCCCTTTTTTAGCAGGGCTAAAGTGATGTTAGAAGGTGGCCTCCATGCTCCACACCCTGCCCAATTATTGGCTATATCATAATTGGAAATAATGGCGCACTTCAGGCAATTAGACTTTAGAGGGATTCCAGCCGTTCCCTTCCACACAGCATTCCCCTGCACTTCCAACAAGGACATTTATCAGATTATCTGATTAGAAAGATTAGACTTATAGGGCCAGACTCTTATTTGCATCCATAATGAACTAGCTGCCGTTCTTTAATACAGGATCAGTTCTGCACAGGTGGAAAAGGCCAGTCCAAGAATTTGTAATCCCTAAAATGAAGTATCATTCTGGCCACATTCACGCCAAACACAAGTTTGTATCATCAAAGAAATTCCTCATGGCAAGTGTCTCCCAAAATCCTTTCATGCAAACAGTGGATTCTCCTGAACTAAGCCTAAGTGTTCATCTGCCAACATTTGTTGTATTATTTATTAAAATAAAAAAAGTAAGAACACAAGGCACACTGGGGAAAGGCTTATGCTTTAGCCACTTAAAAAACAAAATGATACAATCCCACATAATCCTCAGACCTTGTGGTTCATTGAAGTGAGGACCCTGAGAAGAAGGGTGTGCTCACATATGACTGCCATTATATATAGCTCAGACATGGTTTCATGCACGTATTAAGGAAAGAACATTAAATCCATAAAAACATCACCACGGAAGTAATTTGAAAACCCAGATAATAGAACAGCACCATATTATCATAAGAAATCTTCCATATTTCCTACAAGAGAAAATAGTTCTTAATAAGTAATTACAATGGTAGCTAATACAGCATTAATGTCATTAATGTGACATGTCCAGAATGATCAAGTTGCAAAGAAGCTGCAGGCCTAAGTGAGATGTCCATTACTTTGCTCTTATTGTGACCCTCCGTCAGTATGTTTGTTTCTTTGTTTAGCTATTCTCTAGAGTATAGTTTCCAAAAGAAACACACAGTATCTCCCATACAAAAATGTCTTGGAAACTCCTGCGGGACAATCCATGCTGTGATTAGCCTTGTGGTGGAGGGAGAGTAGGGATTTTTGACAGATAACTGCTAATTTGCTGCATAGTTCTCCATCCAGTATTTATTGTTCTGTTATTTTACAACCAATTTATTTTCCAGCAGATCCATGGAGACACGCTCACTCACCCTTGAGTGCAGTCTTATTGGTAGTGCTTCTTTGTCTGCTAAAGAAAAAGCTAAATACACCTAAATAACTCTTTTTGAATCCTCTCTGTAAAGGATCATGTAGGACCATATAAGACTTCCCAGTATGTTGGTAAGTTTAGCCAACGTGTGGGTTGTCTAAATATACTGCAGACATAGTACAGCTGAATATACTTGCTAGCAAAGGAAAAGTAGGGAAGAAATTATATCCAGGTGTCCACTGTCTGATAGGATTTTTTCTGGAGCTGGTACAGCTCATGCCTTATCATCTTCTGCTCTATGCAAAAATCTGAGGACAGCTCCAGTTTGAACTGCTGGTGAATTTCACAAGGATTAGTGCTGCAGGAAAGCATGCATCATCTAAAGGTTTGGCACCCAACATTGCATCTTCTTAGGCAGATGGCACATTCTCATTGCTTTCTGAGAGACCTGGAGAATGGCTACAAACACAGGATCTCTGCAGGAACATGGGGAAATCTCCTATTTCTGCAGTGTTGTGGAACTTCCCATCTTGGAGTTTTAGTCAAGCATATAAACCAAACTTTAGTCCATCTTCTAGGTGGCCCTGCTCTTCAGTGTCCCATTGGGCACGTCTAGTTCACGGTAAATTCTGACATTTGGTAGGCACTACATACTCTGTGCCAGAAAAGGTGTAACTGCTCTCTACTATGTTGTGATAGCATTTATTCCAGCTTTCAAATTCAGTTTTCCATCTGGTATTACACCTGACAGAAAATCTCAGAAAGGACTAGTACCTTGTTTGCAATCCACATCCCTGCATCCCTGATGAAAGCAATATAGAATTTGAGCCTTTGACAATACAGCTGGAAAAATTACATATGTATACTAAAATCTAGGTCTCAGTAAAACTGAAGAGCATTCTGTGCTCGAAGTATAATGGGTAGAATTCACCCGTAAAGACATGGTTTACGATTTAGAGAATTAAAAGATACTAAGTTGTTTGTCATTCCCTAGACACCAGGGGTAGAATTAATCCAAAATAAGTGGGATGAGTCAACTGGAGATGCCTGTTTTTCTCCACTAACCATAGAGAGAATGTAAACAACTGTTCCCTAGTTACATAGTTAACCATTAGACAGCTAAAGGTCCATAGCCTGAATACCACCTATATAGGTTAAAAACACCTTGATGCACGGGCACGCACACACACACACATCATGTACTGATAGTAGCACATCTTACAAGCCATCTTCCAGGTAAAGCACCAGATTTCAGTTGGTTGCAACTTGACAAAACAGCTGTCATCTATGTTTGATGTGAAGGTTTCAGTCCTTGGCTTGCAATGCCAAAAGAGTGTCTTGCAAAATTCCAGTCAGAAATGAGGGTCAGGTTGTGATACATTTAAACAAACTGGACATACAGCCCATGGGACCTGGTGGGATGCACCATGTGAGTGCTGAGGGAGCTGGCTAAAACCATTACAAGGCCACTTTCAATCATATGTGAAAAGTCACAGAAATGGGGGTTTCTGTCACTCATCTTCAAGAAGAGCAAGACAAATCTGTGGAACTGCAGGCCAGGCAGCTTCACCTCAATCCCTGGGAAGGTGTGATGATCCTGAAAAGCCATTTGCAACAGATGATAGACAAGAGGGTGACTGAGAGTCATCAACAGAAATCATGCCTAAACAACCTGATAGCCTGCTAAGAGTACGCGGATGTTGTTTATCTTGAATGCAGCAAAGGCTTTCAGTACTATCTCCCATAAAATCCTCATCGACAAAGTGCTGCATTGTGGCCTAGAGAAGTGGCCAATGAGGTGGGTTGAAAACTGAACTGCAGAGAGGTGCAGAGGCTTGAAATGAGTGTCCTGAAGTTCAGTCACTAGTGCTGGACCCCAGGGGTCAATACAGGGTCCAGTACTGTTTAACCTCTTCATTATAGACTTTGATGATGGGGCAGAGTACACTCTCAGCAAGCTTCCAAGCCAACCAAGTGGGGAGCAGTGACTGATACACCAGCTGGCTGTGCTGCCATCCAGAGAGACTTCAACAGTCCAGAGAAACGGGCAGACAGAGATCTTGGGAGGTACAGCAATATCAGGAGGTTTGGACTAAATGACCTCCAGGGGTCCCTTCCATAGAGGATTTCACTCCATGGATAGCCAGAAGCCCTCTAGTTCCTAGTCTCATTTTGCTCATGATGAATTATAACCTTTCTCACTGATAATGGTATTTAATGTGAACATCTTGTTTAACTTTGTAAAATGAATGTTAAATGGGTAATAAAGACTCTGTAAATGCTTTGGAGAAGTACGTATCAAAGGAAGTCAGTTCAGGACAACAGGTGTGGCAAGAAAGATGCAAAAGAAGAGGAGGAACTGGCTTGGCAAGGAGATTTTGTTAGGAGCTACTGACGGCAGAGACTAACTGGGATTAGGAGTTAGGAATGCATGAGGGGAACCACAAGCCATGGGCAGAAGAGATGGTTTGTGTGATGGGGCATCATGGCTAGACAATTAAGTGAGGCAAAGCTACAGAGACAAGGAATCAGAACTGAGGAATATGGTAAAGAGAAGGAGAACTTACTGCCAAGAACCTAAGTGGGGAGAGAGGACTGGAATGGATGTTGTGAACAAACTGAGGGAACCAGGAGGAGGGGGGAGTCTGAAACACAGGCAAGAGTTTGCATGAGACAGACTACAAGCTGATGATAGAAGGAAGTCGATATGTTGCTAACAGAATCACTCAGCTGAGGAAATTTTAATAAAAATGGGAAAACATGTTTTTAAAGGAGTTGCTAAGTCAAAAACTTAAAGAATAATGGCACTAATGTTGCCCCTGAAGCCTTCCCTTGAGCTTCTCTCTGCACATGCTCAGTGATGCAGCCCCTGCTCCAGTTCCAGAAGACAATTCTGGATGGATTTGGCTTGGGCTGTGTAGTGAGCAGCAGCACAGTCTGTGAGCCAGGAGAGATGACGTGGGCAGGACAGGGGCTTACAGCATTAGTAAAAACAGCTTTGCACAGTTAGTACAGCTGGATGCTGTGCTGGAGAATACAGTTCTATCCCTGCCTTTTCTAGAGGCCCCTTGTATGCTGACCAGGCCACTGAAACACCATTTATACCTGTACAGAATTTCACTGCCTCTGTTTCTCAATAAAAGCTACTTAAAGTCCTGATGCGCAGAAGTACGTGGCAGCTGGACCTGTTGTAGAGACCCCTGTCGATAGGCACCATGAGGGAGCATGCTGAGGTCTCTCAAGAATTATCTTCCAGTTTTCTTAAATGAAGTACCCAACCCTAATTCCAAATTTGTTCTGTCTGCTTTATTTTATATTCCTTTGCACACACCCTGACCTCCCCTCACTGAACACACACCCCACCCTGCTTTACTCTTGCCCCACTTTGCTGGCTTCACTCGTGTACGTGGGAATCGCACCTCAGCCAGCACTTCCCTGCTGCTGCCTGTGAACATCTTCACCTGTGGGGCCTTCCCCACACTCCCTCTTCACGGCTTTTCTCTGCTGGTTTCTCCTGCTACTGTATTGCTGGTTTAGCCTTGGGTTGTCCCACTACTTTCCCCTTTCCCCACATGCAATGCCAGCAGTTTCTCACGCTGTCAGCCTGGGTCACAGGTGAGGATCGAGGGTATCCGCCAGCTGAAGTCCCACTGCTGCCACCACCACTGGTGGTGCCCTTGAGAGGCAACACAGCCTGCACGAAAGGAGCTGCTCCGCAGCAGTAATCAGACCTGTAGAGAAGTGGCTTTGGCTCTGGTGGGACATCCTGGATCTCCCTCACCACAAGTTATAGGGACACTGCAGTGAGGTGAAATACACTCCTCTTGCTGGCTGGTGACACTAGGTATGGTCCCTCTCCATCACCCATTCCACAGGCAGGTCTACATTGACCATCAAAACTTGTAACATCCCTGGGGGTGACATGCTCCTGGGGCCAGTGCAATGTTATTTTTCCAGTGGAGTCACTTGATATTGCCAGTGCACCCAGTGAGTGTAAACCACTGTCCCTCTGCCTGCACACCGCTGAGAGAGATGACGTTACTGAGTAAAGGCTGTAACAGAAAGGCTGAGCTGAGACTGAAATCAGTGAGTTAGATTAAAGGACCAGCCGGTATCTCCAGCACTGGCTAACCAAGTTTGCAGGGAGGAGACAGATCAGACCAAGATGCTTCCAAAAAAAATCCCAACATCTAAGGATTTGTAACGTACCCTGAGCTAATGGGGCTATCCTTGCATGTTATAACTCTTAATGACTTTTTTATTCCATTAATTTCTCCAGTTGCTGTTTGAAGATGGGTAAGTTTTATCTAATCATGTCTCCCAGCCTATGGGTTACAGAAAAAGGTGACTCCTTTTGGCTGTTTTGAATGTACTAATTCTGAATGGGATAAGTTTTAGTTTTAGTTTTCGTTGATATCACCTAGCTGTTGGATCAGAAGACACAGTGAGCAATTGTTTTCTGTCCTTCTCCTGTGTCACTTCACCTATCTTTTATTTACGCAGAAAAATCGTGGTCTGTTTAATTCATATTTCTATTCCAGCCATTCCATTTATTCAGCCATACTCATCACTGTTCTTGGCTCTTCTTTGGGAGGGGAGAACTGAACTGCATCCAGTATTAAAGATGTGAGCACAGGAATGCCTACCAGCAAAACTATGTTATCTTATTTATTTTTAGCATTTTCCTAGTAATTCCAAATGTTTCTCTCCTTTTGAATGGCTACTCAGCATTGAGTTTCCATTTGTATGGGCTTGCCTGTTGAAGTTCCTGAACAGCACCAGCTAGTTCAGTACCCATCAGGGTGTATTTAAAGCTGAGAATGTTTTCTGCCATGTGCATCACCTTTACCTGTACCTATGTTGAATTCATTCATCATTTAATCACCTTATAATAGCACAAGATCTTTCTGTAACTCTCCAAAAGAATGTCTGGCCTTTACTTATCTTGTTTTTCACTCAGTATCACCAGCAAATTTGACTTTGCAGCCTCAAATACAATTTTAAAGTAATTAATATGCTAAATATATATCTATTTACTTAGAAACAAATGGATTTTTTTGTCTAATAATAATGCTATAAGTTCCCCAAGGATTAGCAAAGCTTATTACATGTATTTACCTTCCTCAGCTGAAGCTCATTGATTTTGTCTGTATGAGCAGTTCAAAGGCAGGTTCCTAACCTTCCACAGGAAAGGCAGCAGAAAATTTTCCCTGAATAAGAAGTGCTAGAATTCTGTATTTTTTCAGGGTTTTTCCCCATCTTTCCATCCAAGAACATTCCTCTTGCTCTTCCCCTCTCATAGCTTTTTCTGCAAAATTTCTCTACTGTTTCTTCTGTTTTGGCAGTTCCCATCTCTTTCTATTTACATTTTTCTCTTGGATTTTTTCTTCGCTTCAGTTTCTTTTTTCTCTTTATTCTGCTTCTTGAGTTTCCCTTTTTTATGGCTTGTTTTGTAGGATCCTCTCCAGTTCTGTACTTTTCCATTACTATGATCACAATCGTTCTGTCATTCAATGCTTGTTCTGTTTATTGCAGTACTGAATCAATAACCATTCCTGTGAGCCCTTCTGGACCTAAGAAAAGGCTGGTCCCTGTCCCTGAACACAGTCAGTGGCAAAACCTATTGGGAGAAATCGTGGGCGTGGAAGCACAGTGTGACAGTGACAGAGTTGAGGGCAGCAAGCTGAAATCACAGCATGCCAGTTGCCTGGCTCTGTTAACCAGAGACGATACAGAGACATTGCTGGAAAGGCAATGTGGGAATTTCAAGGAGATATTAGATGCTCCACCGTAAGAAACACTGAGGGGAAAACAATAAACATTTAGCTACTGAAATTTAGAAATTTGGTAAATGTGGGAAATTAGTTTGGGATAAATTTTAAGAGCATAGGAGAAATGGATGGGTGATAGCAGTAGGCAGCAGTAAGGCATGCACTGGATCAGTGAGGATGGATCTGTGTGTGATACTGAGAGAAAGGAGGAAGACAACAGGACTCTCCTTCCCCAGATGCATGTTTCTGGCCATCTTTCTTCAGTCCTGGAAATGCCACCTCACAACTCTAAACAGTAAAACTTCTCACACATTTTCACAGGGGCCGCAGTATGTTTCACAAAAGAACAAGAAAACTGACAGCAAATTGGGAATTTATGCTTCAGAAATGTAACTCTTAGGCAGGTCAAAGCTGACATGTAGGGTTGGTGCCCTTCCCATCTAGCCCCCGCTTACTCTGATATAATTGGGGAAAAGGGACACACGTGCTACTCCTTAGAGATGTGTTCCCAGCATCCTATTGCATCTTATTATGGAAATTGGATGTTGTCCCCTGATATTAAATCTGCCCTCAAACCTCAGAAGCAGGCCTTTTAATTACAACTAGCATTCTCTCTTTATCCTAGTTACTTTGGCATCCAGATACATGGGCCTCTGGAGTTTCTGAGGCAGACTACAGCTCACTTCTTCCATTTTTACCCCCCAAAAGATTATTTCACTTTCAGGTTTTGACCACTGCTTTCAGTATAATTGTTAAAAAAATAAGGGGATTGGAAGGGAAAAGCTGATCTGGAAACCTAAGTGAAGTGGGGAGTCTGAAAGCAGCAGATGGAAACATGCACAACAGCATTAGAAACAATGTAAATACAGGATCAGCAGCAAAAATCAAGTAAATGTTGCTTCCTCTATGGAAAAAAATTTGCATTGACCTCATTAACTTTGTCTAAGAGAAAGGGCAAACTCTAGGCTGCAGACAAGTTGGCTTCTACAGATTTCAGGCATTTTTAAACTATCTAATTCAAATCAGTGATAGGCAAATGGAAAATTAAATGTACTGTAACCTCTCAGCCCATATCCATGCAGTATCCAGCCTAGCAACATCCTTCTCTGTGGCTTGCCGTAACTTCACTGTGACACATCTGTTACAAACAACAAATAACAAGATTGAAAAGTGGCTTGTGAACCTGTTCAAAATCTAAATTATAAAAGTAGGGTGAAAATTTACAAGGGGAAATTTTACTCTTGCAATGTTAACTGGAAGCAATCTCCTGATGGGGTTTCTGTCCCTGTGGCTGAACCACTAGACCTGACCGTTGACACTCATCATGTGAGTGCATATCCTTTTTGTGATACAGAAACAGCAAACCGTAATGTCTGACTGATACAGATTTAATATCAGGCAGACATTTACTTGACAGAAGAGCAGCTCTGAGGAAAAAGACATGGGAGTCCTGGTGGACAACAGGATGCCCAGGGGCCAGCAATGGGCCCTGGTGGCCAAGAAGGCTAATGGCATCCTGGGGGACATCAAGAAGAGTGTGACCAACTGGTGGAGGGAAGTCATCCTCCCCCTCTACTCTGCCCTGCCTCTGGGAGGCCACATCTGGAGCACTATGTCCAGTTCTGGGCTCCCCTACAGCAGAGGACCACCAAAATGATGATTGGCCTGGAACATCTATCTTATGAGGAAAGGCTGATTGACTTGGGTCTTTTTAGTCTGGAGAAGGGAAGACTGGCGGGGGGGGATCTAATCAATGCCTATAAATACTATAAAGTCAGGAGAATGGGCCCAGTCTTTTTTCAGTGGTGTCCAGGGACAGAACATGGGAAGTTCCATCTAGACATGAGAGAATCTTCTTTGAGGGTGGCAGAGCCCTGGCAGAGGCTGCCCAGAGAGGTGGTGGTGTCTATATCTCTGGAGACATTCCAAACCCACCTGGACACGTTACTGTGCAACCTGCTCTGGGTGGACCTACTTTGGCAGGGGGTTGGACTAGATGATCTCCAGAGGTCCCTTCCAACCCCATATCATTCTGTGATTCTGTGATAGACATACTGGATTAAATTCAGAGCAAGTATGAAGAATATAAAGTAATTTAAAGGTATTGATGTAGTGCATGCATTTTTATTTCCAGTGTTAATCACTGTAGAAGGTTAAAGGGAGTGAAAAGTCAGGATCACAGAAACATGTTCATTGCAGCCAGAAAGTTGCTCACAACAGTGGATTTTCATGTGTTACAGGTGTGGTTGGGAGTCTCAGACAGATAACTTTCAGCCCTACCAAACCCTGAGACAAGCCACTGCACTTCTGCAGTTTGGCTGATGTTGATATTTACCACTTTAACCCACTTCACAACTGTGAGAACTGTTTTTCCCTTACTGTTAGAGCAGTCTGTACTGCCCTTCTCAAACTGTCAGCTGAATTCTCTAGAAATCAGCCTTGCTTACTTCTCTGAGTTTGATGGGACAGGAAGAGCAGAAGGAAAGGAAGAGGCTAAGAAAAGACTATACCACCAATAGAAATATCAGGTCTTTGAGACTTGCAACATTCAGATAAGCTCTAAACATCTGATAGACATTTCTCTGAGCAGAAGTCAAGGAACACCTGAGGTAAGCATGCTAATTCTTCTGCCATCTCTGCAGAGGAAGAAGAAAAAGGAGTCTGAGGATGGTGATGGGATATATGGGGCAGCCAGATCAAGATTGCTTCCAGTTTCAGGAGGAATAAGGAAGGTTAAAAGAGCAGCTACAACATAACCTGTGGGTAGAAGGTTCATCAGACTCCATATCCAAGAAGTTAAAGTAAACCTTCTTAGAAGAACAATAAATTATGGGAGACCTCATCCCAGGTAACGCAGAGGGACTTCTCCATGGCAGTAGCAGATTTTCTTACCTTGGATGGGGGAAAAAAACAACTGCATTCCCTAATCCCTCTAAAGAGGGAGCAGTAGCACTAAAGATGGAAAACCAGTAAAAACTAGGAAGTTCTTGTGAGCAGCAAATTTGGCATTTTAGAGTTCAGAAAACCCCTGAAGGAAAATTAACCTTTCTGCAGTGTTCTGTTAAAAAACAAAAACCAGACCAACCAACCAAACAAAACCAAACCCAAACAAAACAACAAGAAAAAAACACCCACCTTGTCTGAGTATGCTGCCTGCAAGATTGGAAGTTTATACCATTAAATATGAGAGCAAGTAAAATTCAAGGCAATCAAAAGCAACCTGCATTCAAAAGATGGGTTGATACAGTGCTTTGTAACGTGGTTTAGTGACGTGGTTTTGTATCAGGGTTAGGTGGATGGTGATCTTAAAGGTCCCTTCCGACCCAGACAATTCTATGATTCCATCAAAAGTGCTCACACGTTTTTCCTTTGCAGAAGCAATGACAAATCACATCTTGTGAGCATATAATTGGTTTAGAACGTAACTACACAGAAGCTTCTAAGAGTGTAGAATCTGACTCACACAGGTCCTGCACTTGGGCCACAACAACCCCATGGATGGCTACAGGCTTGGGGAAGTGTGGCTGGAGCTGCCTGGCAGAACAGGACTTGGGGGTGCTGGTCAATGGGGAGCTGAACATGAGCCAGNAGGGTTAGGCTTGACATTAGGAAAAAAATTTTCACAGAAAGAGTAGTCAGTCATTGGAATGGGCTGCCCAGGGAGGCGGTGGAATCAACATCCCTGACTGTTAAAGAGTAGATTGGATGTGGTGTTGAGGGATCTGGTGTAGGGGAGAACTTGTAGAGTAGGGCTGATGGTTGGACTTGATGATCCCAAGGGTCTCTTCCAACCTATATGATTCTAAATAGAAGCGTGCATGAGCTGCTTGTCCAGCCATGCAGGCAACAAATTCAGTGTACAACAGTGAAGACTTGAGCCCTGTTGGACAGTAGAACAGGTTATTTTGACATCCTTCAAACCCCTCCTATTTCGATGTTGCCAAGGATGCAGTTGCAGCACCTTTCTGAGGCTGCTCACATCGCACTTAGCTCAATGACTGTAACAGCCCGTCATGTACAAATACCTGAAACAATGGGAACCTGCTGGCTCCAGAAGAGGGCACAGAATAAACAGGGACAGCAGTGTTGTCTGTGCAGCTTCCCAAAGGTCTGATAAAGGACAGGAGTATATTTTGAGAGAGAAAAACAGGAGAAATACCAAAGCAGCACTCCAAGAGAACAGCAGAGCCATCACACACGGCTGTCTCTGCAATTGTTTTGCTACCTTCTTTTTGCAGAATTTTCAAAAATGAGACAGGAAAAGAGCATGGTTGCCATGAAACTGCTTCCTGCTGTTTAGTTACTCTATATCTACAGGATGCAAGAACAGGATGGCACCAAAAAAAACCCAATCAATCTTCATCACCACTGTCTTCTAAGACCAAGAACCTGCAACACCCTGACCATAAGTGAGCTGTAAGAACCCAAAAAGGTAGCATGGGGAAGGGATGAGGCAGTTTGCAAGAAAGAAAACCTTGAGCTGTTCTTACAAATTAGCAGGGGAAATATTTTAGATGCTTGTAAAAATAAGCTAGTTGAGCATTATAATCTGAAGAAAATAAAGTCAGAACTGAATATTTCACAGAAGGAATTAACTACAAAGGTTTCCTGGAAAACAGATCTCATTCCATGGTGGCACTGGTCGCTGGAAAGAAACTGCAGCCACACAGAAAGCTGAGTTGCATCACTCACAACAGCAAGACAGACCCACAGGATGGCCCGTGTTCTGTAGAAGAATTTATCCAAATAAAATGAAAGTTTTTCCAAAAGGAAAGTTTATCCAAAAAAATTTTTGGCCAGCTTGGAATTTGCCAGTGGCTCCCAGCTAACCAGGCAGGCAGCTATAGCAGCCAGAACCTACCAGAATCAGCGTCTATCTGTCCCAAATCAACACACAGGTACCCGGAGGGCCAAGAGCAGACCTGTGCCGTGACACATGATCAGTTCTTTAAGGACAGTTCTTTTTCTTTAAGTTGCCTTGCAAGACTGTTTCAGGCAATTCAATACTACAGTTCAAATGAATGGTTGTGGAGAGAGACCCTTTTGTGAAACCTGCTTTTTGCTAGTGCTGCAAAACACGTTGCCAGAAGAGATTGTTTTCCAGCTCCTTTTAAAGGCATCTGTCAGCCTGAGTGAGCCAAGGTGAGGCTGGGAAAGAAGAGGCTTTCTCCAAAATGGCAGGGGACAAACAAGTTTTTACCTTGATTCAGCAGAGATACTAAAAATGAACCAGCAGCAAATGAGTTTATTGCTGCACATAGGGTTGGATTTGCAGGTGAACAGAGCCCATAACACTGAGAATATTCTGCCATATCTAACCTTGCACTGGAACTATGAATTGAAAGCAGCAAATATTGGAGAAGATGAAAGCTGGTCACTGCAAGACAGTAACTGTGGAATTAATACCCTTTTACTGTAAAAATGTTAATACCCTTTTGTGAAAAGCCAAAAAATGAGCACCCTGTGAAATGGGCTAGAAACGGAACTTTCAGAGTGCTCCAGCACCAAGATGTTCTGAAGCGCAAGGAAGCTTTGCGCTTCCCTTCCCAGAGTCTTTCTATTCCATCCAATAATCTGAGTTCATTATGGGAAAATCCCCAGCTGCTCTCTGCTCAACTACAGTGTTTGCCTTCAGCATCGTGGCCTTTTCCTTCCTGCTGACTGCACGTGTGAGAAGCAGCGCTAGATAATCCCTGTGAGCAGAGAGGCTTGTGCGAGACAACCGCTGCTCTGTTCTGCAGCAGACTCATTCCTGTGCTTCTCCCTGCATCTTCATCACCCTGAACATTCTAAAATCCTGTAAGGAATGAGGATAAACACTCAGAGACCTAAGTGTAGTATTTTAATTCTTTGTGGGATGCTTTTTGCACATTAAAGCCTCCTGTTGGTCTCAGAAGATTGCATGAAATCCTCCCACCATCACCAAATAATCACTGAGCAGGATTTCTGTTCTCCAGCTTCTGCCTGGAGGAGAAGCAGGTGCTTCATGATCACAGTAGCTAAAACAACTCCAACAAGCAGAAGGAGCAAAGGGAACAAAACTGCCCTGTTATTTTCTAAGACCCAAAGGAAACGGAAATGGCTGTTAAACGAGGTGAACGAAGAAGGAAGGAATGAACTCTTAGCCCACTTTTTCTGAACACTGTTACCGCTCACTAAAGCAGATCTTCAGTACCTGTAAGCTGCTTGCCCGGTTCTCTGCTCAAAAAGGACTGCTGCTGTGGCCAACCTGGATGCACTTCTCTCTTTTGAGAGTTCAGTTTATTTCTCAAATAGAAATCTCAAAGCAGACTGGTGGTGGTGCCAGCTCTCTCCTGCAAGCACAGCCATGCCCTTACTTCATCTATCAGCCCGTCTCTCTCTCTTTGTCCCTTTCCATTGGAGAACAACTAGCTGAGAAGTGGCTGATCAAGCCCCAGGGAGACGCAGCCCATTCTCCTAAGAGCCCCCCAAGAGAGGGTTTTCCCAGGGATGTGACCCCAGCAGGTGAGAGCACTTGAAGAGTACAGATAGCACTATTGAGTCCCACAGATGTTCGGTCACCCGCTGATGTTTGTTACACAAAACGTATGGCTGGAAAGTCTCCTGAACTTAATATGGGTCTGGCATGTTTTGCAGTTGATTTCCTTCTCATCATCCATTTTGCAGGCACAAAATGGTACTCAGTCCCTTGCAGGCAGCTGCTCACCTGCTACATTAGGTTGATGCTCCACAAATTTGGACATCCAGGAAGGGGACATTGGAATAAAAACATGCCAGAAACTCACCTTCCCTCCTGTCTTTCCATTCTCCAGAGACAGCAGCAGCACACAAAGCAGACCAGGGCTGAGCAGTGAGCACCGCAGTGCCTGCAGTGTTACACCAGCTCCAGGCTTAGTGATGCTCAGAGCTCTACAAAGCAGTACCCTGGCTATAAAGTAGACAATCAGTGCCGTGAAAGCCTGCTTTAGGAGGACAGCAGAAAATAAGTATTATTATTGTCATTGCAGTGATGGTCAATGGAGTCTCATAGAGATTAAATGACCTGCCCATGGTGATCCTGCCCATCTGGGACCACCCAGACAAGCGATACCTTGCAAAGCCAACACATAAATCCAATTAATTAACTTATCAGTGTAAGACCTTAAGAACAAAGCCATTCTTCTTCAGTTGTTTCAAGAGTTTCTCCCTGAAGCTGGTGTAGAAGTACTGTAAAAGCTTTCTTCCATTTTTTTCCTAGAGTGCTCCTCACACTTTTCCAGTCTCCTGCAGAGAGCTGCAGTCAGCTGACTATCCCAAGGGCTTGCCGATCCCTATATCAGTGTGAATTTAAGAATGACATGACTAATTAAGAATTAGTCCAGTCTTTCCATATGAAAACAGATGTTTCTACTCTCCAAATACCCATAAGTACACCACGAGGTCATTGTAGGTACAACACAGAGATGTCAGCAGTCAGAACAGAGCAACAAAATTGAGAACAATGTGCATTGTGTGATTATCCAACCATGACCTGGAGCTCTGAGCTAAAAAGGAAGGACTCTGCTTATCACAGATTTCATTCAACTTAAGCTTTTAACTGGCTACAGAGTGGTTTCATCTGTGTGTCTCCTCCAAAAGCTGAAAACTTACCCAAAGCATGTCACTGTAAGTAGTTATCAAAAGTACATCAATCGGAGAGGTCACGGAGACACATTTGGCAATGAGTAGGAGGAAACTATGCAGAATTTTGCTTGAAAGAGTGTAGTCACGCTGAAGAGCGAGTTCAGACCAGTTTAGAGACACAGAAACAGGAAGACCATGTTCACCTTCATTTATGCTTAACCAGAAGCTAATGAGTGAATTTTCATTTTCACTGAAGTGCTAAGTTTTCTGCCCTAACTGGTCATAGCAGAGATTTCACAGAGCAACTGCTTAATGCAGCCTCTGAGATAAAAATGCTACAGGGATCCCCAGACATCATGGAACCCACAGTCTTCTGAGGGCTCATTCTGCCTCTTCTGCGTGGAGGAGGTCAGGCTGTAGAGGGTCAGTGGTTCAAAGTGGTTTGAAGCCGACAACAAACGGTAGAGAGTAATGACCCTAAGGTGTGAGTACCGTGCTCTGCCTGTACCGGCCCTCAGGGGGAGGAAGAAGAGCAGAGGGTGCAAGAGACATCCAGTGTGGGGATAGCTGTCTCGCTGCCCAGAGCTCCCAGGCAGCACACTGCCCATGGAATTTTTGTCACATTTTTGCTGTTCATCTCCTTTCACTATTTCATGATATTGATCTCATAAAGCCCAGAGCATGTCATCTTTGAGCACAGCAAGTAAGGAGGAGAAAGCAGCCTGCCAAGTTGATGGCCAGGATGCAGCAGGCTCCATGTCTGATCCTGGTGGTCCCTCTAGAGGTACAAAAGTAGTGCTGTTTCCAAACCTATTTAACAGAGTTAACAAAGAGGCCTGAGATGCTGGCATGTCTCCAAGCAGATCTCAGGCTGGGATTCATCTACCACAAATTACTGGGTTGCAGCAGGCATCGAGTTGCACCAACTTAACGTACCCACCAGCTGAGCAGAGGTTTGGTGCTGGCATTCACTTCTGCCTCCTTGCCAGCATCTTGAACCCCGGGGCTGAAGACCTCAGTATGCCAGGTAAGAGTGCTTATACTTCAGGGGGTTCTTGTTCTTTTTTCCATACATTCCTCCCTTTCTCTTACAGCATCCATGTCTTCATTTTCAGGGGCTGGAGGGAAAACTAAAAAAACTTAAACAAGGACTGTTATGTGAATAAACAAAATCAACCAGAGAATCACAGAATCTCAGGGATTGGAAGGGACCTTGAAAGCTCATCCAGTCCAATCCCCCTGCCGGAGCAGGAACACCCAGAGCAGGTCACACAGGAACGCCTCCAGGTGGGTTTGGAATGTTACCAGAGAAGGAGACTCCACCACCTCTCTGGGCAGCCCCTGCCAGTGTTCCCTCACCGTAAAGAAGTTTTTTCTCATATTTAAGTGGAACCTCCTATGTTCCAGCTTGCACCCACTGCCCCTTGTCCTGTCATTGGATGTCACTGAGAAAAGCCTGGCTCCATCCTCCTGACACTCACCCTTTACATATTTATAAACATTAAGGAGGTCACCCCTCAGTCTCCTCCAAGCTCATGAGACCCAGCTCCCTCTGCCTTTCCTTCTATGGGAGATGCTCCACTCCCTTCACCATTTTGTAGCTCTTGATATTATGAAATTTTTTTTAAGTTTAATTAGTCAGGAAAGATATTAATTATTACTAATATTTATATATATAAGCATCGGAGCTTCTGCTTCTTTCTCACAGTACATACATATTGATCACACGAAGCTCCTTGGGAGTAACAACAGCTCTTTGGTCATCCTGTTGCCAGTTGGTAGCATTTCACAGTGTGCAGAACCAACTTCACACATACTCAAAACACACGCGTGCCTCCTGCTCTGCAGACACACGGAGTCCATGGAGCAATAAGCCACCGGGTTGTCACTGTTACCAGAAGAACCGTGGTTCCCATCAGCGGGGTGCCCAGGGGAGAGCCGCAAAGGGTTTTGCCATCGCATTTCAGGGGACAGAGCTGAACCCTTGAGGAAGAGCACAGGAAAACACATCTGTGTACAAACCTGGAAGCCGGAGCTGAGGCGAGGCAGAGAGCAGTGCCTTGCACTCTCTTCCCCAGTTTGTGGCAGTCGCTCTGGGAGAACGACGACTCCACCACAGGCTGCAGCTCTCCCACCCTGAGCCACCAGTGGCAGCACTGGTTGCGGGCCGTGCCCTTCGCTAGATCCCAGTCCATCTGGGCATCACTGAGACTTTCCAGGATAGTGTCCTCAGAGCCAACAGAGGTTCGCAGCAACGCCAGCCTTCCAAAGCCAGGACACGATTCAGTAGGGAGTGAAATCAAGTATTTGTGACCATTGCTCAAGTGAAAAATAAAAATAAAAGCACCTCTAACTAGCCAGCCAGCTGTCCCTGGGTGAGCAGGGTGACACCCCACGCTCTGTCCCTGTGTGAGCAGGGTGACACCCCACGCTCTGTCCCTGGGTCAGCATGGTGACACCCCACGCTCTGTCCCTGTGTGAGCAGGGTGACACCCCACGCTCTGTCCCTGGGTGAGCTGGGTGACACTCCACACTGTCCCTGGGTCAGCATGGTGACACCCCACGCTGTGCCGGGAGCACTGGCAGAAGGTTTCAGTGGCTGCCCCATGACCTCAGGTTTGATAATAACCCAACAGCACAGGAGTCTCCCTGGGCAGCAGCCATTAGAAGCTTTCAGGTGACTCAGATATCAGCCTCCAGAGCATCCCACGACCTCCCCACTTCCAGGCTGGTAGTTCTTACATGGCTGCTCCTGCCAGACTAGATGGGATTTAGTCATCCCCATCCAGCCCACGCAACTATTTTGGGAGAGGCCAAACCACCAAGATCAAGAGTCACCAATTTTTAATTCGGTGGGTATCTGAGTCACACACCATTAAAACAATAATGCTCTGGGTATTCTGGCTAGTATTAGATATTACAATAATAGTGATGAATGTATATTCTTGCCTTCAATTAGCTTTGAAGAACCTCAAACAAACAAGACTTCAAAATAAGCCTGACAACTTTGGAAGGGTATCCTTGGTGAAGTATGACCTAATCTGAGCTCAGGAGCAAAAACCAGTAGACTCTTTTATTACTTCTCCTGTGGTTTTTCTCTGAATTCAGTCAAAGTAGTGACACAAAACTGAGCAAAAGGGATGTCATTCTATTTATCTGTTTAAAATCATTTCAGCTTTCAGTCTCTTCCATTGATCAGATAAAAAGATCAAAGCCTTCTTTCTTTTTGGTTCCAGGTAACTACACTAACAGTTGCTCCATCTGATGTCTCTTCAGGACCAAGCCTGCCACCTCCTCTCGCCTCACTCCCCCGGTTTCCATGGGATCATTTTGATGAGCTCACTCTGCAGGATTATTTCCATCCAGTGATGGTGTGCCATGGCTGTCACTCACTTGAGCCACAGCAAAATTCTCCGCAGAACCAAGAAGTGAACCTCAAACACAGGGGATGCAGATGTTGTTACCCATTGGTGAGGCCAGGCCTCCAGGGCACCAACACCAGATGTACGTGAAGCTGGATCACCCAGCGGCAGCAATGCCATCTGTACCAGTATCTACACAGATCATACTTTGATGCCATTAAACCAGCAGCAGTACGAAACAGAGAGTTCATACTGGCCTTGGTTTATGTGAGCTTTTACTGGCTGTCAGAGGGCAAGTGAATCCTGCTCTTGAATAAAGCCATTGCAGCACCGAGAGACAACTGCTGATCCAAACAGCACAGGCATCACCCAGGAAGTGTCCCAACAAAGCTGAACTATGGAGACACTTATGCCAGATTGAAGCTTTGAGTCACGCAGCAACATATTCTTAAACCACTCGTAGGAGTCTGAAAGTTGAACTTAATATGTTGTTAAACCACAATCCAAACTGGTTACAGCACCACTGGCTCAATCTGCAGCATTTTACCTCCCATTTTCATAAGAAAATCAGAAATTTAAATGTAAGCAAAGTGTGGGTGTGCTTGTTGGTTTGGGTTTTTTCAATTTCACTTCTACATCATTACTATAATTATGCTTATCTGAAATCTTTATTAAACGTGGTCAGGTAAAACCTAACCGTCAGAAAAGTCAGTCTAACATAATCTGACATGAGTTTTTTCCATATTTAGCCCCTGTGACCCAACATACATGATCTATCAATGAATATTGGGTGTTGTTTGAAGAGCAAACTTTCCCATGGCAACATCAACCAAGCAGTGCAGCAGCTGAGCACTGCTCTGAACCCCAGTCTCTAAGGACATGCCAGTTCATAGTCACTCCTATTAATCACCTTCTGCTCTTCTTCAGCTCCATCCCTCCATATTCCACCCTCTCCTCCATCAATCACCTGCAGCCTCATCATTACTGAGATGACTTTCCCTTCACCTTCTGCAGCCCAGAGCTCTTGCTTTTTACTGCACTACCCAGGCAGAAAAAGGCAGTTTTGAGTGCGTAAAAAATCCAGACTGGTGAAACAGGATAACTTTAAATGGGACTGGTTTTGGTCATAAAACTTTTAAGAGAGAATCAGGACTCAGTTCAATGAAATTACAATTATTTACATTAAAACACCCAGAAACCAACAATAATTCCACATGGCTTTTATCACTAAGTACCAAATTGCAAACTGCAGATGGCAAACTCAAAAAGAATTCTACAAGCATTTTCAAGCAAAGAGTAATTTATGAAATGTAACAGACTTCCATAAAACACCCAGCAGCATCAATCACACGATTTCTTAAGTAATCCCTGCTCTAATCACAGTCACATACTCATGAAAGCTGTAACTCAAACACAAAGACTGACTTTTGTTGTCTGTTTTGAAACTGTTGGACCACCACTTAAAGGAAAAACACAAGCTGGCATTTCTTAAGACTAAGGCCATTAGTGAGAGGAGAAACATGAAGTGCTAGTTTGTTTGCTTGTCAACCAGAATCTTGTGCAAATTTAAAATATGGTCATTGTGAGTGTTTCACAGACCCTGTTTATCTGACCCATATCTCTAGTTTCAGACTGAGATGTTTATATCTCTAGTTCCAGACTCTTCGCACATGCAGCTGAGCAAACGTGACTGGGTTTGCCAACAGTGCAGAAAAGATGGCTCTTACACCCTGTCCCCAAAGTAACCCCAAACGGCACAGAACAACCACAGACTCTGGCAGAAGCTGCAATGGCGGCAGCAGCAGCATGGGCAAAGCCCCGGGTACACACTGGCTCCACAGTGCTTCTCCCCCAGCTCTGGAGGTGGCTGACACTGAACAGGCAACGGCTCACTGGTTCATCTCATCTTTTACACAGTGCTAATGGTGGGGCCTGCCCTTCTCTTCCTAGAGCAGGACCCACCCTCACACTGTTGCTTCCATCATCATTAGAGGAACAGTCAGTGCTGACAAATTAAAAAATACCTCCTGCCTACCCTTCCTCCCACAAGGACCCCCGCCCGCTCGGGAACCGTCTTCGTAGACCCCTCAAACGTGCTCATCAGACAGCCCCAAATGGAGACCCCCCCACAGAATCGGGGTCACGCTTTCAGAGGGAGCACCACTGGCCATGAGCTGCAAAACCAAACAGTTTGGTTTCATCACAGCCTTTCATCTAACACACTTTTTAAACCAGTCACCAGTGCTTTGAACAGTATCCCCATGGGGGTACGTTTCTGCATCTCGAATAGTGCGGTGGGTGTGATGAGTCCCAGTGCAGCGAGTGAGAATGGAGAGGACTGACTCCTGCCTGTTCAAACATGTCCAAGCTGGATAAATTGTGATTAGATCATTATGTACTCAAGAGCATAAGATTATATTAGGAAGTAGAAGTGAAGGGTCTATTTGTCCCCTAAAGCTAGAGACAGACACATAAACACACTAGCCAGATATGGTACAGCTAATCAGGTCCTGCAACACGTGGCCATGTGCCTGGCAGTACGACAGGTCCCAAACACAGCAAAATTCTCAAACCCTTTCAGCATAGTGAGATGCAAAGATTACATCAGGAGCCCCTGGGCCCTGACCTCCAGATGCAGAACTGGTCACATCCATCGGACACCGCTGCAGACACAGGTCTTAGGTCTCATTGTTGTCTATGATCAGATCAGGATACACTATTCCTGCCTGCTGCAGCCCCAAGCTCATTGTTGCCAACACAACCGAACAAGATGCAGCACTTCTAATGAGCGGATGAAGGAGCACAGCACCCAAAACACTTCTCAGTCCCTGGGGATTCGGCAGGATTCACTCCAGCCTCAAGTCCACTGAAACTGAACATTTTTCTTTTGTTATTGTTTTTGGTTTGGTTTGTTGTTGGTTTTTTTTTGGTTTTTTTTTTTTTCACATTGTGGACAGAGTAAACCATGCTGTGACACTGGCAAATGTCCTGGAAAAGAGCACAAGGAAGGTGAACACAGCCAACAGTATGCCCTGGCACTGAGGGCAGCAAACTGCATCTGCGCTAAATCACAAGTGATTATTACTTAGCGCGCTCACTGGACCACATCTAGAAGACTGCATTCAGCTTTGGGACCCCCTTCTCTCCTCAGTACAACAGACATTGACTAATCAGGTGGCCACCAGGACAGTGGCCAGAGCATTTGCCCTTTGAAGAGAGGCTTGTTCAGCCCAGAGACAGCTCCAGAAACCCCTAATAACCACCTTCCCTTACCTAAAGGAAGGCAGAGTGCTCTACCTATCCCTGCCGTACCCCAGTGCACGGAAATCAGGACAGACTCCAAACAAGCTCTGTAGGTCCTTTGGACACACAGAGGATGCTCACGGTCACGTTCAGTAGTAGCAGCTGGGGTTTCATCAGCAAGAAGCTGGAAGTGTGAAGTTTTCCACTTGTGCCAGGCTACAGAGCTAGAAACTACTAGTCAAGTACTTCACCAAGAAGCTCTGCAAGGACCAAGTGCCTCTGTGGACGGGAGCCCACATTGTGCAGCTCTCCTCCATGGCCACCACTGGCAGACAAATACATGGACTCTGCCTGGCCTGGCCCCAAATTTGGCAGCCCTGGATATTATATTTAAAAAAAAAAAAAAAAAAAAAAAAAAAAAAGTCTTCTTTGTTGGATCTTCAGTTTGAAATGAGAAGGAACAGGCTACTTTGCCTCACTTAAATTCTGGGGATATGGCTAAAATCAACACGTTTGCCAGGAACAACGTATCACTAACAGCTCTGCTCCTCCACGCCTGATCTAACCATAAGAGTGACCTTTCCTAAATTCCAATCCAAGGAGCTGAAGCCCTCCAAGCAGGAAGTACATATGCTTTAGATGCAAAATTCCTCTCCTCTTTCCAGTTACTGACAAAGTTATTTCCTAAAACCGAGTGTAATTTACAGAAATGAAGAACACACCGCCCTTCCATCTGCCAACACTCCTCCGTTTACAAGAGCTTTTCCTTCATCCAACACCTTATTGACAGCAGGTACCTTTATCCTAATGCAAATAAAACATTCATGGGCACACATTTTTGTAACAGCTGCCCAGAGGATGGGAAAACACTTAAAGCCAAATTGTTTATTAAAATGCTTCCTGAAAAACATGTATCTTTCAGGCCAGAACTCTCAGCTGCTTTCTCTCATAACAGTCCTATTAGCAACTAAAGTCAACAATACCAAAGGATACTTACCAGCTACATTCTAATCTAATAACCACAAATTAGTAACTATCCTGGAAATCTGAATCCCCAGAAAACTTTGAAGACCTCACCCACAGAGTGCCTTTACATTCAATACAGGCATTTACAGATGCAACCTGGAGTACTTTGAGGGGACTGCCCTGGCTGGAGCTGCAACTCTTACCGACACGGCAGGTTTCATCCACCACCGTGCTCTCAAGGAGCTCCATGAGCAGTTACACTCCTAGCTTTACAGTAGTTCATTCCCTTTAATTAAATGCCCTTGAAATGTAACTGCTACAAAGGTTGTCAGATGCAGCCTTTGTTTGACAATAAGATCAAGAAGTGCAGTATCAAAAGCAGAGCCAGCTCTCTCACTCCTAAGAAGCACAGGAACTGAGTACAAATTACTTGTCTGGGGTCTTAGGTTTTTTTGTTGTTGTTTTGGGGTTTTTTTGCAATATTGCTCAGTTCTACAAAGCTGCATTGTAACTCAAAAAAAGGACTCCTTCAAAAACGTCTTTTAAGGAATTGCCATCTTTTTATTCAGGTGAGAACCACCAGGGAACGTTAAAATAAAAGCAAGAACCAACAAACAAAGTAACAGTTAACAGTGACTGAGCCATTATTTAAATGCTTATTTCAGTGCTGTGTCACCCCAGCGTTCAGTTTCTGTCCCACTCTCTGCTTATGAAGCCGAAACAACCGATTCATCTAACTCTGCCAGTCAAGACAGAGCCCAACTTCCAAGATGCCTCTTCCACCAGTGGGCAGAGGTAAACCAGCACCGGTGTTTGGGAGCTGCTGTGCTCTGCGACTGATGCACCATTAACAATACACCCAAAACAGCAGAGGGGCAGGAGAAGGTTTCTAATGCAGAGAGGGTGGTTCTCCAGATCAGACTGTTAGCTGCACTTGGCAATGACCTGCAACTTCTTCACTTGTACTTTAAAAGCTAGATGTCTTGTTTTCACAGGCCAAGAAGAACCACTAAAAAAATCAGAGCAGGAAAAAGCATTAACACAAATACTTGCATTAGCTCCCAAGATCCAGACCTAACCTCCCAGTAAGTACCAAGTGAAGGCAGCTCACCCACCATGTCCGAAATGCTGGTGTTAGGACCGTTTCCTGTGAGTTACAGGTCCATAAACTGTAAGATTTCAGCAGTGCTCTTTAGAAGATTCCACAGGAAATATTCCCAGCGTTTTAGTCCAGGTTTCACAGGGCACCTTCTAGCAAAACCTACCCATTTTGGAATCAGAGCAGGGTCACCATTTTTCTTGGAATTTTCAAGAATAATGAGACTTTCAGCAATACCAGTGCTTCTTGCTATCTGACACCTTTCCAAGGCACGGAGGGCAGCACTCTCAGCCAACCTCATTTCACCTGAGCCCCATGGACTTGCTCAGATGGTTCATGGCCATTCACAGAAAGAGGATTCCATTTCAAACCAGTTTCACAACACTTAGTGGTTTTCTATTCTTCGGGCTCCATATACTACACCCAAGTGGAAAACTTCACACTGCCAGTTTCTTGCTAATGAAAACCCAACCACTGCCACTGAGAGTAATCTTTACTATCCTGTCTTTATTCTAAGGACTATATTTTGATTCTGCCCTGACTTACACACGGGACAAAGGTGGAAATGCTTAGGGTAATGTACAAAGCCTTGACCACCAAAAGTAGCTTAAAACAATACCACTGGTTATTACTTTTAAGACCAATTATAAGATGCACAAAGAGGAGCTGCATTAACCTATTTTCATTACAGTTGCACTGCTTCCATTTAAACCCCTCAACTCTGGGCTCTGAGAGCCATCACCCTCAGCTCGAAGGCTCTAGGATTGTCAGTCCTTCCAGTTGGCATCAAGGTACAAAGAGAGACTTATGCTTCCTGCATGTAACAAACCAGCTGTACAACACTGCTTTGTTTTTTTCCAACAGGATCATTTTCTGGATGTCTCCAAAATCAGAAAAACACAGGCCACAAGCAATCCTGGCCTCGAGCAGCATGGTGAGGCTTTTCCAAACTTACATCTAGATCTGCTTTTCATGTAATCAGAAGATAACTGTTAACAACATCCACAACTCCATTAAGATAGTCTATACGTAGCAAGGTGCACAGCGACTTGGAAAGAGGGAACAGAGAAGGATTACAAGGATCTGAAATAGGTAGTTCCACAGCTCAAACATCTTTGTAGTGTGGCAACTAAACATGGCATTGTTTTTCTTTATTATTACTATTATTATATATAAATGAAACAGGTCCCAGCCTGTTTTATCAGGATGATACTGCCCAATACTGTCAGATACTGTCAGACAAGCCCATCTGAAAAGTAAGTCAGCAAGTTTCTGCTCTTCCCCCCTTAACAGCTCAGCAACAGACTAATCCACGTGGGGATTAAAGAGTTGTTGGTGGAGGCAGTAGTGCTGGTAGTAATTTCTTCCAGTAGGTAAAGGAGAGACATCACTCCTTTCTTTGGGCCCATTGTAAAGGTTTTTAGCATGTTGGTGCTTATAAGCTTTCTCCTCTTCAAGCAGGCAACACGTTTTTGAGGGCCATTAAGTTGTTGTGAACGACCCTATCTCCAGTAGGAACATGCTTTTGAGACCTATCCTACCCTTGAAATACAAAATTTGGTATAACCTTTCTTCAAGAATCAATAATATAAAAAACAAAATTAGCTTGAGCACACACTTGCCTATAAAACAATGTATAGAAATGAGTTTTAAAGCCACCAGAACAGCAAATTGCTGATTTATTAATAGTTCACAGATTTTGGATAGCTAAATAGCTGAGTATCTCCTCAATTATCTACCCACGCACAAGAAATACTAACATTTTGTCACTATTTCTTCAGGAGACCATATAGCATTACATAACAAAATCTGTCATAAATGGTAACTGGCCAAGAAAGGTGTCCCCAAAACCAAGGGTTTACACCCATGGCCACATCTCCCCAGATGAACAGGGCCACCGCAGCCCATGGCACTGCTCGTTAAAGTGAGACATACGTGGCTGAAGGAGCAGGCTTTTGCAGCCCTGGCCACACCAAAACATCCACTTCCTTTTCTACTTAAAGAAGAAATTAAAAATTATGTCTGAGCACAGCTAGAAATTAAGAATTAAGTCTATTCCCTCAGTATAAATGGCATCCAAAGCCTTTGTTCACCACTTCACAGTGCTTGCTGTACTGCGTTTCACACTCGTTAGCCAGCTGCTCCTGCCTTTAGGAATTCAACGGTGTAAACTGTAGAGCACAGAGTATTACTTTGCAAGATCTCTGAAAAAAGTCCTTCTGAACACAAAGCAGGTGTACAGCCCAGCACAGCACCGCACAGCCCAGCACAGCACCGCACAGCCTTGCACTGCACAGTCCCACACCGCACAGCGCCACACCGCACAGCCTCGCACAGCCCCGCACCGCCCCAGACCGCACGGCACAGCCCCACGCTGCACAGCACCACACCGCACAGCGCAGCCCCGCCAGAACCACAGGCAGGAGCTCCTGGCAGCGAGCCCGGCAGGCGCAGAGCCCCTCGGCTCAGACTGTTTAACAGGACACCTTCCATCGCCAGCCCTCCCCCTAGAACCTAAACGGCAGAGACCAAGAGCTCACCCAGGAAATATACCGACCCCCGCACCCCGCAGGTTCCGCAGGCCAAGAGGCGGCCAGCCCCGCCCGGGCTAACGTGCCCGTAGGATAAGAGGAAAACGGGACACAGCTCCTGACACAGCCGCTCCCCGCGTTAAAAACGTCTCGGTTGAATCAAAAAGGGAAGAGCCGGGAAAAGCGAGGAAGGAACCAGGTACCCTCGGGGGCCGAGGGCCACCGCGCTCCGGCCGGGGCGCGCCCCACTGACCCAGGCCTGAAGCACCAGGTGGGAAAGCCGCCAGAAAGGCTTACGCCGCGCCCGAGGTCCCCGCGACGCACCAAGGCCCCAAGCACCCCCCGGGAGCACGAAGACGCTTCCCGCGGTCCCTCCCAGCGGCGCGGCGCGGCCCGCCCCTTCCTGCCGGGCCCTCAGAG
>VZTM01033783.1:0-13375 GCA_013400555.1 Jacana jacana | reverse complement strand
AATAAATCAGAAGTATTAGTATTGTTGCTGGCTAATAGAAGATCTTCCTGAGAACAATGCAATTACTGTAATCTTGGGCAACAATGAACCCTTTTATTCATTCAAGTAGTCAACTAGGTTTTCTATTTGCATCTTATTTTGCCATCAGATCATGCTGCAGAAATTCAATATAGTCTGTTTCAGTGTTATGGAAATTACCATTTTAGAGGACCCTATCCCTAACTGATACATCATTGTATCTCTGTTGACTTGAGTGGTTATATGCCAGAATAGAGCTTCTGAGGAGCTGATCTCTCTCTTAACAATTTTAAGACTGGGGAGAGACTCAAAAACTGCTCAGAGTGAAACATCGTTTACAGTTACTGATTCTGACAGTCCCAGACTACAGCATGCAAATTCCCATGCACTACTTTACATGTGCTTCTGTAGCTTCTTTATAAAGAGCAATAAAAGAAAGGCCTTTGAATCAAGGCTCAAAAGTAATAATGAATGATTGAAACATCAAACTATGGTTTCACTAAGAACCCTATTTGCTTGACATATTTGTTCTGAAATAGTTCTTTTAAAGTAACTACTTATAAAAAAAATGTTGAATACCAAAGTTAAGGATTTGATCTCATCACGTGTCAAGTGCCTCTCAAGAAACAATGAGTTTCTTATTATGCATAATTTTAAGCAGAGTGGGTTACAACTTCTAAATCCATGTGAGTTTAACATGCACTTGGCAGATTTTGGAATCTTGAGAAGGGGTTGGACCAAGATGACTTCCAGATGCCCCTTCCAAACTCAGCCAGCCTGGGACGCTGTGAATGAGCAGTTCATTTATGTGGACAGAAGGAGCAGCACTTACTGCCAGGATTGTTTTCATGATGAATAACACCAATTGAAAATGCAGGTCAACACCTGCTTGGACTTTGGTTGGATGAGTTTTTCAGTAAGCATGTTTGAAGCTCACACATATGTAAGAACACTCTTGATTACAAAAGATAACAATGTGAACCTCTTTTGCTTTGTTCACTTTAAACAATATTCACCTGCACAGAAACAATTTTAATGAGTATGAAGTAACCAAGGTGAGTTTGGCTACCTTTGTGACAGTCTGGACCAAACTGTTCTGCTAGTACTGTGCTAACTGCAAATCAAAAATGGATTGTGTCAACATTTCATGGTGCCAACTCACACAGCAAACAAGTCATGTATGAGTCCTGAGGTATCAGACGAGACCAGTATTATCATGCCCCTATTCTGTTCACAAAGGAAAGTTCTGTGTGGGGAAACCTCAGTCAGAGTACAAGTTAAATAGTTAAAATTTGCTGTAAAGAATTCTTCCACACTTAAGTTCTACACAGAATCACAGTACACAATAATACATTTTAAGTAAGATGTATCTCATTCAAAACATTTTCTTTCTTCTTCTATTCCTTGATCAAAATTTCATAATAAATTCGTCTAAGTGATAATATTTATCAAGCAATGAGTTCTTGAAAGCATTTTCAAAGGAGATCATGATAGGAAAAGCAGAAGATGTAGTTTATCACCATACTCATTAACAGATGGTATTAGCATGTGTCTCATAAATAACAAGGAAAAAATAGATTAAAAAAGTAATTTTTTCAAAGGTGGCCAGAGTTTCTAATATTAATTTATGTGTTAGAAGAAAAAAGTAAAAAAGATATTCAGTAATATATGCCATGAAACCCTAAGAAAAAAATGAAAGTTTTACCCAATTTTTTCCAAATAATTCCAAACAATTGTCCCTCTTTTGCTTTCTTCTACCATATAGAAAAAAAAAAAAAAAAAAAAAACCCAAACTGTAAAGGTTTTAAAATTTAATTTTTGCATGTAGCTATAGCATTTTTACCATTTTAATCAAAATACAACTGAGAGTAAAGGAAGAAAAATAAAAGCATGATATTCAGAAAAATACCCACTGTGCCAGAAAGACTTACTTCTTAATCAAAAAGGATGAGAATAAATTCCCTGTTCCAATAAACTTTTAACTACTTAGACACAGCAGAATGGTTTTACTGGAAAATATAGACAGATGCCCTAGTTAATAGTCATCCATCCATTTTGAGTCACAAGGTAATCAGAAAATTCTGTGGTACTATGACTTTTTCAATTGCCTTTGAATGTTTCTGTTGTAACTACATATACTTTGCATAAATGCATAATAGATACCAGTAATCACTGAAAAAGGGCAGTATTAAAGATAAATGGTCAACACAATTTAGAAAGTATGTAAGTAGCAAGTAGCTAGTTCCAGCATAATAAAAAGGATGAGCAAAGATCTCCCTATTTAAAAACATATCTATGAACATGGTCATTTTCTAAAATATACCCTGTATTTTGTCCACAAAAGTATCTTAGAGACAAAAAGCATATAAATAATACAAACCTGAAGTGAGCCCATAAGTAATTAGCAGTTTCCCCAGAACATGGTTTTGATATAAAATTTCAAACAAAAAATATTTTTGCATTTCTGTAATAACTGATACTGTTAAATTAACTACCTCAGTAGGTGAAATATTTAATATAAGGGATATGCATTTACTCATAGTGAGGTAGTAAAACATTTAAAAGATTAGCAAAAGTTTCTCTATCAAAATAAGTAGTTTTCTGATTTATTTATATTTTTAATACATAATTTCATCACAAGAGATCAGCAGAACAAATCCTTTTCTAGACCAATGAAGCACCAGCTAAAGTTACTGCAGAATCATAGAATCATAGAATCATTTAGGTTGGAAGAGACCCTTGGGATCATCAAGTCCAACCATCAGCCCTACTCTACAAGTTCTCCCCTACACCCTATCCCTCAACACCACATCTAATCTACTCTTAAACACAGTCAGGGATGGGGACTCCACCACCTCCCTGGGCAGCCCATTCCACTGACTGACCACTCTCTCTGTGAAAAACTTTTTCCTAATGTCCAGCCTAAACCTACCCTGCTGCAGCTTGCAGCCATTCCCTCTTGTTCTGTCGCTAATTGCCCGTGAGAAGAGACCAGCACCAACTTCCCTACAAGTACCTGAAAGCTTGAAAAAGGCTACTCATCTAGCAAAACTGGTGCTATCACTGAACAAGAACAGTTAACATATGTTATGTGACTCCTTTCACACTATGACTGATTAATTTTGACTTGGCTGCTTGTTTATGAAATACTGAGTAAAAGCCAGACATGACTTTTTTCTTTCTTTTTTTTTTTTCTTTTCTTTTCTTAAAACTTTCTTTTCCCAATAGAATACTAGAGAGTATTCTCTAGAGAGTGCTTCTCAAGTGTTGATAAACCTCAGTATCCTCCTGCCAGCTGATGAAGCAAGAAGAAAATTAATTCCATTACTTCTACTGACAGAACATGCATGCCCACTAGTAACTCCAAGCAAACGAGACATGAAAAAATTAAAAATAAAAATCAAGATTTACAGAGCTATTATTTATTAAAGTAGACTTGTCTTCTATACCGCTACCATAATTTTCAAGCAGGCCTGTGACCTTACAGTCATACAATCATCAAAATCTATTTTCCAATGGCTGACTTGCAGAAGTTTACAGAATTACTTGCAAGGTTGGGCACTAAACCTGCAGATCTGTGACTTCAGTTCTCTGTAACTGCCCTTTCCCTTTGGGGAACTTTACAGCTGCCCTCACATCAGCAAAACAAATGGGAACAGTTTTTAATTCAACAAAGAAAGGGAGCATATAGTGCACTTGTTTCCACAGAGAGCAAAGATTCCCTTTAATGGGCTTACTATATTCTCATTTTCATAATTAATTCTGTTGATTAAGAGACTGAAGTTTAATCTTACATTCAGTTTTTTAGACTAAACCAAAGACTGATGGTCTCACCATTTCATCAACACTAGCAGATACTGCTGAGTAAGCCAGACATTTCCACAAACAGCAACAGGTCTACTTTCATGCAAGGCTTGTACTACAAAAAGGGACTTATTTAATTTAATTTAATTGGATAGACTGGATNGATTGAGGGAGTTGGGATTGTTTAGTTTGCGGAAGAGGAGGCTGAGGGGAGACCTCATCACTCTCTACAACTGCTTGAAAGGGCATTGTGGAGAGATTGGTGCTGGTCTCTTCTCATGGGCAATTAGCGATAGAACAAGAAGGAATGGCTGCAAGCTGCAGCAGGGTAGGTTTAGGCTGGACATTAGGAAAAAAAAATTCACAGAAAGAGTAGTCAGTCAGTGGAATCAGCTGCCCAGGGAGGTGGTGGAGTCGCCATCCCTGACTGTGTTTAAGAGTAGATTGGATGTGGTGTTGAGGGATATGGTGTAGAGGAGAACTTGTAGAGTAGGGCTGATGGTTGGACTTGATCCCAAGGGTCTCTTCCAACCTAAATGATTCTATGATTCTATGATTCTAATTCTAATCCTCCCTAAAACTCCATATTTTTACTGTTACCTTGCCCATTAAATAGGTTCCTTATCAAACCACCATTCTAGTCAACACACACTATTTGAAATGTGTGTTGCTCTTCAGTTGAACATCAAAGCAAGAATATCAAGTCATTCCTAATTATAAACAATCAGAAGGAGCAAGACTACTTCTTGATAAATATATTTAGTTTTAAAATATCTTTCACTTCCTGGGGGAATTCATATCCTCAGATCCCTCTGTTCTTCTCACTTTCTGAGCAAGTCCCTTGAAAAACGCTACAGTGCTTAGCTGAGTTCACAGTGCATGACTTCCGTGAGTAGCAGAAAAGCACAAAGACTTAAAAAAATAGTTGCTCTAGAAATCCTAAAAAAAAAAAGAATAAAATAAAATAATGTATTTTTGTTCTTTGTTATTAATTTTTATTTCCCTGTCAGGAAAATATGCAAATTTGATATATTTTTAAAAACATTATATGTAAAAAGTTAGATAACCATAAATAACACCATGTACATCTCATCTTAATGACACTTTACTCTTAAGAGGTGAAAATGTGGGTTTTTTTAATCTTATGCATTATTAAGGACTCCTGAGATGTGAAGTACTCAAAGATATGCCACTCACAAAAGATGCCCCTAATAATAAGGAGCAACACTTTGATACATAGCACAGCCATCAAAAAACGTAATTTAACATATGAATCAGCACATGGTTCCTTACAATTATTACTACCTAATTTAACACTAAAGCTATCGATTTTTATAATTTTAATTTGTTTTACCAAATTTCCTAAGGAGTTGGTACCTTTTGTACCACAAAATCTAGTATATGATATCTATTTTCTAAACAGTGCTATGACCTACTTTTCCTTTAAAAAGAAATCTCTTACTTAATTTTATACCTCACATGAGGCACGTTCCACTGAGAAACATAAAGGAATCTAGCTTTGTAAGGCTGCTAGTAAAATCTCTTTGGTTTTGGACAGTGCGAGCTATAAGCAAGACCATTTGTTTCTCATTATATTTATCCAACTCAACACATTTTTTTGTCAATTATATCAATATACCCTGTGTTGTATATCTCTTTTTCAGCTGAGAAGTAAAAGAAAGTATGAGTAAAGAGTATGGCTGCGGAAAAATCAGCCAGGAAGTTATCCTTGAGTATAGATCAACGTTATCAAATTCTTACTGATTTTAAATTGCCAGAGGTGGACAAACATACAAAATCTCTTTTACTTGCTTTCTGATTTCATTACTTAATGTACTGGGTTGAGTAACAGTTTTCTAATGTGCTTACTGGTTGCCGTCATACTGTTGGACACAGAGTAAATATCTTCTAGATTTTTTTTTTAAATGGAGGTACAATGGAAAATGCTATGTGCTAATGATAATACTTGTTTATTAAATAAAGTTTGCTAAAAATATTTGAAGTAACTTATCTTAAACTGTGAATTAAGCAGAAAATATTTTTTAAATTTCTCTGTGACTTTGCAATGGCCATTCTCTTTACTTCAAGACTAGAAGTAGTTTTTTCATCAGTGAAAGCAAAATATATCAGCTTGCCTTCTCCTGCTAGATGTTCTACAAGCAGTTTGATCATAAGTGTTCAGCAATGACTGCATCCAAGAAGTAGGCATTTTCATGTGAGCTTGATCCCCTATTGATCTCCAAACACTTGCAGCGAGACTACTGATTACTACAAGCAAAGAATTAAATTCCACATTGTTTTGTCCACTAACTAAACACACGCACCAAGCATTTGCTAGGAAACTTAATTGGATTTCAGTGTATTCTCAGAATCCACAGATCACATACTTTTTCATTCTTAGTCCAATACTGCAGAGTTTACTTTTTCACGCATGAATAAAAGTTACTATTATTATAGTGACACAGTTATTTTCTTTAAATAATGATTGTTTCAGCAAGCAGAAGTTTACATTGTGATATCAAGTGAAAAGATAAGCAAAACATAAGTACTAACAATGACAAATTTAAAATGCCAATATGTTGGGCTGAATAAGCAACTGTACTGCATACAGTAACAGCGTGATGCATGCATGTGGTTTTCAGTTTCTGTATATCAGACATCTATTTTTGCTGAGCACATTCATAGCATTTTTAATATCCATACCTCCATGCGAAAATTCACAGGATCATATCCATGCCAAATTTTTGCTCATTATTTTTATGAACAGAAAGATATTCCTAACAATTTACTAGAGCTCACAAAAAAAAGAAACAATATTTGGTCGATACACAACCTATATTAAGAATAGAGTAACAAAGTAAAATAGTATTCTTTTTAGCTGTCTAGCATAAAAGAGAACAAATAAAATAACTGATAAAATTTTCCCTCAATTATTAAATTTTGTAATAAAATCTACAGTGTTTAAAGATAATATTAATCTAGTATTTTCATCATGGTGAGAACCATCTAAAAGGTTTCTCATATTTAATGAGCTGAACATCCTTAATCTGAGGAAAAATGGTTAATGGAAAAAAATGTGTAAATGAAAATACAAATGTCTCAATCATAACTTTAAAAACACTGACAAATAGTTGGAATCCCAGCATACAACAAAGCACGTGAGAACAAAGACCTTATGATTCAACTTCAAAGAATTAATCTTACATAAAAAGTGATAAATATCTGAGATAGTAGGTTTGACAGCCTATGCTGTCAGGCCTGACACTACATAAATTACTGTAATCCAAAATGAAAAGAGTATCATTCAATCTTCTATTACCAAAAAGACCTTGAGCTATTACTGGTTTCTTAACAATCTCTACAAGTTACTCCCATACTCTGCTATAGGAAACAATAATGGATCTCCTCACTTTTGGTTTAAAAAAAACACAACAAAACCAAAAACAAAACAGCTCCGTTAATTTTCTGCTTGTATTTCACATTGAGAGTCTCAAAACTTCCCTGGAAGTGTGCAGAATTTTAAAGTCAAGGCAAAACAGCATGCATCTTCCTCCAATAACATTGAGGCAGGAGCCTTAGCCCTCTATTTCTTGCCAAGATTTGGAGGATTTGGCGTCTATGAACCCTGCAGTGTAGAGTGAATAAAAATTGCACTCAGCTTTGTGATATTGCTTGCACATCTATCTGCTACATAGAGATAGGGATGCACATGGAGTATTTAATCTGCATTCAAATTATGATTTTCTGTACAATGAGGATTCCTGTCAATTAAGAAAGGCAAAGTAGTAGCACCAACTCTAAGTTGTTTTCTCCCCTCTTCCTTTTAAAAGATTGACCCAAGCTGTACTGAGATCTGAGAAGTTCAAGACTGTTAATTTCCTCTCTTGGAACATATTTTAAATGAATGAAGCCCTACTTCTGCCTAGTGGTAGCAGGCTTTTACTAATGGATAATCCATCCCTGTGGGTTTCACCAGTGGGCAGTACAAGAGAAGTAGCTTACTCCAAAGGCATTCCAGAGAAGCCAGTGAAAGTAATCAGTTTTGTATTTATTTTGTAGCACACTTAACAATAACTACCTCTCAGTACATAAACCTGTTACTTGTAATCTTATGCAAGTCATTAGAGTCCTGGGATTATCCCTTGGGATCCTTCCACATGCTTCAATCCATGGCCTAGGGTCTGTTAGAGGATTAAACTTGGTGAGAAATGGTGCTCTTAGATATACAAAATGCTACTTGAATACTGAAGAAGAGACCCTATACTTCTCTTGTGGTTTAATTTCTTGAGACCACTATTTTATTGTAGAATTATAAATTTCAGAAAGAAAGCTTTGAATAAGACTGCTACAGTTTTGGCTGGAAAAGACATTGGTATTTGAGACTGAAAGGAACAATCAGAATCACAGAATTTTCTAGGTTGGAAGGGATATTTCACATCAGGTCCAAACATCATCCTCGCACTGACAAAAAACATCACTAAACCACATCCCTCACTTCTATTAATCTTTAAATATTTCCAGGGATGGTGAATTTACCATTTCCATCGGCACTATGTTCCAGTGCTTAATAACCCATTCAGTGTAAAAATTGTTCCTTTATATGGAATCTAAACCTCTCCTGGTGCAACCTGAGACCATTTCATCTTGTCCTATAGCCTGTGACTTGGTAGAAAAGACTGAGCCCCGCCTTGCTACAACCTCCTTTCAGGGAGTTGTAGAGAGCAAGAAGGTCTCCCCTCAGCTTCCTTTTTCTCCAGGCTGAACAACCCCAGCTCCCTCAGCAGCCCCTCACAAGACTTGTGCTCCAGACCACTCACCAGCTCTGTTGCTCTTCTCTGGACACATTCCAGCACCTCAATGTCTTTCATGTAGTGAGTGGCCCAAAAGTGGACAAAGTATTTGAGGTTGGACCTCACCAGTGCCCTGTACAGGGAGACGATCACTGCCTTTGGTTTATTGGCCACACTTTTCCTGATACAGACCAGGCTGCTATTGGCTTTCTTGGCCACTGGTCACTCTGCTGACTCATAGACAGATGGCTGTTGACCAATATTCCCAAGTCCTTTTCTGCTGGGCAGCTCCAGCCACTCCCCCAGCTCTGAGCATTCATGGGGTTGTTCTAACCCAAGTGCAGGACCTAGCATTTGGCCTGGTTGAACCTCATCCATCCAGCCTGCCCAGAGCCCTCTATGTGGCTGTGCAGCAATACACACAACAGGCTGCAGTCAACTATTCTCAAATATACCTTACAACTTTTACTTCACGTTCAACACCAGGCACAGGAATTTAATTTGATTACCCCCACGAAAAAAAAATATCTGTCCCATCTCTTAAAAATCAATTGCAGTAATCCAACAGATATGCTCTTTCATAAATCTTTCTTATAAAATTAACTTCAGCTTGCCTGTACATAAGTCCCTGTAACAGGGACTGAAAGCACCCAAAACAGTAATCAACATGCCAGACTGCCAAGTTAGGTGCAGGAAGTAGAGGTATATTCACATATCATATGAAAAACAATCTGAAATATACATAAAGTATATGTGAACCAGGAGAAAATACAGACCAAAATAATGAAAAATGAAATATGATTGGATTTATAAAGTGAAAAATATCTAACATACAGTAAGAATAAGAAAAGCATTCTCTATGGTGAGAGAAACTCGAAGAAAAGTATCCTTACAGCCTACAACTCATGCCTCAGGAAAGGCTGCATTTGCTGAAAAATATGCCAAAAGAGGAGCATGATAAGCTTATTTCTCGGGAACCAAGACCAATCATCACAGTGGCTACACATGTTAGGGGAAAGGGATGGACAAAATCCCTCATTCATACTTCAAATATCTAGAAAGGTAAAAAGAGAAAATCTTTCACTATTAACAAATGGCAATATTCTTGTAATTAGTTTTCTATAGACTTCTATCAATTTTCTGTGGCGTGAAAGTGGTATGCTACTACAAGCATCCTTAAAAAAAAAGAAAGGTTTTTGTATGGATTCTGTGCCTTTGAAGGTAGCATTTCTTCACACTGCAATCCACTTTTCCAAGCAAAAAAATATTCTGCTTTCACCTAAGGTTATGTGGGACATCTGATAAGAGAAAAAAAGGTAATGTATGACCAGATACCATAAGCACTTTCAGAAAAGAAAACAGAGCTCTCGAACTAAAATTAAACAAAGAAAATTGTTAACTCACCCCAACTGAAATTATAACAAAAATGGAAGAAGTAGAATACAGCACCTCTGACACAAATAATCTAAGCACCTATTTAATTTAATTTAAGCACCTAGACAGACACAGAAGGGATACAAAAATTCCTCAGTGACTGAGTGGGAGGAAAATCTTGCTCTGATTAGCAACCTGAAGGTGTTACTACTGGGCAAGGATCTCTAACAGAATGATAATGAAAAACCTAATAACGATCTGAAGAAATTTCTCATTTTAAAGTGAAAGCACTATGGTAAAAAGAAAAGGAAGTTATACTTGATAATTTTAAAGTAGTTCCAGGAGCAATGCCAGAAACAAAGAGTTCATACAACACAGAAACCATCAGAAATCGGACAGCAACATTTTCCCAAGACAGCTCATCCCAGTGAAACTTCATGTTTCTACCCATTAACTTCTGACATTATTGCCAACAGGGACCTAGACAGTATTTCCCTATGATTTCCCTCACTTAAAAAAAACAAAACAAAACAAAAAAACACAAAACAAAACAAAACAAACAAAAAAAACCCCACAAAACCAAAAACAATCAAACAATAACAACAACAACCAAATAAAACAACCATGTCTGTATGATTTTAAACTGAATTTAAACCAGTTGCTGGTAGTTACAGATGCATTCTTAAAAGCATTTGACAGAAGTTTACTGAAGCACATTGTAGGGTATCCACAAATCCTTTGGAGTTACCCCAAATACTATGTCCTACCAGCAGAAAAGGACAGGTTTTGTTTAGAGGCATCTGGATGGTAATCCTTAACGTGTCAAAGAAGCAGGTGTTAAATGGTACGTTTAAGTAAATTATACATTGGAAATACTATTTTGAAAAAACATTTTTCATAAGCAACAAAATTGGTTTTAGTTCACTGTTACCAGAACAAAACTGAATAATACAATTAAAATGCTAATTAAACTTCATTTCTTTACAGATTTTATTAACAAGTCTGAGTCTTAAAAAAAAATCCCAACAAACTCTCCACCACCACCAAGCACACAGATTTTACACAAAACAAAAGTAAGCTTTGTCATTTTCTATTTTCTTGTGTCATATTAAATTCTTAAGCATCATTGATCAAAACACTATCGGAGAAGCAAGAAGAAGGTCTTATTTCTATCCCTTGTTTTTTTTCTATTTTTCTGGGTGAATTTGCTTTCAGGGAGCCTTTCCTCCTCTGCTAACATCTGGTCTGCCTTGTCTTTTAACTGCCCCCTCACATTTTTTCTGTTGTTGCTGAATTTTCATGCTCCCTGCTCTCCTTGATTTGCTCTGCTCTACTCCCAGTGACTACCCAGCACCTGGTTCTCCCTAACCACCAGCCTGCTGTCCATAAATGCTCATTCTCCCCCAAAATCATTTCATAAACTCTCTTGAGGAAAGGCATATTGGAGAGTCCTAGAGCCACAGGTACACTGAAGCAAGAAACCTGACTGCAAGACTGAATTTATTGTTCTCCCACCTTTCCGCAACATAGCATGATCGATAATTTACTTTAAGAAAAACAAAAGGACTGTATACAAGGTACTTTTAGGTGAATAGACTGAGGTTAATCTGACATAACATTCTTCGTAAAGATCTAAGAAATTAAATCCTGATCCTGCTCAACCATTCAAGTAGCCGCACCAGAGCTCCATCCTGAGCTAGCCACTTCTATTAATGTCAATGAAAACACAATTAGTGCTCTGCAAAATGGGCCTAAAAATGTCAGCTTACATTTCTAGAAGAAAAATATTTAAACTATGAAGCAGGTACAGTATAATACATATAAACAGAGCAAGCAGTCCAGAAATTAGGAACAAGCTTGTGAATATTCATAGCTGCCATGTAAATTTTTTTACAGATTCACGTCTATATTTAGATATTTATAGAGTGTTTAAAAACTCTTCATACACAAGTCACAAGAGGGAAGCAGAGATTAGAGTTGATCTCTGTTTACACAACATCAAAAAGTGCAAGGGTAGTTTTCAAATTCTGTTCTTACTGGGGATGTTAAGGAAAAAAAAGCCACTCCTTCAATTTGTGTTCCCAGTATTAATATTTGTCCACAGTGAATAAAATTGAATGCAAATATGAAAGTGAATTTATATCATCAGATTGACTTAAAGCCTTACGCTGTGATTTTGGGTTGCAAAGGATGCATTTACCTGATCCAAACACAACTAGATCTACTGCCTAATTCAGCCTCACTTCATAAGAAAAATAACCTAGGTGTACTACAGCACTTCATTTATGCAGAGATTTACAAGGATACTAACAATACAAAATTGCTTTCTATGTTTTTCCTTTGAGTGAAATTTTTTTCCTTATATATCTTGAGTTGTTCTTTTTATTCTTTACTTGACTTAACATGAAGATGCCTGGAAGCAGTAAAATATTTTCTCTCCCTGATTCTACTGTCAGCAGCATTACTTTGACCTTATCAGACAAATTTATGTTGACAATTTTCTCAAACTGTATTCTCTCATGAGCTACTATCATGTACATCTTTATATTATCTGATGCAATTTAGATGTGTGAGGAATTTTTTTAATTATTAATTCTGTCCCGTTTTAAAAGTATATATTAAAAATGGAAAGAAATCCCTGGACACATAAATCTGTGTTGCAGTTTATGAATAATACCAATACATAAATATTAATGCTTCTATGTCATTTATATTTCAAGATTAAAGCTATGCAGCCTGAGATTCCCAATAATTAAGGTTACAATTGCCTAATGGTTCACACCAAAATGTTATAGTAGTACTTCAGGTTGAAAGTGCGAGGAGCTGTGGCTTACACCACCATAACACAGTAAGAATGAAACAAAGGTGCCCCTGATTTTGTGAATCAGTGAAAACAGAACTACGTAATGACATTTCAGTCCTGTTACAAGACAGCTTCTAGTGGCACCAGAGACCCACAGAGCTTTCAGACGATGGATATTCACTAATTATTTCAATAGTATTTTTGTTACGCAACATAAGGAGAAAAATATGAACGGGGATAAAAATGCTCAATAAATTATAAAGCCGCACAAATTCAACCAAAATCCATTTGCAAAAAGCTTTAAAGCTCTTCCTTAAAACAGCATTAACATGATTTAACTGACATTAGATAATTCATTTGAACCAACTTAATCTTGTTGTAAAGTCCAAAGGAAATTTTGAACAGTTAATCTCACATTTGCTGGCAGGCTGCACTTAGAAATAAGAACTTTGCTCTTGCAGAAAGAAAAATATCTGCAGTATATAACTGGTAATCCACATCTCACAATTGTCTCCATTCAGTAATGCACTCCAGTGTCCCATGTCTGAGCACAGAGATACCCACCTGCTCTTAACGGATCTATTTA
>VZTM01033782.1:0-15057 GCA_013400555.1 Jacana jacana | reverse complement strand
TGATAGAGTAGCTTCTAACTTTTTAATAGAGCAATTGACTTGCAGGTCCACTGTCCTTTGTACCTTTGTCCTCTGTCTTTGTAAGAGAGTTTATTTCATCCATGGTAAGCCCCGTGCTAAGCTGATGGTTGACTTTAGTTCTCGGAACAGTAAAGTATCTTAGCTATCATTCCTTCTGTTTTGCATTTTCCCAAAGTGTGGCCAAGTGCTGCAGACCCAGGTCAGCTCAACTCCTAAAGATATATTAGGAAAAACTGGCAAAATCTCAAATGAAAAAAGTGCCAATTTCCTAGCTATTTTTTACCCACCAGCTGTTGTAAACATTTGAAAAAAGCTGAAGCACAGAGGAAGCCAAATCTTCAAACAAATCTTGTTCCCTTTGTTACTGCACTTCATTCTTGCCCCCCACTCTCCTGCTGAGTTTTAAAAATTTGCCTGCAAATCTTCAGAGCAGCTGCATTCATGAAAAGTCAACTCTTGAACAGACTTCTGAGCGGGATCTTTTGGACAGGGCGGCTTTGGCAACTTTTCAGGAGCCGTACAATTACATCCACATGTCCTGGGTTTGAATTATTGCATTTCCTAGATCTGATCATTCTGTAATTATCCTGAGCTTTCATAAGACTGTAGATGGCTGTTGTGTCTGTTCTTTTTCAAAGTTATAATGTTTGTAAGCTGGCAAAACAACTCCTCCACTCCCTTCCTCCCATCCTTTCTCTCCCACAAATCCACCTAGGTAGCATAATCGCATTTGCTATTTTCTTTGGAGTATTCATATCCTGGGACAATAAATTGCTTCAAACTGCTGAACAACATCAGTCATGTCAAAGTTACATAGTTTGGGCCCTTTTTTCTGTTTGTTTTTGTTAACACTCAGGATTTTCAAGGTAAAATTCTGTGGGAATTACAAAGCTTTTTCTCTTCTTCTTAGATTGTTTCCAATATATTTAAAAATTGTAATAGTTTCCATGTAATCAAACTTGAAAACAGAAACTCTCACTGCTTTGGACTGCTCTTGCAGAAACGTAGTGTTCTGGGTGGGTTACTGGATGATGGCAGATCCTTAGGAGCACACCCAGACAGCTCGTTTTGTCTCAGGAGCCAGCAAAATCAGATAGGCTGGTATGGTAGTACATGGTAGTAACTGTAGCATCAGTAAACTGATGGTAGTACATACCCCAGTAGAAGCTGAGAATATGTGTGCTGCAAAGCACCAGAAACCTTGTTAAATATGGAAATGCATAAGATCTGAACTTTTGGTTACTACTACTGGTTTGCTTATGAATAAACTTGGGTTGGGAGTGGTGCAAAACTGTCACGGGCATTACTTTGACCCTCTGCATAGTTTACCTACCTTCACTTAGGAAGGCAGGCTTAATTTAGGGATTTGAAAATCAATTTTGATGAATGAGGCATAGAAACATAGAGAAAGGCCCTATTCACTTTTTTTTCTGAGTCACTTGGAGTTCAAGGGCCTGCAGGATTGTCACAAGATATGTGAGAAGGCAGAAATGTAAATGTTTGGCTCGTAGCCTGAAAATGCGCTGTCTGAGTGTCATTTGTGATATAAGGTCTTTTGTCAGTTCTAAGTAAAAGAATTTTTTAGTAAAGATGAATTGTACATCTTCTTTCTGCTTTTCATGTTTGTCCAATGATCTGCCAGGGCAGATAAACCCCTTTCTGAAATACAGTTATTCTGCAAAAGCATTTTGCAAACATGTCCTTTGTAATTTAAGAAATCAGATGCCCTGCTCTGCCAGTTTTCACTTGAAGTGTGGAACGTACCAAACAGCCCTAATTATGGAGAAGATTCTCTTTTGCTTTGCAAAACTTGGAAGAGATGACCCTTGCCTTAAAATTAGCTAAATAAACATAGCAGAGAATCAAAGAAAGGGCATTGTTGTTTTCTCCTTCACCCTTCTTATTTAAATAGATTCGGGAGGAGAGAGAGAAGAGAGCAAAAGAAGAGAAACCACTTCAAGGTCCCAAAGGAATTCTGACTAGAACTAAGTTTCCAGATTCCCAGCCAAGCATGTTAAACTGCTTCTGTTACTTTATCAATTTTGGTTTTAGCTTTTCATTCTTACAGTGCTCAGGCTATAGATACAGTTTGGCCCCTTCTGCTCTTCTGATTTTGTTTTCCCAAGGGCACTGTTTTTCCCACAGAGTAATGTCCCCAAGTCTCAGGGCAAGGCTGCAGTTTGCTTTGTGTGGGACAGGAGGTGTCTGTTCTGCATCTCAGGATCTTGGTTGTGCGTGTTTTGTGATTTGCTTTGTTTCCAAATTGTTTCACCGTGTTTATTTTTCTTCTGTCTTAGTGGGGTACCTGCTGTGGTTGACTTTGCTGCAATGCGTGATGCTGTGAAGAAACTTGGTGGGGACCCTGAAAAAATCAATCCTATCTGTCCTGCTGATCTGGTGATAGATCACTCCATCCAGGTCGATTTTAACAGGCGGTAAGGGTACAAAAAATAACTCTTACTTCTTAATGGTAGTACGTAAGCCACATACAGTTACTGATAATAAATGTAGTTCCATTGATGATACTCCTAGCACGTGTACTACAACATCCTAGACTCTAAGCAGTGTTTAGGTTAGGCTTGTACCAGTTGCTGGGTATTAGATGGAGGGATTTTGTTTTTTTCTGTGGTGCATCTCTCAGCAGCACAAGCCTGAACTAAATATTAAAAGAAACAGGCTCAGTCCAGATCTGGGATGATCATAATTTTCCATAATGCATTATTATTAGTTGCTCAGAAATAGCTTTTTTCCACATGGACTTTCTTGACCCCATAGGGCTTTGTGCAAAGGACAAACCAGAATATCTCCTTATTTATATAAGAATAGACCTGAGCTGCCCTAGCCCAGCTCTGAGGAACTGTTGGCGAGTTCAGTGCCTCCATACAGAGAAGCACAAGATGCTGATTAATATGGCCCCTATAAGTACAAGACAAAAACACAGTGCTGCTGGAAGGCAGCCATGAAGAGAAGGACTTGGGAGTGCTCGTTGATGAGAAGCTTAACATGAGCCAGCAGTGCACACTTTCAGCCCAGAAAGCCCACCACATCCTGGGCTGCATCAAAAGAAGCGTGGCCAGCAGGTTGTGGAAGGTGGTTCTGCCTCTCTGCTCTGCACTTGTGAGACTCCACCTGTGGTAGTGTGTCCAGCTTTGAAGTCCTCAACACAGAAGGACATGGACCTGTTGGAATGGGTCCAGTGGAGGGCCATGAATATGGTCAGAAGGCTGGAGCACCTCTCATGTGAAGACAGGCTGAGAGAGCTTGGGTTGTGTAACCTGGAGAAGGTTTTAAGGTCCAAAGGGACCTTATAGTGGCCTTCCACTACCTGAAGGGGACCTACAGGAGGGATGGGGAGGAACCCTTTATCGGGTTAGTATAATGATAGGATGAGGGGTAATGGCTTTAAATTAAAAGAGGGGGGGATTTAGATATTAGGAAGAAATTATTTCCTGTGAGGGTGGTGAGATGCTGGAACAGGTTGCCCAGAGAATGGAGCTGTTCAGGGCCAGGCTGGATGGTCACTGGACTGCCTGGTCTAGTGGGAGGTGTCCCCATGGCAGGGGAGTAGAACTTAATGATCTTTAAGGTCCCTTCCAACTCTAACCATTCTATGATTCTATGATTCAATTCAATCCTCAGCATGCTACGAAGAGATGAGCACTCACTAGACCCAAAAGGAAACACAAGACCACAGCACAGGGTTCTTTCTACCCTCCATGCTATTTAAACATGGACCAGCTGAACTGGTTTTCCAAACAGATCCTGCAATTACGTGTTTGTTGGTGGTTTCTTTCCTCCTTCCAAACTCCTGGAGTTTTCTGGTCTGCCTGCTAAAATACTTTGTGTACTTACTGTGTCCTACAGGAGACCATTTTGAAGCAGGCCACTTGTGGCATTGCAAAGAGTGAGTTCCTAGAAGGTAAAAATTAAAGAACGTAAAGAGCACTTTCTAAGTGCCAATATTTAGAGGCTTCTTTAGAACAAAAATACTGAACTTTCTGAGCAGAAGTGTATAGTGAAACCTGTTTCATAGAACAGTGTTGCCAGACAGTTTTCAAATACAACTTTTTTCCTAGTTTTTTTTAACTGTAGACTGGTAAGGATACAAATTCTCATTGATGCTGTTTCATTGTTGGCAGGGGAGAAAAAGGGCCAAAAATTTTGTCTTGCGTAACTGTAGAAAATTAACTACCTTTCCGAGGTTTTTCTAGAGATGCTTTTTCTGTTCTGGTTAAGTCTAGAGGTGGATGCAAAGTTAGAAATAATCATCTGAAGTCTAATCTCTGGGCTAATGGGTGTTCTAGCACTAATCTATTAAATTAGAAACCTTAAATTTTTTTTAAATTTGCATCACATAATTGTTAAGCTCTTTGAGAAACAGCGTGTTTCTTTGTGAACAAGATGGGATTGATCTTTACCATAGGACATAATCAACTATTATGCTTCTTTTTCTTTATTATTATTTTAATAAATAAATAAATATTTTTAATGTTATCAGTAGTATCTGGAACTTCATTTTGATAATTTTTTGCTAATAAAAATTAGTTTTTGTCACATCCTTATTTTATTTCTGTTAGGCTAATGTATATATGGAGAGAACATCAGCCAGTCTTGCACTTCAGCTCTTTCAAACTCTTTAGGCCTAAGTGAGGCAGTTGTTTCAAGTGAAGTTTGTTGGCCCTGTCTGCTTTGAAGCACAGGGGCTTCAGGCAGTGCTGTATCATCNCACTTGTGAGACTCCACCTGTGGTAGTGTGTCCAGCTTTGAAGTCCTCAACACAGAAGGACATGGACCTGTTGGAATGGGTCCAGTGGAGGGCCATGAATATGGTCAGAAGGCTGGAGCACCTCTCATGTGAAGACAGGCTGAGAGAGCTTGGGTTGTGTAACCTGGAGAAGGTTTTAAGGTCCAAAGGGACCTTATAGTGGCCTTCCACTACCTGAAGGGGACCTACAGGAGGGATGGGGAGGAACCCTTTATCGGGTTAGTATAATGATAGGATGAGGGGTAATGGCTTTAAATTAAAAGAGGGGGGGATTTAGATATTAGGAAGAAATTATTTCCTGTGAGGGTGGTGAGATGCTGGAACAGGTTGCCCAGAGAATGGAGCTGTTCAGGGCCAGGCTGGATGGTCACTGGACTGCCTGGTCTAGTGGGAGGTGTCCCCATGGCAGGGGAGTAGAACTTAATGATCTTTAAGGTCCCTTCCAACTCTAACCATTCTATGATTCTATGATTCAATTCAATCCTCAGCATGCTACGAAGAGATGAGCACTCACTAGACCCAAAAGGAAACACAAGACCACAGCACAGGGTTCTTTCTACCCTCCATGCTATTTAAACATGGACCAGCTGAACTGGTTTTCCAAACAGATCCTGCAATTACGTGTTTGTTGGTGGTTTCTTTCCTCCTTCCAAACTCCTGGAGTTTTCTGGTCTGCCTGCTAAAATACTTTGTGTACTTACTGTGTCCTACAGGAGACCATTTTGAAGCAGGCCACTTGTGGCATTGCAAAGAGTGAGTTCCTAGAAGGTAAAAATTAAAGAACGTAAAGAGCACTTTCTAAGTGCCAATATTTAGAGGCTTCTTTAGAACAAAAATACTGAACTTTCTGAGCAGAAGTGTATAGTGAAACCTGTTTCATAGAACAGTGTTGCCAGACAGTTTTCAAATACAACTTTTTTCCTAGTTTTTTTTAACTGTAGACTGGTAAGGATACAAATTCTCATTGATGCTGTTTCATTGTTGGCAGGGGAGAAAAAGGGCCAAAAATTTTGTCTTGCGTAACTGTAGAAAATTAACTACCTTTCCGAGGTTTTTCTAGAGATGCTTTTTCTGTTCTGGTTAAGTCTAGAGGTGGATGCAAAGTTAGAAATAATCATCTGAAGTCTAATCTCTGGGCTAATGGGTGTTCTAGCACTAATCTATTAAATTAGAAACCTTAAATTTTTTTTAAATTTGCATCACATAATTGTTAAGCTCTTTGAGAAACAGCGTGTTTCTTTGTGAACAAGATGGGATTGATCTTTACCATAGGACATAATCAACTATTATGCTTCTTTTTCTTTATTATTATTTTAATAAATAAATAAATATTTTTAATGTTATCAGTAGTATCTGGAACTTCATTTTGATAATTTTTTGCTAATAAAAATTAGTTTTTGTCACATCCTTATTTTATTTCTGTTAGGCTAATGTATATATGGAGAGAACATCAGCCAGTCTTGCACTTCAGCTCTTTCAAACTCTTTAGGCCTAAGTGAGGCAGTTGTTTCAAGTGAAGTTTGTTGGCCCTGTCTGCTTTGAAGCACAGGGGCTTCAGGCAGTGCTGTATCATCAGTGATAATCTCCTTTTAACTACAGTTGCAGGGCAGTTGTGTTTCAGTTTCCATTACTGCTTTGCTGATTGCTTATGATTTAGGTGTTGGAAACTTCACATCGAACTAACATGTAGCGTAGTTTTTCCCAAGTTGCAAGTTCTAGGCCTGCCACGTATATACAATGCAGATGAGCGGTCATGTTTGCACCAGACTTCAGGTGTTACCTCTTAAGATTTCTTAAATCCTGTTCAATGGTTGCCTGCAGTTCACAGCTGCAGAGAGATTATAAAGATGAGATTGATCAGCATTAACATTAGCTAATAACTCTTCTTTCCTTCCAGTCTTTGGGTATATCGGACCAGACATATATTTCAGCTGAATGCTTTTGGTTCTGACAGCTGATTATTTTCATTTGCAGGTCAGACAGCTTGCAAAAAAATCAGGACCTGGAATTTGAAAGGAACAAAGAAAGGTTTGAGTTCTTAAAGGTACCAAAAGAATTAATACTATTTGCATGGAGAAAAGTGCAAAGAACAAAAGTTCTTCCAGTGTTCACGTGCATTGAAAATTTTTTACTCCAATTCCTTCTGTTTCAGTGGGGCTCTCAAGCTTTTAAAAACATGAGGATTATTCCACCAGGCTCTGGGATCATCCACCAAGTGAACTTGGAGTACTTGGCAAGAGTGGTGATGGATCAGGATGGCTATTACTACCCAGATAGTGTGGTGGGCACTGACTCGCACACTACCATGATAGACGGCTTGGGAGTGCTTGGCTGGGGTATGTGCAGTAGTGGATCACGAGTGGTCTGTTGCCTGACTGAGATATGTTCCAGACTTTGGTGAGTTGACCCTCACTGTCAACTCAGCTGTCACTGTGGCAGTCACAGTGACCCAGCTGTCAGGTTAGCCCCCACCCAGTTGCTTGCTTATTCCTCCTGCCAGCAGGACTGGGAAAGAGAATTGGAAGGGCAAATGCAGGAAAAAAACCTCATGGGTGGAGACAAAGTTTAACAAGTGAAAGGGTGGAGGTAGGGAGAAAGGAAACAAAACTACATGATGGAAAGACAAATCAGTCATCATCTTCCACCAGCATAACAAAGCCTGGCCAGTCCCTGGGCCATGGCTACTTTGGAAAAATTGTCCCACCTCCCAGTTTTAATGCTGAGCATGATCTTTCATGGCATGGAATATCTCTTTGTCCAGTTCGGGTCAGCTGTCCTGGCTGTGTCCCCTCCCAGTATCTTGCCCACACCAGCTTACTTGCTATGGGGCAGAGTGAGAAACAGATAAGACCTCCACACTGTGTGAACGCTACTCAGCAACAGCTAAAACAGTGGTGTGTTATCAGCACTGGTTTGGTTACAAATCTGACACACAGCACTGTGGGCTGCTGTAAAGAAAAGTTATCTCCTTGGCAGCCATAGTACACAGACTAACCCCAAATTCAAGGAGCATGATAAGGTCTCTTAATGTTATTTAGGAGTTTGTAACTAAGGTCCCTGTTCTGATAACAGTCTCAGATGTTTTCTGGTGCAAGTATTGTTGTTTGTAGTTTGTTTTTTTCTTTTATATATTTTCTGTTCTTTGCTTAAATCACAAGGAACCCAGCATGGGAAATATTAAATAAGACTGCTGAGTGCATCTTAGTCATTTAGGAAGGCAAGGGAGCTGAAGCATCCCTGAGCATCCATTTGTTCTGAAGTCACTTAGCTACTTTCAATGTGTTGACTTATTAAAACTGCTGCAAATGGTCTACTAAAATGAAGATGCTGAAAATTGAATCCAAGTGAGTTAAATATGGCCAGGGAGGCCATTGTGAAAAACAGCATTATGAAGTAGGTATATAATTTTGTATAAAATACATTGGAAATTATTTTTCAGAACCATTATTAAATGGGGAAGAAGGATAGTAGCAGTGGTTTGGCATACATAAGCAACTAATACTGTTCTAGCTCAGTATTAATTAAGCTAAACAAAAGGTAGAAAGAGCTTTCAAAGTGAAAATAAACATGAGGGGGACTTTCTGCAAGCAGTAAGTTACAAAACTGCTACCTAATGCCAGATTGCTAGTAAACATAATAGGTTTTTTAGATTGCTTATGACTATGACTTCTTGATACCTTACCATATTAAAGTAGCAAAATGAAGTAGTCACTTGAATTACATCACTCTAATCATGAAGGTGCACTTACACAAAGGTTCTTACCTGCACTTGCCCAAGCCTTGTTAAAACTTTATAGATGTAAGGAAGATATTTCTGGTTTAACAAGTAACTTTTCTGTTAGTGTTCTTTAGAACAGTCTATAGTATTGATTCTAATGATGTTTCCTTCCTTCAAAATACCGTGTTTCTCCGGTGACCCAGAAGTCATGGTCTGCATACATTTTCATTAAATAAAACTTTTACATACATTATTGTAAAATCCAAGTGTCCACCGAGTAAGTTACTTAGACTTACTAATATCCTATCTAATGGCTCAGAAGCAAAGATGAAGGTTTGAAATGAAAAGGAATTAAAAGGCCCAGCCTTGCAGGAACTGAAGCAAGGTGCCTCTTGGCAGAAGGGTGAGCCTGCTGGCTGTCAGCCCTCTCCTCCCTTTCACATCTTAAATCAAGTAATCATCAGCCAATTGTATTTCATTGGTCTATCTTTGATATGTTACTGTCTCTCTGAATAGTTGGATTATATACTTCTGTTGTGTGCAGGTGTCGGTGGCATTGAAGCAGAAGCAGTGATGTTGGGCCAGCCAATCAGCATGGTGCTTCCTGAAGTAGTTGGCTATAAGCTGGTAGGGAACCCTCATCCACTGGTAACATCCACTGACATTGTGCTCACCATTACCAAGGTAATGTGATCTGATCTGGGTGTTCCTGCTCTGGCAGGGGGATTGGACTAGATGATGTTTCCATGTCCCTTCCAATCCCTGATATTCTGTGATTCTGTGATGAACACGTCTGTTGTTTTTACAGTACTGCTAAAAGCTATGTATATTCTGTAGGACAGAGCCACTATACTGCATGCTTAGGAGCCCTACATGTGCTTCCATGTAGTCATTTTGGACTTTTTTGAAGCTTTATTGCTTTGTGTGGGTTCCAGTCAGGTGCCTGCAGGAGGACAACTGCAAATGTTCTAGACAAATCTGTTTCCCAGAAGCTGGACAGTATGAAACAGAGAGCCCGTATCTCATGGTCTGTTGAAATACTCATGTGCAGACCTGTTCTGGATCAATAGTATTTGTAAAAGGATCTTCTTTCTGTACCACCTCAAAAGAAACACGATAACTTTCTTTTTTGAAGTCTTCACTTAAAATGTCAATGTAAAACCTGAAAACAGACAGTCAGCTCTGCAGTCTGCTTTATTTGATCTGCAGCTGTTTGGGTCATGTGTCATATGTCCATAATACGTTTATTCACTTTGTGGGCTGTGACTGGGTTAGCAGTAATGCTGGAGATCAGAAATCTGGTACTTCACCAGGGGGTGCTTTCTCTAGAGAGAACCTCCAAATGGGGAAAGTAAATAGTCTCTTGTGAGTTTGTGTAGATGTTGTGTTTATTCAGTCATTTACAGTTTGATTCATGTACTTGTGCAGTTGGTCCTTCCTGGGTTTGCTAGCTAAAGGGCCCACAGTATTCTCCTCTCCTTACAACATGATGTTGAGAAAAGTACAGTTGTTCTAAGATAAACTCTAGTTTAAATGGGAGGAAGAGCAAATTTAGAAGGAATACTTCCCTATGTTGAACCTAATTATTGAGACTTTACATCTCTGTCCTCTTCTTCATGATTTAGTTTACCAAAGCTTCCTACTTTAAAATGGCTATAGAAACCTTTGAAATAGGCTTCTCTGAAGTCAAAAGTTGGATTTCATATCATACATACGTAGGTCATTTGACACAGGCACTGTATTTTTATAACAGCACCTTCGCCAAGTTGGAGTTGTGGGTAAATTCGTCGAGTTTTTTGGTCCTGGTGTAGCCCAGCTGTCAATTGCTGACCGAGCCACCATTGCCAATATGTGTCCAGAGTATGGAGCAACAGCTGCCTATTTCCCAGTGGATGATATTAGCATTGGGTACCTGATACAAACTGGTGAGTGTAAGAAGGGACCACAAGTTAAAGGTGTAATTGAAAGCAAGGATTCCAGATCTATACGGCGTAGTCAGTAGTAGGATTCGATTAGGTGGAGCCTTTTGATCCTGAGTGCTTTTTTGTCCATGTTTGCTTATTCAAGCTGTTTCTTGCTGTTAGGGTCCATGCCTAGGAGAAGCCAACTTTTAGACTGTTTTGCAGCTAAATGCCTGCTTAACCCTGCCTGAACGTAGCTTGTCCAGACAACAGATGCAGGAGCCTAAGTTGTTGTTCGGCAAAAGCCACTAAGTCTGCTTAATTGCTTTATTTCTAGTGAGTCTCTAATATTTCTGTGGAAAGGGTCTTGTNCCACAGAGCTGTTTTAACTTAGGGCCCAGTGGAATGAGTCAGCTGGCTCTCCACGTGTGAAAACTTTGGTGTAGGTATAAATGGGCTCTCGTTTCAACTCCAGCTGGAGCAGATTGTGCAATTCAAACCATGTAGTTTTGAAAAATCCAGTCCAGACTCAAACACAGCTCTGAAGATAGTGTGGATGTTATCCATGTAAGCCTTGTTCCAGTTTACCCTTCTTTTGTTCAGCAACTTATATTACTGTGTGAATCAGGACACTTAGAAGAAGCTCTGTGTGGTAACCACAGACCACACAAGCCATTTTCTATGCAAGAAAATAAACATATTTTTCTGTATTCAGGAAACTCAAGAATATTCCTGGTATTCCCCACAGCAAGAATTTATCTTGTAAACTATGTTCAAGTTCACACAATTATTCAAAAACCTTATTAAATATGGAAAGATGCAGGACACTATTAAAAGAAAGTTCAGGCATGGGGAAAGAATAGGAAAATATGATAATCTCTGGTTTCATAATAGACTGAAAGCTTTCCCCAAGGCTAAGATGAACAGTCTGCTCTGGTTTATGCCAGTACCAGGATTTCTTCACATCATTGTTTTCTGAAGAGGACCCTGCTGCTATCATGTGAAAGGACATAATTCTGAAAATCATCTGTATTGTTTAGAGGCTTTAGTCACACATTGGGTTTTCAATAAGTGCAGTACTCTTGAGAGCCGTACCTGGGAGCTGGCAGGGTCTAAGAGTAGAACTGTCCCTTTTCTTCTGATCTTTCCCTTCTCTCGGGTAATTTCTACAAACAAACATAAAGATGTGCAGATCTTAGCCTTGGTTCAACAGCAAAGGTGTTNTGCTTATTCAAGCTGTTTCTTGCTGTTAGGGTCCATGCCTAGGAGAAGCCAACTTTTAGACTGTTTTGCAGCTAAATGCCTGCTTAACCCTGCCTGAACGTAGCTTGTCCAGACAACAGATGCAGGAGCCTAAGTTGTTGTTCGGCAAAAGCCACTAAGTCTGCTTAATTGCTTTATTTCTAGTGAGTCTCTAATATTTCTGTGGAAAGGGTCTTGTAGTGCAATGTTCAGTGTGAATAGTGAAATAGCTTGTTAAGCATAGGTTTTTTTTTTACTGTCACATTGTATTTCCTTTGTTTCATTTGCATTTTGTTTTTGCTTTATCTGGTTTTCACCATAGGCCGTGATAAAGACAAAGTTATGTGCACAAAAAGGTATCTTGAGGCTGTGGGAATGCTAAGAGATTTCAAGAACTCCTCTCAGGATCCGGACTTCACACAGGTTAGAAACTACTCTTCTGGCTCCTTGTTTTATGCCCTNTTCAGGAAACTCAAGAATATTCCTGGTATTCCCCACAGCAAGAATTTATCTTGTAAACTATGTTCAAGTTCACACAATTATTCAAAAACCTTATTAAATATGGAAAGATGCAGGACACTATTAAAAGAAAGTTCAGGCATGGGGAAAGAATAGGAAAATATGATAATCTCTGGTTTCATAATAGACTGAAAGCTTTCCCCAAGGCTAAGATGAACAGTCTGCTCTGGTTTATGCCAGTACCAGGATTTCTTCACATCATTGTTTTCTGAAGAGGACCCTGCTGCTATCATGTGAAAGGACATAATTCTGAAAATCATCTGTATTGTTTAGAGGCTTTAGTCACACATTGGGTTTTCAATAAGTGCAGTACTCTTGAGAGCCGTACCTGGGAGCTGGCAGGGTCTAAGAGTAGAACTGTCCCTTTTCTTCTGATCTTTCCCTTCTCTCGGGTAATTTCTACAAACAAACATAAAGATGTGCAGATCTTAGCCTTGGTTCAACAGCAAAGGTGTTAAGCCACAATACTTGTGGCTTAACGGGCTTCAACTTGTCGTGCAGTGCTGAACCGTTCTCTGTTCCTCTTACTGAATAGGTTGTCGAGTTGGATCTCCATACTGTTGTGCCTTGCTGCAGTGGACCAAAAAGACCTCAGGACAAAGTTGCTGTGTCAGATATGAAGAATGACTTTGAGACTTGCCTGGGAGCCAAGGTAGGACCTAGGAACACTTGGCCATACAGACTAATGCAGGCTGCTAAAAGTTGTCTAGTGTTCAGGGACTACATCCTAGGGTTAACTTGTGTGCTGTTTGTTTGCCTACTGAAAAGTAAATGAGGGTGTTTGAATGCAGTTTAGAAGACAACATGAAAATCGGGGTGACACTTCTTTCACATGGTGTTCATTGAAGTAGTGTTTCTTTCTGATTTTAGATCAGTCTTGGGCCTAACATTGGTTTTGACATTCACTAGAGATTTCTCTGAACTAACCACAGCAGATGGTGTTAGTGGAGTGGACCAAGTAGCTGCTGCCCTGAGCACTCTGCTAACTACTCAGCTCTTCAGCTTTCCAAGCAGGTCATGCCCTGAGCTCCCCAATGCAGTTTTGCATTCGGTAGTGAATCTGTTTGGTCGATCAGAACTGCATGTGTCTCCGTGACTCTTGTCTCCACTTGTCTCCACATCATCCGGTCAAAAATGGTCATTGAAAGGAGAGCAGGATTTTAATTTGAATTAATATACTCAACACTCAAGTATCCAAAATCAGCTTGAATCCTTATCTAATACAGTAACTACCCTTGTTAAAGGCAGTGTAAAATTCTAGGGATGTAAATCAAGAAACTTAAACTACAGCAATTCCCAATAATTCTTGGTAGTTTAGACTACCAAGAAGACTAGTGAGTGAAACAAGACCACTCTTCTCAGTGACAGGATGAGGGACAATGGGCACAAACTGGAATATGGGAAGTTCCATTCAAATATGAGGAAAATCTTTCCGGTGAGGGTGACAGAGCCCTAGAACAGGCAGCCCAGGGGGGTTGTGGAGTCCCTTTCTCTGGAGATGTTCAAGACCCGCCTGAATGCAGTCCTGAGTAATGTGCTCTGGGCAATCCTTTAGGGGGATTGGATTTCTTTAGCAGGGGAGTTGGACTAGATGATCTCTAGAGGTCCCTCCCAACTCTGATAATTCCGTGATTCTGTGATAGATGTGGTCAGGAATCTGGAGCATATGGGAGCAAGAAGCGATCTGAAGAAGGATGTATTCATGCAGGAAGAAAATACAAACACATTTTGCTGCAATTTTACTCTTTTACCAGTAAACAGAGAATAGGATAGAGCCCAGAAAAATAATTTTTGTCTGTCACTTTGACTGGAGATGCAAGCCTTCACCACTAGACCTAGAAGTGCAAGCGTGATTGTGACTGACAGGCCCTTCTCGTTTGTGAAGTTTCCATCCCATAGTACTTTTCAGTCAAAACACTTACATTAACCACATCTTTTTGATTCTTATTTTCTTCTTTTACAGCAAGGGTTCAAGGGATTCCAAATTGCCCCAGACCGACACAACAACATAGTCAAATTTAATTTTGAGGGCTGTGACTTCGAGCTTGGTCATGGTTCAGTAGTGATCGCTGCCATTACAAGCTGTACAAACACCAGTAACCCTTCAGTTATGTTGGGAGCAGGTAAGGTTATATTTTTTAATGTGCAGGAGTTTCTCTGTGACTCTGGGTGCGTCACAAATACAACACTGATGTAATTCTGTATGCACAATGCCTGTTTTGTCATTTAGAGGGCCAAAATGGAGCTTAGTCCCTAGGGGTAGCAGAAGGAATTCTGGAAGTGGTAGTTGCAAACGTGGGTTGAAGAAAATGTGTTTTTCCTGCACTGTCTTCTGTACGTTGCAAGCTGGAACTGAATTATCCAGAGTCTCGGACACTTGTTTAAATTCACAAGAAGCTGTTATATAGAACTGAAAAAAGTCTATTGAAAGTCAGAGCCACGAGCTGAGTGACAGTGAAGAATGGTCTATGGATTTAAGTCTGAAGGTGCTCTGATCTGGCAGCAGAGTACAAAACACAGACTTAGCTACAGGTGTTATCAAGTTATTACAGCAGGAGTCTAAGGGTCTGTGGGGGCGTTGAGGAGAGGAAGAAAATAGTGGTTTTGAGGATTGCCATCTTTCAGAGCCATGTCATTTTCATCTTAACAGCACCCAAGAAGTGGTCGGAGATGGACTTTGCACCCTCTACTTTCTTGCCCATCAAAACAGTTGGTCTGAGTCGGTGGCATTACATTCTAGGTTAGGAGGTTGATAATTTTTTCCTGGCTAGTCTGAGTAGAAAGTTTCTCATTCCAAAAGTGTGCTTTTCATAACAAAATAAGAATTAGAGAGTCAGCTCAAGGGGTTTGGTCTATATTAGCCCAGTTCAGCCCTCTTTCCCGGATACTTA
>VZTM01033780.1:34666-187931 GCA_013400555.1 Jacana jacana | reverse complement strand
AAACCCAACAAACCAAACATGCCTTTTCCTTACCCTTTATTGTCTGAATGTTCCTGTTTCTAGCATGACAGCAATTATTTAACTACTCTTCCAGGAAGTAGATTTGAAATCTTCTTTTCAGCTTGTNCTAGGGCTCAGTGCAAACAATGTTTTTGCCTTTAGTAAATGCCTCTGGTAAAACAAGACCATTTCAAAGGAAAAGCTTCAAAGTTTTAATCTTAATGCCACTTCTATTCTGTTTGGGTCCATATGCTCATTCCATCACTGTATCTTAAGTGTCTGTAACTAAGTGTCTTCCAGTATCGCATTAAGCAGCACGACTACCATCTGTCACAAATAGTTTGTTCTCTCATCCCAACAGCAAAATTGTATGTACAATGTCATGCTTCACATGTTCAGAACTGCTAAGTATTTGCTAGAGAAGGCAGAAGTGAAGGGGATTGTTTAGCACTTGCACTAGAAAATGGTGAGGGCAGTGTTTGGTGGCCCTTTGCTCAATGTCCACTAATTGTGAGTAGGGCATTGGGATCATTGCCTTCCAAGGGCACCCCATCACACCCTCAGCACTGACTGCTGGGGAAATTCCTTGCTGTCTATAGGACTGCTCATGTGAATAATAATCATAATGAGGGATCAGGCTGTTTGGGTACTGGGCCTGAATTCTTATGGTGTTACATTTTTATTGCAATAACTTGAGAAATACTGCTGTGAAAAGCACTTCACCTGTTTGTTTCTGTAGCTACCTGTGGTGCAGCTGCTTGCCTCTAGAAATTTGTGTTGCCAAACCTTATGCTGGCAGTTCATAAGCCAGGTAAAGGGGACAGATGAGCAGCAGTGGTGAGGAGAATAGAGTTTCTAAATTTTCTTCAGTAGTTTAATATACTGCAATTCTAAAAAGTCAGGAATGTTTACTCTCTACGCATGTACAGTAATAAATAGTGAAAGGTGTAAAACAATAGCCAACTTCCAGACGGCTGGTCTTGAGATTAGCATTTGTTTGCAGGGGCAGAATCTGGTCCTGCTATGTTAGCAGCTTTGCTCAGTCATTCATCTGTGATAGTAGTGTCAGGCAGTGACTACTCAAACCAATACTAATGAAGGTATCTTTTGTTTTCGTAGGGATTAACACATTACTTTCTTTTCATCTTTAGAAGGCATTCAGAAAGACTGGATTGGTGATGCCTATATCAGGTTTCATCTTTTAATTAGAGTTTTGCCTTTTCTTACAATCCAAGTGCTAGTGGAATTAACCTAAGCTAATTATCACTGATGGACTGATCTTTCTGTCAAGCCTGGAAAGCAAAGCTGTCATATTTCATCTGAAATTTGCATACACATTTGCTTTGTGATTGGATTGCTCAGTTTTGGAAATCTGTTTTAAGGCTTAAACAGGCTCAGTTTCTCAGAAGCTTCATAGATTTCAGCTGTGGCAACTACATCTGTGTAAAATAAGCTTTAGGTTTACTTAGTTGGAGGCCTAAACTGTGTGTTATCGATGCTTGTTGGACATGGTTTCAAACTTTGAGTCTTGGTGGATGGTTATTAGTCTGGTATTGCTATCTTTTTCTTTGAAATAGCTCTCAGTGGCTGTCCAATGGAACTGCTGCCAGTGCAGGTGCTGTACCTTCAGCAGTGTAACAGTGCAGTGCCTGCATGTCTTCCTGCCTCCTGTGTTAAATGCATTATCTGCCATAAGAGTATATTATGGGCTGTTTGTGTCACAACACAGCCATGACTCCTACCTCTGTCTCTTAAGCTGTCTCCAGAATCCCTTCAGCTTCTGTAGAGGCTTCAGGTGAAAATACAGAATATTCATGGAACAAATGAGCCTAATTTCAGGTCTTGGTTCTCTGCTCTGAGGGGGTAGTGAGATCTCCTTGTTTGTCATGTACCTCATTGGAGCAGAGCAAACCTGTCCTTCATGGTGATGCGATGTTCCGGTAAGAACAGAAGTGAAACAGTTCATGTCAGTGATTTGCCCAGAGCCTGCCTGCCATGCAGTTCTGCAATATATTATTTGCAGATTGTATTTATAAAAAAAAAAAAATCTGTGTTCTTTTGCACAGAAGGCCTTACTTGCACATCCCACCACTTTGAAGCATTTAATAGATTTAACCACATTAAATGCAGTGTTTTAGGGAAATTCACATCTCTATAGATTATAGCTTTTCCCAGTAAAATGACACTTTCTTATCTGCCTAGGCAAGATCTGCAGCTTCCAAAATCTATTCAGAATGGCTGTAGTACATACCAGTTGCCAACTTGTAAAGCCTTTCTGAACACTGTTGTGGGTCCAAAGGATTATTTATTGAACAGTTGAGCTTGTGAAACCTTCCCGAAAGCTGCAATGCAAAGCTGTCACGCAATGCAAAGCTGTCACAAGCATGATTCTATTGAAAATTCTTCACAAAAGTGTGATCTTCCAGGAAGAAACAGGGCATTCAGGTCCCACCAGCCTTGTAAAAGCACTTTCCTTCCCCATGAGTAAGATGACTAACAGAAACAACGTGATTTTCCCATCGCCTTACAGAAAGTTTTCTCATCTGCCATGGTGAAGTGCAAGTATAAAACATTTTGTGATGGGGACAGTTATCTGTATTTCTGCCCTGTCCACTTGATGGTATATAGTGCCACAAGGAGAGGGTACTGAAGAAAATGACCTAAGAGCTTGACTTGTGAATTCATGTGTGTATGGTACAATGGACACGCTCAACAAGCAGGTAAAGCAGCACGTGTTGGTAATGGCTGTATAGGTGTTTTAACACTTTTCTGTTTGATGCCAGGTGTGTTAATGACGGCTGGAGATCCCCTATTCTCAAGTATTACCTGGTTAGGGCTATTCCTTCTTTTAAGGAGATACTACTATACAACAGGTCATATTAAACTGAAACTATTTTTGTGCTAAATTTTGTACTTTCTTTGTCTTGGCAGTGGTATTTTAAGAACGAGTAGCACTGTCCCAAAGAGAGATGAAATAACACTATGCTAGGCATGGGTCCCTTAATTGGAACTGCTCTGGTTTACTTCATTTGGACCAAGAATTCACCTAATAAGAGAGCCCTAAGATAATCTGGGAAATTGTAGACTTTGACTAACCCTAAAATCAGATTAGTTTATACATAGCTCTAGCTGGAATTCCGGGTACAGAAAGTACTGTGAACTGTGCCAGCCAGGAGCGTCTGGGGTGTCTTGTTTGCCTTTGCGTGCCAAGAAATGGTGTCTTAGAGAACTAAAAATAAAAGATGGTGATGTGCAACAAAGAAGATGGAAGGTGGAACATAGCAGGTGACTGCCTGTTGCAATTTTTACACGAGAAGGGTGGAAGGACCAGTATAGACACACCTGTGGGTTGGTCAGATATATGGCACCATAAAATCCCAGCAGTACACTGACTTGTAAAACTCTACTGAGCAGTTTGCTTTCTTGGTGACATGGTGGCACTTACCCCACTCAGTGGTGCTAATCCTAACGTGGCAGTAAGTCTATGCAGCAGCACCCCACGGTCAGTCAGAGCGGAGCAGGAGATGTCCCTGGGTCTGTTTGTCCATTGATACAGGGAGGAGGGCCTTTTCACCCCTAATACAAAGTCTCAGTTGTACTCAGTGAGATTTCACCCATGGTGATGGTAGGGTGGGGAAAAAAAGAGGAAGCCTGTCAATACTTTTAAGGTTGCTAGGCTAAGGAAAAAAATGTATTCTCCAGCATAATCTTCCTTTTTCAGTTGTAAAATAGGTTCCTTCAGCAGGAAAAGTGTAGAAATTAATGTGCAATTCTTGGGGAGGGGAGGGGGGAAGAAAGAAATAAAAATAATCTTTATTCTCAGCATCCTGCAAACTGACTTCTGTACCTGTGCACGTGTTTTAAGTGGGCAGTTTCAGTGCTGGTGTGGTGGAGCCAGGGCACAAAATTCAGCTGAGCTGCAGCAGACCATCTGCCAGAAGGAAAAGCAGGGGGGCGAGTGGCAAAAAGCCTCCTAAGCTCGTGGGAGGAGTGGGAGTGTTGCTGGTTTGCTGGAGTTCAGAGCTCTGGCAAAGAGCATACGCTGCGGCAGCTCTTGCCAAAAGGAGGAAAGGAGGCAACAGAAGGGCAGTGAGTTGGATGTCTTGGAGAGTGACATTCTTTTGTGTCAGAAGTGGTCAGTATTTTACCAGCTGAGTTCCATAAATTGGCCCTGGGCTGTCAATGCTAGTGCCAGCTGTTAACTTCGTAGCAGCCTTAATCTCAGCAGGGACAAATAGGGAAAGATGTATTGACAAATGGCACTGAGCATAATAAACGGCTCATCTTTATGAATGCTGGGATCCAAATGATCAAAACAGATGTACAGTTTCCAGATCTTAGCTGCACTGTCAGAATATTCCTGGTTTCCTCTTGCATAGTCATCCATAATGAAAAGAAAACAAGCAGATTTGCCTTTCTCTTGGGTCTTTCTTTATTGCTCACTCAACATTAATTACAGAATATTGTTGGAATAGCAGACTGGCAGGCACCAGCACCCTGAACAGAGAAGGCTGCTTACTCCTGTCACTTCTGCGTGTAGCATATAGCTAAAATTATCCTCAGTGCAAGCATAGCATTGACGTGGTAGACGTGGGAAAGCGTGTTTGCCTACCCCTTTGTAAATTTAAGTTACCCCACAAAGCTGTGTTTTAAGGCATGGGAAAGAAAAATGAGAGAAGGCTGCCATTTTCCCATTGAAGCCATAAAAAAGGAGGTAGGGAGCCAAAGTGAAAAAATGTTTAACTCAAATCAGTTAACACAACGATTTCTTATATTTTCACGTCAAGGGAATTGTAGAGGGCGAGAAAAATATTTGCCTTTAAAAATATTTGGACACAAAAATTCTCTCCTGATTTATATGTGATTTGCAGGTTCATCAAAATGACTTTTATACTTAGTGTTGCCTGAAGTGTTTGGGGTCATTAGGGACTTTTCAGCTTATCAGATAAATCCTACGTATCCTGCCTTGCTGTTTGACTATAGCATTTTTTAAAAGACTTGTCAAGTCAATGGGTTACCACATCCCTAAGGCAGTGCATTTAATAGTTATAAAGTGCTGTCCTTTGCTAAGTGAAATACCGAGTGCTGAGAAGAGTACACAATTCTCAAGCCATAAGCGAAAATATGAGTTCTAATATATTTCCCATGTACAATAGCATAAGAAATTCAGAATACTGTCCGTTTTCTTTCTGCCCAGAATAATAATATTGCTTATCAAATATTAATATTTAACTGATGCATTAAATTACAAGCAGAAGTGACTCAAACATCTTGAATCTTAGACTTCCCGGTTAATTGAAACCTACCCTCATACAAATGACTAGCACAATTTCCTGGTGGGTTTCAGGTCATGTTCCAAGAGGATTCAGTCTCTCTGGCTCTAGGCTCCCAAAAAAGACTCAGATTATTGACAAGGATTTAGTGCATCCTGTGCTGCCTAGGGCCACCCTCGGCAAGCCACAAAGCCGGCTGCCATGGAACTCGGCATTTTTAAAGCCTTAATACCTGTGGACTTGCCCTCTGCCAACTCTTACGTAGCAGTGATGAATCTGAGCATCTCCAGATTCTCAGGTTTAGGTGCCANACAATGGCAAGCGACTGCGAGACTTTGGCAAGCGACTGCGAGACTTGACAAGAACTGTGCATCTCTGAGAACTGAGATCTGCAGTAAGAGCACCCTGTGGCCTGCCAGGTGAACGGTAAGATGTTGGCAGGCACCTCACAAGTCCGAAGCTCCAGTCTCTGCGATGAAGTATTTGTGGGGAATTGAAATGCTCTGATTTTCAAGGGGCTTCTGTTGTTTTTTGTCCGTAAATGGATGAGAGAAAGTACTCTGAGCTGCACAAATATTTCCTTCTCTCCACTTTTGCTTTCCACACAGAAGCTTGGCACACTGGGAAAATGATTTGAAAGCACTCTTCTCCCCTCCAGTATCCCAGAACCAGGAGCGAAGTAGCAGAGAATCGGGACTCATGTTCACAAAGGGGATCTTGTTTTTTTTAACTTCCCTGTGCCTTGTATCCTCTGGTTGGCAACGTGAAAGACACTGTAATACCTGAAATAATTTAAAATCTGTTAAATTAGAAATAGCAATTATACTGATCTTTTCTCGGTATCTGCTGGCTCAGTCTAAGAAGTAAAATCATTAAAACTCTCTCCTGCAGCCTGTCGAGAGAAATAATATTTAGTGGGTGTTGAATTTCATATGATTCAGCTCAGTCTTGAAAATTGGCAAACCTTTTATGCTCAATTAGATTTAAAATCTGCTTTCAATACCTCATTCTTCATAGACCTGACTTTTTATAGGACTCGGAAACAAAGCAAATACTAGCCTCCCCAAGTAGGGATAGCTGCTGTCCTTAATGTAGCAAAAGCCTCAGGGAGACCCACTGTCTTTGTGGGTTCAGCTGAGCAGTTCAGAAGAATGTTCTTTTGGCCCAGAATACCACAAAGAGCATTACAGAAGAGTTAGTAACTACCATACTGTTCAAGTCAAGCGTGTAGCAAGTTACATGGAAATGCCATCAGACTTTAATGCGTTCTCTTAGTAGCTATGTGAGTAAGATAAAGTTAACCATAGCATGGATTATGTTAAGGCAGTGCACAGAATGAATATTGGATTTTTGATACCCTGCCAAGTCAGGATATCCTGCTGTGAGGTGCTATGACTTTTTGGCTGTACGTGGCTTATTTTTCTCTGTTTTTCTTTAGGTTTGTACTAAAGGTAAATTTCAGATCTGTGGCTTCCTCTGCTGCGTTATACTCAGTCTTAACATGTCACTTTTTGTCCATTTGGTGTGACTGTCTGGCACCAGTTCAACTGGAGCACCTGTTTTACTTTTTCAGACTGCATGATTAAAACTGCAGCTAGTGTCTTTTGGTTTTTGGCTTTGGGATATGATACTCCCTTTTAATGTCCTATTGCCTTTATTTAAGTTTGCCCGAATCAAAGTCATTGGACTGTCAATACATTCTAGCTCCACTAACAAGAAAAATGTAGACAGAAAGGATTTGAAGAGGGTATGGGTGGGTTATGAGATTTGACAGTGTGGAAATTGAGTTTGTGAAAATTGTTCTAACTTTTTAATGCTACTTGATCTTCTCTAGAGGTTGTAAATAACACATAGGATCCTGTAGAGATTATAAACCTGGCATGTCTAGATTATACTCGACTAAAAGTAGAAATGACTGATCTCCTAGATAAAGCTGTTCTCACAAGGTGTCCAGCACAGTTTTAGAAACCTAGAAATTTGATTTAGTACCAACTACACATTGAAAATGCATCTTCAACTTCAAACTTTTAAAGGATATTTATTCTAACAGTATAATGTTTAACTGGTTCATTCTACCATCAAAAAGAAACAAGTCTTATCTTGGAAGTTTACCATGTAAATAGACAAGAGAGACGTAAAAGGGGAAAATACAAACATTATTATCCCTGTCTTGCAGACAGGGATGTAATAGTCTGCTTTCTCTGCCACTTCACATGTACTGATGGACTGAACCCTTATCTTTCAAGACTGTCACCCATTTTGACAACAAACCTATTCTGTTTTGTTTATACTGTCACCAAAATTCTCAGTGCTTTTCTAAAACAAATGATGATACAGTAGTATTTTTATTTTTAATCAGCCACATAATAATTCACATACAAAGAGACCCAGAAATATTCAGGATTAATCCCAGTCTGTTTTCACTGACGGTAGTGAGCCTCCAGTATTGATTTTACAGAAGCAGAGTCTGGTCAATAAGTGATCTTCTGCAAGTTACCACTTCTAAAACCCAGCAAAGATAATGGATAAATTCATGGATTCATGGATAAATAAGGTTGCTTGGATATTCAGATGTATTCTAAGGATCTGACCACTTCATTTCCAGTGGTCCACAACCTCTGGCTGCACCATGCGCTGAAACCTGTTTTCTCTGAATTTATGCTTTGGGGCTGCATTGGGGCTTGGGCTGAGCTCTGCCTGAAGCTGCCTATGCAGATTTTTCTGGAGTCTAATGAAGTGTGGACACACTCTGCAGCTGTTCTCCCTGCTGGGCCTCCATTCTCTACTCAGATTTCTATGTCCGTGAAACATTAAGATTTCTATCAAATCTGGTTGAAATCAGGCAATTTGTCCAAATTTTTTAAAAACAGAGGCATAAAGACTGTATCAATGTATTTGTCCATCCTGTGGGAAACAAAGCAATTATGTTCTTCATGACATGTCAGGCAGTGAGAAGCTGAGTCTGTGTAGCTGGGGTGATGAAAACTCTGTAGGCAACACTCACAGTAGCGTATGGTACAGACCCTGTAAAGCAGATGAAATCCTTACCTCTTCAGCTCCTTTAATTGGAGAGCTGATGGTATCCTGGGAGTCCTCTCCCTCATCTATGGCACTGGGAACTGAGCATGCAGAACTGGGAGGCTGTACCACTGACTTTTTTCTAATCTTCATAGTGATCGGCTCTATTATTACTGCTCATCAATTTCAGCCGTTTCATTTTTTGTAGGCTTTTTTTTTTATTATTATTAAAATGACAGTTTAATATACTGCAACTTAAAACAGCAATCCTGAAATCTAACAGATCAGCCAAGAGTGGGGATTTGCCTGAAGAAATGCATTCATTACAGAAACCTTTTTTTTTGGGGGGTATGCGGGTGGCATACCTTTATTCTGCCCTTGTGTGCTGCCACAGTAATAAGAAGCTGCCTTGGGAGGAGGGCCAGGAAATATAGGCTTTGGGGTACAATCTAAACGTGAAAGAGGAGGAGGAAAAGCTGCGCACTAAGCAAGCACAGATGGCATGGCACTGTGGGACAGCAGGGCTTGTTGGAGGCAGTGTTAAGTAGACAGTTTGGGAGCTGGCTGTGAGTTTTAGCAGCTGATTCAATCAAACCACCTGCGCATAGCCCGGTTCCACCTTATTTTGCCTACTGCAAATTAAGAAGCAGAGTGATTAGTCTGGAAGCTTGTAGTATCTGAAGTATCTGCCCGTAGCTACTAATGGCCCAGAAGTACATGTACAAGCATGTGTATGTGTGTGCATGTATGTGAAACACAATTAAGGGTGTGTGTGTGTTTTAGTAACATGAATAAGGACCTTAATTTATCTCCTTTTTCATACCACCTTTTGATGTGATCCCAAGATTCTGTCTTTAATATAGTGATGGAAAATCACTCAGGACAAGGAGATTAAAAATTTTTAGGTCATTAGTCTATTGATTTTGGGTTTGTAATATTAATTAGAGAGTAGTGATCTAGGTTTGTGAATGGCATGATCATAAAACTGTAAAATGTCTTAGAAAAGATCAGTGTGTTTTTTACCTCTGAATGCATTCCTGATTTTCAGAAGCAAGAAGGAAATTATGGTCTGTATAAACTGAACTCTCTAGCAATGTGGACAAAAATCTGGTTTCTTCCCTCTTTGTAAGCTCCCAGGTGGATTTTATTTCTTCTAGAGGGGTGCAGAGGATAAAAGGCTTATTTCTAAGAAGCTACAGTTGGCTTTTGGGCACTTGGTATGCTCTAGAGACGTTAATATCTAAACCATTCAGGGATAATTGCATTAGTTGTCTTTTCTCCCAACTAAATTATTTGAGTACATTAACAGTCAATTTTGTGTTGACAGGGCATGAATTTCTACTGATGGGAATAGGAAGCTTTGTATTATCTCAAGCAAAACATCAGTCTAAACTTTCAATTCGAAAAGTATATCATTGGATCAGGGACTTTGTAGATGATATATTGCAAATGAGAGATACCTCATTTTAGCAGTAATGGGAAGCTGTGGATTTAGCAATAGATAAACCATGTTTCTAGCTGGAAGTGTTGCTTTTAACCCAATACAGCTTCAGATCACAAACCACCCCTTCAAATTAGATTGTTAATTTTTAATGCGTGTAGCAATTACTGATGTGACAGATAGCACATCCAATCTTGCTCCCATCAAACTCTGTGGGAGTTCACACATTGATTTCACATGGGGGGACAGCAGGTACAAATGCATTTAAGCTAACAAGGCATGATGTATGTCATCTACGTATATTTTCAGCTATATATGTGAACGCCAGCAGTATGTACCTTGTGGCTTTTGACATTAGAAGGTCCTTTTGAACCAGTCTAAAAAGCAGTTTAAGAATGGGTTGATAAGTTTGCAGTAGTAATTCCTTGTTTTCTGACTTGTTTCCAATCATAACTCCTTGTTTCCAACTGCATGTGAAAATTTCAGCAAATGTACTTTTTGTTAAATACAAGCAGCAGGCAGATTTCCGCCCAAATTAGAAGTGGTTCCTATCTTTGTGCTGCCTACGCTGAGTTCTGTGCTTTTCAATCTTCCATCTCCTTGACAATATTGTTTCCCCTTCCTAGAATCGTTCTCTAACTCTTTCTTTCACAATTGCCCCTTCTTGATGTCGTCCTTTTGCTGCAACTTCAGATGCCAGTGGCAGCCTTCCACCCTGTAATCTGCTTCTACTCTTTTGGAATATGGACCTGGTCTCCTTTCTTTTTTACTGCAAACAGTTACTCATAATGGTCACCATTTTCCCTCTCTGATGTCCAGAAGACCCGTCTGCTCCTGACCCAAAGATGTCATTCAAATAATGCGATTTACCTGCCAATATAGTGAAATATTTTGAGAGCTGGTATTTACTATGCAGAGCAGCTGCTTCTTGGGTCTCAAAGTCATAGAAAGGTATAAGTAGCCTATAAGTTTTCCTCTTTCCTCCCCTCGCACATGCAAAACAGAAAAGTAGAAAATAATGTAGGATTAGCTTTGTTTCTGATTTGTCAAAGCAAAGGGAAGGAGAGAAAGAAAAGGCAGAAACCACACCTGACCCTTAGATCAGAATTCAGTATAGAAGGGTGTATACCCAGTGCTAACATACCTCTGAGGAGAGATTGACTGCTATGAACCTGTTGGGGGTATTTAAATTCATCTAGCATTAATCTTTTATCTGTAGTTTAAATACTACTGCACATAAAATAAAAGTCGTAATAGTCACTCTCTTTTGTTAAGGGGTCTTTGCTAATATGAGATAAGAGGCAAAAATTCAGGAATATCACAATAGTAGTTGACATTCTTTGTCTGAATCAACCCTTTTGTGCCATAAGAATGAAAAATAATTGAATAATTAAAACTGTATCTTGCAGTAGGAAACAGAATCAATGTTGTATACAATTTGGCAAATTCCTGCTTGGAAGCATTAAGGATGATTCATCCCCAGCTGAGCTAATTGTTTGTACTCCCTCTGCAGCCAATGAAGAAAAGACACTGCCACCTCCTTCCCATTCTGAAAGACTTCTGAAGTACAGAGTGTTTGCAAAGCCGGCAATATGGCCAGTTCCCAGCTCCTGAATATTTATTGCATGGCAAAACTCTGCTGCAAATCTTGGTGGATGCGATTAACAAGTTGTGAGAAAGGTTTGTTTTCTTAATAGCTTTAATATTTTTATAAACTGGGATGATGTTGTTTGCAATGTCTTACATTGGACAGATAGCATCAATGGAGTTTAATTATGATTGCTCAGTTTTTAGTTGAATGTAGCTATAACTCGGAGCTAACTGATGAGCAACAGATTGTCAGCTTCTGCTTTTGCATAGGGGAGGAGTACAACTTTTCACACTACAGTAAAATTTGTCATCCAAGATACTAGAGAGACTGACATTGTTTCATGTTGTGAACTTTACTCAGTGAGCTTCTGAGGACTGCTAGGCAAACTGTCGCTCCACCCTATGTACAAATTCTGCACGTGGGGGTATATGACTGAATGCAGCGTAGTGGTTCTGGACAGATTAAGTGTAAGAAGCTGTTATAAATCCTAGGTCTAAATTCTGATCTGAATGGGAGTGCTTGATGAGTACTTGGAACTGAGGTTTTGTAGCGGACCCCTTTCCACACTTCTAACTGTCTGGCAGATGTTAGAGGAATGTTGCTCTTTAAGGACTAAAACCCTGGGTGGATGCTTTTATAGTACAAGGTAGGGCCATGTTGTGGCAGCTCTTTTTAGGCATTAGTCACCATTGAATTCACCGTGAAATTCTGCATAAAACATGATAGCATGCTGTGGCATACAGCAATTGCTGTGATGGGATAGAAGAGTATGGAGAAAACATATTAGAAATGCAGTGGGTAAATGAAGTTGACATGCCACATGGGATATTTTGAACTACATTTCACATTTCAGAGTAGAAAAATCAATGTAAAGGGAAAAGAAGTTTTACAAAATTAGTATCAGGGGCTGATCACTCTTGGAACTTCTTTTTGGTTTCTGATATCTAACGCCAGCAGATAGTGAGGGACACTTTTTCTGTCTGTAATGTATTCTGCTGCTCTCTTTATAGTGAAGGAACAGCTGTTGAGCAAAAATTCTGCCTTTGGCAATATCTGTTAATTGATGTGTTTCCTCAAAAAAAACCCACAAAACAACCCAGCCCACAACAAAACTTTAAAAAAAAAATGGAAGGAAAGCACAGCAAGGTGTTTAATTTCTAAATATATTAGGTGACCCAAATCTGCTAAAAGTATGTAAGAAAATAATTTTATTGTTACTGTTTGTCAGAGACACGAATCAATCTGTGTTGGCTTTTCAAGTGGGACTAAAAGGATCACAGCAGCCACTTGGGTTCTGCTGGAGCCCCTTCCTCTCTGAGGAACCTGTCCCAGCTGTTACCAGCTGCCAATGGACAGAGGTGCTTTAGGTGTGCAGAGCCTGGTGTTAACCAGGCAACCGATTTTCTAGTTGTCCACATCTGTGCTAGTAAAAGCTGTTACTGTGCAGGGGAATTCAATGTGCTGGATATGGATGCTTCTGTTAGGTCTTATTATCTGCTCTCCAGGCGGTCCAGAATTTCCTCTGTATTCTGTTTTCCAGTCGTTTGCTTTGTCCAATTTTAACTGACCCAGATGGCCAGGCATTCATTCTCCTCTGTTTTTCAGTCCAGTTGTGCTAAATCTTAGCAACTGTTTCCTGTACCTGATCTGAATTTACATCTTCTCAATTTTGTGGTGTAAATGGGGAAGAAGGGAGGGTGGGGGGAAGGACACAGACAGTAGAGAATAGTTTATGAGCTTTGCTATCTTTCTGATTTTTAGCCTAGAAATTAAGAATAGATTTATTTATTGTCATCTCACAGTGCTAATTTTGCTTCCACTAAAACACTTGGAAAACCAGATGAAATATTTTTATTTGGTTCACATTCTGTCTGGAGCAGGAAAGCAGGCTAGGTCTTGAATGCAGCAGCAAAGCTCTTGCAGTACCTAATCAGGAAAAGGAAGAACCAAAAAAAGCCTGTTCTTGCGAAATTCTCATCACAATTTTGCTGATAAAAGTTGTTCAGATAAGCTCCAGATAACCATCCAAGCTTATAAGTGCTCATCTGTACCATCTCCAGGTGGTTTTGAGGTTGTCATCACTAATGAAAAGATGTGATTGAAAGCAAAAGAAGATATGAAATGCCCTCTCCTCTAAACCAGTAGCTATCACTCACTGTAACAAAACATTGCAGATAACACTGCTGGCCACTTTCCTCTATCCTTTGCCTCAGTACCAAGAATATAGAGTGAGCTATCTCACTGATTCTGCTGTTAGAAATGAAGGTAATTCCTTTTTATCATTACTTACCAATGGTTATTCATTTAAGTCTTGGCGAAAGAGCATCACAAAATTCCAAGTTGATGGAAGAAGTTCAAAGCTTTAAAATGTGCCATGAAACCTCATGCAGAAATTATGTCCTGTGAAATGTTTGGCTGTGGAAAGTTCAAGTGTCACCCAGCTGTAATTACAGCCTCAGTTTCTGAGAGGTTTATAATTCAGCAGCAGATACAATGCCAGCATGAAGGGAGCGTGCTGTACTGGGCACGGCTCTAAATAAAACCCCAATAGTTTTCTTCTGTGTGTGTTCCTAAGGATGTTTTAAAGGTATGTAATCATGGTCTGTATCATGCCTCCAGGAGATAAATGAAAAATAATTTAATGGCTTGAGTCACATTTTGTACCTTCTGGTATCAGAGCTATGGATCTGTAGTATAGAAGCAGGCTTCTGGATGTTTCCTTTACAAAACCTGGTTCTTGCCCTGCCCATTGGTGGTGCCAAAGACAGAGCTTGCCTTGGGGCCATCCTTACAGACTACTGGAGTTCTTTCCCTGAGTTACTGGGACCCTGGAATTTGCTGTAAAAACGAGATCTCCCAGTTCTCTGCTGTGTGTGCCCTTTCAGCAGGCAAGGAGCACACCCCATGAAACCCAACCAGAGTCTTTAGTCACAAAGTGACTGCTCAGGGCAACTCGTAGGCATTTGTAAGTACCATTGCTGGGGTGGGATGTTACAACCTCCACAACTGCTTTAGTGAAAACAGAGCTGTAACCTTTCTCCTTCTGCAGAGTGTGTTGTGGAATCTGTACTCCTTGCTTGCCCTGTTCTCAGCCCTGCAGCAGAGATTGGTACCGTATTAAACCTTGTTTAAACCTTCAGCTGGGGCTCAACAGGCTAGTTTTGTGAACACACAAAATAAAGAATAACTCCTCATTAATTTTTAATTGTATTTTCTTCTTCTTGCTATGTGCCTACATATTTATATAATGGAGCCGCTTTCTCTGACTTAGGAACAAAGAATTCTTGGATTCCTCTTTGAGTTCCTTTTAAGACCAATGAAGTAAGCCAGGTTCCAGTTTTCTAAGCAACTATAGTTAAAGAAAAACATTTCCTTACATTAGCCCATCCATCCTACTATTACCACTCGCCACTCTTCCTCCTCCTGATTTCCTTCTAATGAGGAAGGATTGGTAGTTACTCTCAGTGAGATTCTTTTTCCTACAGTGGCAATTCTCAATCTCTTCTTAGAGCGTGATCATATTTCCAAAGTGTAGTCTCTTGCCAGTTTTCCATCTGAAGTATTTCAATGGGGATACATACTTTGGGATTTAGAAGCCTTTTAATGAGTCTGTAAGGTTGGGTGAGAGAATAATTATCATCAGCTTTATAACCCCATTGCAGTTACCTACTGGAATAACAACTGCTGAGAGGGTCGTGCTCCATACTTGAGTGTCTGGGAAGCAGGAGAAGGGTGGCCCTTCTGTGGTGCCTGCTGCTGGGCACCAAGAAACTGTGCTGGGAAGCATGTGTCTTGGAAGCTTTTCTTTCTAAGTGAAACACTATGGAAAGATGTGGGTGAATTCTTTCAAGGGTTTTCATCAATATTTTTCATGTTAATTATCTAGTGGATGCGATAACTGTCAGTAAAAACCTGGGCCTTTTTGGATTGGTTTGTTTCTTTTTCTGGGATTTTGTTCCAGATCCCTGAATTTTACAATCTGATAGAGTTGGGTGAGGGTGTAAAAGTTTTATGCGGTTTTTGTCATCTTCTGTTTACCTGCTCCTCCATGGAACAGCTCTCACTTCAATATGAGGTCTGAGGCTGTTCTCAGTAGTGTTTGGATTTATTGTATCCTTAAAGATTGCTTGGAGAGAAGAGAAGAGAAAAAGCAAACTGCAGCAGATCTGTAAGGGAACCAGTTACACAGACAGCAGATTGCTGAGCTCTTCCAAGCTCTTAACCAGAGCTTTCAAGCTCTCATTAAAATGCTCTGGGAAAGTAATTTCTCTAACTGTGCTTTTTCTTGGGTTTTGGTCACTACTTACCAGTATTTAGCAACAAAAATCTACAGTGTTGTTTGTTGTTGTGGATTTTTTTAAATGTATGACTCCAGACTTTTTTGAATATCTTAACTTTCTAGAACAAATCTAGGCTGCAGAACTTATCAATGAGTCCAAGTACAATTTCACTTATGTAGAAAATAGTGTGAATATTTAGACTTTTACCCACCCAAGCATAAGAGCAGAAACAAATTATAGACAGACATTTTAGGAGCATTCTAATCTCTAGTACTCAGATTTGGGAAAACAATGTTTGGAGAAGAATTTGTGGATCGGTTAATGCAGAGAGACATACATTAGATTAATGTCACAGCTTGTGCTCAGAAATACACATCACAAAATATAACAGTACAAGTGTTTCTCCAGACTCCTGTGTTCTTGTGCCAAAAAGAGAATATGTAAGTGCATCTGGATCGGGGCAAGAGATGGTATCTTATCCCATGAAAAATGCTGTGATTGACAAATGTTCCCAGTCTGGTTTTTTAGTGTAAAACTTTGAACTTCAGTTTCTTATGTCTCAAAAAGAACCCAAATTACCAGATATCTCTGAGGTATCTCGAGATATTCTTCTTGAGGTGCTGGATATTTAGGAGACAAACCCATTCTCACAGGACATTTGTAGTTGTGTTATGTTACAAACTGACGATTTCCAAAAGGACACAAAATTAAAATCTATATTCAGAGGCACAGATATGCTGGTTTCTCCATGGAAAAGCAAGAATAATAGTGCTTCTCAGACTTTTTTATATTGTATAATTATATGGGGGGTATAACTTTATGAGAAAATTCTTTCATTTCAGTAAAATTTATTTATGTAAAAAGCGTAGCCAAATGGCATACTATTGAAACAGCTAAAAGCCCCTATTTTTCAACCAAGAAGCAGCAGGAACATCAGGTAGGCTATAGAGCAGGCATATGCAGACGATACCAACAGTGTGCTTTGTTAGGAGGGCAATGGGGTGGACAGGGGGTTTATGTTAGGAGTTGAGTGTGCCCCTGTCTCTGAGCCTGACCAGTGACGCAGGGACAAAAATGAACTTGTAGTTTTTGAAGCCTGGTGATAAAAACTGATGACAGGGAGAAGCGAGCATGGACCTACTAGTACAAGAGAGCAGCAAGAGCCCCCGCTGCATCAGACTATGTATTTCTAATGCATCCAGGGAATAGGTTTAGCACTAGCACCAAAGGTGCACTTGCCTTTGCAGCAGGGATGCTCCCTGTGACTCTGCTCGTCTGTGCCCACAAATAAAAGACAGACGCTAGAGCAGGCGCACAAATGCTGCTACAGCTAAGAGAGGATGGATGGCTTCTCCTTCTGAGGGAGGATAGGAAAGATTATGTGCTACAGGGTCATGAAATTAAGACAGTGGGGAAAATAATAACGTTACGAAACACAGTTCAGAATCTATTCCAGGAAAGAAAAATTTGCACCAAATAATGGCTGTAAATAAGTATATCTGGACTGGCTATCAGTAATTTGAGATTGTAGATTAATAGGGGGTTCCTAATCTTAAGGATAATTTTGGAAGAGCTTTCTGTCAAGGATCATGGCAATGGGGCAAACCCCCAGCTTTTGACAGTACGGCAATCTTATGTGTTGGCTTGAGAATTTTAAAGAACAAGAATTTGCCTCAGCCATGTGCAGTGGGATTCGGTATTAAACTGCAGTTCAGATTTTATTATTTTTCTGCTTGCTCTGAAGAATCAATAGAGGTGTTAAAGTTTAGTGAATAGCTTTCCACAGAATCAAGTAGTTTTAAAATGACGTTTACTTCACTATCTGATTTACAGCTGTTATAACTTAGGTGAGGTGTTAGAAATATTGCAGGTAATACCCCTTCTAAAAGAGATTAATGAAGCTTTAATTACAAATAAAGAATGCATACCTAAAAATACTTGCTGAATTTTATTTAACTTCTATTGTTATGTCTTCATTATTGCTGACCAAGAGATTCCCATCGAATACAAACTGCCATAAGCAGCATAAAGATGAAGAGTTTCTTGTACTGTATTATTAATTTAAATGAAAAGTAAGATTGCAGCTAACATAGACCTGTCTGAAAACTTTATTAATAATTTCATTCATCTGGGAAATGAATTATCTATTTTAACATGTACAGTAAAAATAGATCTGGAAACAACCCAAATATTCTGCAAGAGTTTTGATAAAGCAATGTAGTGCATTGTACCTACGATTTCACCTAGGATTTTCAGTGGTGGAGCAGAGCTGGAAACAGTTCTACAATGTGTGGTTTGTTAAAAACCTTGCACTTTCAAACATGAAGAGAGCAGCTTACATTTATACAGAGAGATGCATGGGAGGATATACATACCTTTTCATGACAATTATATCTTCAGAGCTCTCCAGGCAACTGAAAGTCTGTTGGGCACCAGAACACATTTTCCCCTTGTTCACATTCCTGCAGCAGGTCCTGTATGGGTTGGAGCAGCTGTTGCAGTTGCAGGGGACTTTTTCCTACCACGAGGTTCAAAAGGCAGGCATTGCTCATCGGTGAGTTTAGGTGCACTGAGGGGTCTCTTTGATTTGAAAGACACACTCACACAGAGATGTGTGCAAACCTGGTCTAGTGCCAGTTAGCTCATTGTGCACTGAGACAGGCAGCAGTTGCTGGAAAAAATAAACTAAAAATTAAAATCATCTCATACCTACCTGAGCAGATGAATTCTAAGAAGGACCTGTCAAATTCCCAAATGTTTCTACAGTAAACACTGGAAAACCATGACATTTTAATAGCAGTCGTTCAGAACTGCTGCCACAAGTCTGTATTATGAGGAAAGTTATTTTGCCCCTCAATTAAGTTCCTTTACAGGAATAAGCACAGTCTGGAGGGCCTAAGGCACCCTCGGTGATAAGCAGCCATCCTGAATGTGGTTGTCTCCGTAGGAGGCTCCTGAACGTGCACTGGGAATTGTAATTCCTGACAGCCAGAATCAGTTTTTGAGAGCTACGTGATCAGCAGGAAGTGAACATTAGTGCCAGGAAACCAACGCCCCATTCTGGCCATTGGTGTCTTCTGGGGAGAGCAGCACAAGGTGGCAGTCAGTGGCAGGTGGTCTTCCACAAGGACAAATTTGAGGTTATCCTGTAAAAACCAGGCTGACTTTAGTACACAAATCTAGATGATTATTTCATCCAGAGTCTTTTTAGATAAAGGTCAATGGTACGTTTTATACATTCTATAGTTTGTCAGAATTCATTGGCTTTTTTTTCCTTCTCCTCAATTTTGCCAACTATTCAAGCTCAGTCCTTTTTCGCATTAAGAGAAGAAAGAGGTGAGTGACTGAAGCTATTCAACAATATCATTGTTTGTCCCATGGGATAGCTTTTATATTATAAAGTGGATATTGACTCTCATGGAGGTGAATATTAAGGTTTATCAACCCTAGAGGTATGTATTGACCCAGACAGACTAGAGGTCACTGCAACATCAAGAGTAAATAAATCTTAATGCTGCCAAAACAGGAAATCAATATGCATACTTTTCCACCTATTTTGAATGTCATTGAGCTATCTGGAAGTATCTCAATTGTGTACCTGAATTCCAAGATAGTGCTCGTTTTATTTCTGTGAGTAACCCTCTAAAGAAAAGTCAGAGGTTGAGCAAGAGTTTAAGAAAACCACTGACTGCTGTTGTGCCTTTCTGAGTAAGAAAGGGAACAGGCTCTGCTTCTTTCAAAATCTGTATTCTTTTCTTTAACTTATGTTGAAGGAAAGGACTCACCCATTCTGCTTTTCATGCCAAAAATCATATCTTTTCCTAGGTAAAATCACTGGTAGTCAAATTGTTGGCAATCCAGTTCATACCACAAGCTGTAATGAGAAAAAGCTACTTTGTACCAGTGTCTTCTTCAGATGAATAAAATCTGCAGTATGCTGCTGAGATGTAGCTACCATTTTGGAGTACTAAACAGCATCACATCCTTATAGCCTCTGACTTCCCTAGAAATAGCTTTTATATTCATGCCCTCTAAGGAAATATAAGGTCCTTTGTAATCTTGTGTGTGTGTGTGGCAAGGCACTGTTCTAAAGCCATTGGCAACATTCCTTCAGAACCCTGAGCAAACAGGAAGAAAGATGGATTCAGTTCTTGCTAAACAACCAGGTACCAAGATGGGAATTGGAATCCAAAATGAAAATAAATTGTGGTTGGATAAGGAGACAAAGAGATATACAGGAAGGTAATGGTTTGTTTTAAATAACAAAACATTTAATTTCTATTTAAAGACAGGTGAGTCCAAGAGAGCAAGCCAAATAAACACGTGTAACATGCTTTTAAGCTCACATGTGAGTAATTAGGTGAGGGAGAAAAAGGGATAAAGGAAGGAAAGCAGAAGAAAGATGATCCTGAATAAAAAATGAGCTTTGGTAGTTTAAAAGGTCAACTAGAAAAAAAGCAGCTGCTTCAGGTAATGGTGTGGATGTTCATGATTGAGGATTTCAGACTTGATGGTAAACCACGCTGACAGAGATTGAAGGTCAGCAGCACAAGGCTCATTGAGGGATTTTGGCTTGGCCCAGGATTAAAAGAAAAGAAAAAGTGGAGAAGAAAGTTGAGAAAGTTAGTTATTTTGAATTGCAACATAGAGCTCATGAAAGCAGCTGGCATTATCTCATAGCACAATTCCTACTAATAAGGTTGTATTTTCACCTGGTTTTGCTTTCAAGTATCTATGATTATTAAGAGGCAACTTCCAGCGCATTATCCTAAGGTCAGGACAATTGAAGACCTTGTCTGCCTCTGCTTTTGCAAACATCTATGCACATGCTTCACTTTCAGGCTGCAGATTGTGCCAAGCACAACTCTTCATCCTCGATTTGAATCTCACTGACCTTGTTGCAGTAGGGGCTGGTGCTTAAGAGAAGGAGCTGCTGAAGTTTAGTCTACGTGCTTGAGGTCTGGTGCATCTGTTGTTTGGTACCTAAGGCAAAAAGTTCATTGAAAGTAAGAAATGAGCAAGTCTGACCTTAATGTAGAGCCCAATGAATCAAAAAGCAGTCTTCAATTAGGCCCTTGGCACTGAGAGATTATTTACACCTCTACTCCTATGAACAAGACATGGTTCGCGTTACAGCTCATGCAGTCGCTTCTCTGCCCCTGCTGCTTCCTTGGTGACAGCGCTGTTGCTTGTCTGACCTTGCAGTAAACTGGCTCAGGGAGCTAAATAGGCAGCAGAATAAATGTACTAGAAATAGGGAATAGTTTTCTGCCAGCAGGGTCCAGTTCTCACCCAAAGAAGGATAAGTGTGACCAGGAGAGGCCTTGAGGTTGCAAATGTGTCCCTTTCGGTGGCAGCTAGCTGTGGGATCATCTTGGTTGTAGTGTGAAGTGCCCCCAGAGGCACCCTTAGGGAGCCATGTTCATCTGGCATGAACCTGTGCTGCTGCTGTCAAAGGCCAGTCCCATCATGTCTCATGGTTAGCCCTTCTTGTTATCACTAGCATTCATTCAGCATCAGCCTGAACGGGACAGTGGGGCTCACCCAGCTCCCCATCTGCTGGCAGCGGAGAAGGGGTTGGGAACAAGCGGAGGACTGGGAGGGAAGAGTGGGGTCATCGCTTTTGTCAACAGTCAGGATTCATGGGGTTAAATGGATGTGCAATTGCACATTGGCTGTAGGGCTGACTAAGGCACATGGGGTTATGGGTCCCAGGGCATTGCCTGGAGGACAAGTAAGAGCCATCCCATAGTGCTGTGGAACATACCTGATTTTATCATATTGGCAGCTCCATAGAGAGTGCCACGGGGAGATCCTGCTTGCTCAAACTTGCCAGACTGGTGGTGAAGTACGGAAAAGAACAAAAAGCTGTGGGGTTCCCCCAGTCCCACACCTTGCTCACACTGCCCCCTCTAAGCCATGCTAAATACTTGGAAGTAAGAATCCTATATCTAGTTATTTACAGTTTAAATACAAAGCAAGTCTATTTTTTCCTCTGTGTATATTTTTTCCAATTACAGCCTTCTGCTACAAAGAACAAGCCAGGTCTCCTTGGACTGGAGAAGAATCTTTTGAATTGGGAGAACTTATTTTTAAAGCCAAGTAATAAGTTTGTCAATCACTTCTTTATTATCAGTCACTCTCTGATGAACAACATTCAGACTTTAATATCAGCAAAGAGACAATCTGAGGAATGAATGCTCAAGTAATAACATGTAGGAGTTTTTATGGCCTGACTCTGTTTCTAAAGTGTATACACAATGCCCTAATTTAACATCCGTGAATGTAACAAATTCCCTGTGGCAAAAGCAGCATATGGGAATTATTTTTTATGCTTTTCTTGAAGTGCACAAAACTCCCATTAGCATCACACGTTACATATCGGGGGGCGGAGGGAGAAGCCCCTTAATTTGTGTTAGGTTTGGGGCAGATTTGTTTGTTGGGTTTTTGTGGGGTTTTTTGAGCAGTCTCACATGTTTCTAGATTGATTGATGAGCATGACTGTATTGTAAGAAATCTCAAGACTCTGTTACTGCAGAGTAACTGTTGTTAGGGGAAAATACTCCTCCTAAAATTCACACTTACTTATTTTAACAGTTCAGGCTCTCAACTACTTTTTTCAGCAGCTGATTATTAAATTTTTTTTTTTTTCAATACAGCTTCTTTCTGGGTTTAAAATAGGGGTCTGCCCATTGCAGCCATGCTGTGCAGTGCAAGTGCAGAGCCTGAAACCTCTGCATAATTAAACAGGACCTCCAGACAGCCTCAGAGGTGTCCTGGCTTTTTGTCGAACTAGATAAAAAGCTGAGTTCTTTCTGCTGAGTTCAATAGTTGGCCTAATAATCTATGGGAAAGTCATTTCTTGCTTGTATTGAATCTTACTGGAATTTTCTATAAATCATATTTTCATTAGTCAGGTTTTTTAATCTAAAGATCTAACGAGTGAAGGAGGTGTTACATCGTAGCTCAGTACTACGATTTTGTACTTTTGAGGGTTTTTTAAGTGTCACCTATTCTATGGCTCTGTGAGAGGCTGTGGGGGTATTTATGAGGAACTGCAGTATCTGAAGAAAAAAAAAACATATTTTTCTTTTAATAGGATGATGCATGGTTTAAAGTATATTTTGCTGGATTTCCATGAGCTGCATCATTCAGAGACAGGAGAGCATCCCCAGTGCTGCAATCTTTTCTCTAAGTTCTGAACTGAAGTGAGTTTGATCCAGGTAGATGCAAGTGCTCTCTGATGTAAATATATCCCTGGCATACCTCATATTTAAATTGGGTCTACTCATGCTCACTTAAAAAGAGTTATGAAATTATTTAATAACTTAAGTGTGACTTCCTGAAAATGGGCTAAATAATTCCCTAAAAAGAGGGGTGTCACATCGGTCATAGGTTGATGGCACTGGGTTCTTATACAGTACCTGTTACATCTGGTTTTTTAGTACCTTTTTTAACTGTATCAATTTTTTTTTTCATAGAAATAAGGAATGACATAGAAATTGCAACTCCAGGGAAGGTTTAGTGAAAGAAACATCAGAGATTTGAAGACTGAGTCCAGGAGCATCACAAATTTGAATTGTGAAAAGTGTCTATCTTCACTGTCATGGGTCTTTCACAGGAATCATTAAGAAGATGAGATTCTCTTCATGGGAATTAAAGATCCATGGAGTTTCTCATAGGACTGGGAGCTTAGCAGCACTTTCTCTGGCCAGGTTTTTCTCTTCATTAACTACTTGGCAGTATGCTAAACATCCAGAGGTCGTATTCAGCCTTTCAAACTCTGTGCAGTTGGTATCTATTTAACTGTACCATGGTTTGAAGCTCTCAAAAGTCTTGTGGGATTTTTTTTTTTGTCCTTATTTTCTTTCATGATTTATTCAAATTAGAAGGCAATTGTTTTCTTTTAAACTGTGTGCAATTTAACACTAGGGGTGTGGATTGACCTCTTGTCCAAAGAGAGCAATTCTCTTCATATGCAATCAAGTTCTGGATATGCAGAGTAAGGGCTGCTGCAGTGGTTAACATAATTCTGGCTTTATGGACAATTTTGTAAGGCTTTTCCAGACTCTCTCTGTATTTTTAATGTGCCTTTAGCAATGCAAGTCTGATCAAAGGGAATAATTTGTGCCTGTTTCTAAATGGCTGGCAAGAATTTTAACAGATATTTTGAGTAATAATTAATTAGAGAAATGGTATGATAATTACTTCAGAAACACAGGTCTTTTATTTAAATAGGATAATAATCATTGCTACAGTGAAATAGTTGTTTGGATTATTCAGAGAATCTTATTTCTCAAACAGAAATTTGTTTTATGGAATTAAAAAAAAGTAACAAATTATCCTGAAACTTTCCATTGTCAGAGCAACATTTCATCGCAGTGCCTATTTTCCATAATCCTATATTTTTATTTCTGGGTTTCTCTCATTTGTTTTCCCTGTCTCTGTGGGGACTGAGTACCTCATTTTCTACTTTTTTTCCTTTCACAGTAATGCCAGTACAGATTTGGGGGTGTTTCAATGACTCTGGTCAGATACTGAGCTAAGATCAAGCTCATAAGGGAGACTCTTGTCTTTTTCCAGGAACAAGAGATCACGTAACAGAAATTTTCAAATTTTTCTCGGTCTGAAATCTAAATCTGGTTATTATTCTACATCAATTGAAGATTTTGTGATTACATTTTTACATTGTATACATTTTCCTACCCACTGCTGTGCCATAAGGCAAGAGATTTCACCCTCATTATATATTTATTGTAAGGCTCTTAGACTGCTGGCTAGGAGCAAGCTGGAAAAAACTTTGGTAGGGCCATTTTCTGCTAGAGTTTGCCTTTCTATCAGAAGTAAAATGGTTGCTATCAATTGTGCAGAAATTCTGTATCTGCAAAAAACTAGAACAAGGAAAATGCTGACAGTGTTAAACCATCCTGTTTGATAGTATATAATACTGGGACCTGAATTCTGATGGGATTTTCTCCTTAGAGCTGCGGTCTGCTGCGGAAGCAGTGGGAAAAGGCAAAGAGGAAACTATTAAAGTTAAATGTTCCTGTGAGTACAGTTGTACCTTCTTGCTCTAACACATCTTCTTTTTCTGCAACTGAAATTTGAAATAGCCAGTTTTTAGCTCATACAGCCATACCTAAATTCCTGGACTGATTGGGTGTCCAGCTGCCAAGCGCGAAGGTGTTGACCATAGTCAGTACATCATGAGGACAGGTAGCTTCCAAACATTGTTACTTGTGTTGTGATTAAACAATGTGAAGACATCTTCATTTGACAATTTTGGAAAAATTTCAAAACTCAACTATCAGAGCCAAAGGTTTTGATAAGCCTGGAGTCTTCTAGATTAAGCAGGTTTGTCTGTTTGTTGGTTTCTTTGGGGTTTATTGTTGTGTTTTTTTTTGTTAGAAGAGCTAAACAAATTAAAGGCAAATGCTGTAATCTCAGAATTATTGGCAAAGTGACTTCTGCATCTTTTGCATCTGACCACTGGCAGTGCTGTGCTCCTCACATTCAGAAGGAAACTGTTTGGTCAGAGATCAGGGGCATGTACAGCATGAAAAATCTTTGTTACGCTATTCAGGAAGAACAACTGCATTGTCTTCTCCCTTATATGAGCCTGCTGCCCGTTTTCTAAACATTAAACTGGCATCCTGTGTTTATATATACTGTATTATGAACCTTAATTTCCATATCTCTGCCAAAAATTCCTCTGTGTCTTGGTGCTCTGCCATTTTCTTTCCTTTTTCTTTCATCAAAAGCGACACCAAAAGAAAGACACTGCTTGCAATTTTCGTAGAAAGAGAAAGCAAATTAAGCAGCATTGTTTGGGGGGACTATCTTTGTGACATCTTGTGTGACATCTTTGTGTATCTTTGTGCAGAAGGAAAAAATCATTATCATCAGAAGACCAGAATTTCTTCTAAGAGCCACCTTAAATCTCTAATTCCTATCTAAACTTGGACCTCTTGACATGTCACCTGGTCTACTTAGAGTCGAGGTCTCTTCACGCGCTCTTAACTATTTTAAGACCTTTAAGACCCCAGAATTGAGCTGTGACTCAGTGGGAGTGATGAAGGAATTGCAAGCTGCATTTTCTTGCTGGCTCACTCATGTAGAGAAGGAGCCCACAGGGCTTCCCTTTGGGGTTTATTGTTGTGTCAAGTGCAAGTGGAAGCTCTTGCACATGAGGGGCTGAGCAGATGAGAATAAGTTTTCTGCGTTCCAACATAAGCTGCTTCATTTTTCTCCACTCTGAAGGCGTGTTTTGCATAAGCTGGTACACCGAGCAAAGATGAGCTTTCTTTTAGCACCTCAGCAAATTTAAGCATCACAATGCCAGAGCTGAAAAAAGACAAGCTTGAGCATGGATAGTTCAGTAACACTAGTTTATGGTGGCTGTTTGTGGGAATGCCCTATTCATTCAGAGCTGAATTCCTAAATCATACAGGTTTTTAGAATCTGAGAGACAGCAGCTTGTGGGTATGTGTGTGTAGAGGAGATTCCCAGCTCTCAAAGCCTGTTATTATGAGGCCAGACTTTCTTTGAATGCTGCCTGATGCCAGTGCAGACGAAATCAGCAGATTGTAGTGTAATATGGTAACTGCTTACAGAAACTGGTGTGAACGGGGAGGCGGCAGCTAATCGGCTTAAGGAAAAGTCTATCACAGCCGCAGCTGTCAGTGGATTTTAGCAGATTTTTTTATCACTGTTTGAGTGGGAAAACACACGAGAGAGGGAATCTAATGAAGGAGATTGAACTAATAAACAGAAGTACTTTTTGATCTGATAGTTGCTTTTCTAAGTAAAGTACTCTGGAGAGGTTCAGGGAAAGTTTTGATGTAACTCTTACATAGAAGAAATAACCTGGAGTCATTTTAGGAGAAAGGAGGTGAAGTGATTGAAATGTTCCCTTCACATCTCAAAAAAAAATAAAAACCAAAAAAGTTATTTTAAAATTCAAAAGCTTTGCTTTACAATCTTTTAAAAAAACATCCTTGGGAACAAGGTAAAGACGTTGTTACTGCCCCCTCCTACCCCACTAACACACACATGCTCTTAGGCTTTTACAGGAGAAAGAAACTATGTATAACAGCAAAGGTTGTGGCTGGGAAACGAAGCATATGAAAATAGCTAACACGGTTAGGAACAAGCACATTGCAAATGGAGCAGAGATGGCCACCACATCTAAAGCCTTAAAAATTTTCATCTGACATCAACGTCCCCTGTGCTTGCTGAGTCGAGCACAGGTGAGATGGGCCTGGCTGGGAGATACAGCAAATTATCAGCCATTAGTTAGCCAAGAGGCTGACGAGAGTAGGTGGCGTAGGCATGATGCCCAGGGAACAAAGGCACTCTGAACTCAAAGCAAAACTGAACTAACAACCACTTTTATGTTCCCAGCTAGAGATCTTCAGCACCCGATTTTTCAAGGAATATCACAGAATCAGAGAATATCAGGGATTGGAAGGGACCTTGAAAGCTCATCCAGTCCAATCCCCCTGCCAGAGCAGGAACACCTGGATCATATCACTCAGGAACGCCTCCAGGTAAGTTTTGAATGTCTCCAGAGAAGGAGACTCCACACCCTCCCTGGGCAGCCCCTTCCAGTGTTCAGTCACTCTCACTGTGAAGAAATTTTTCCTCATATTTAACTGGAATCTCCTCTGTTCCAGCTTGCATCCATTACCCCTTGTGTGCTTATTAGACTCAGAGCACAGCCCCCAGTGACTTCATTTCCTCCAAAAAAAAGGAATATATCATTGGTGACCACCATGAAAAGTTGATCCCAAAATCTCCCTTTCATCTTAGAGGAACTCTATGACAGGGAATAGAAAAATTACCAAATTACAAGTAAGAGCTGTGTTTTCATATACAGCAACCCTTGGTTGCTTGTTCTGCTTCTTTGCAGCTCAGGCAGAACTCCATGCAGTGACAGATAGACATTTTCCACTTCTAGGAGTGCTGTTTTGAGGGCCTTAGTGTCTCTGTTAAAGCTGCAGTATAATAAAAGTTGGTGCTTAGCTCCAATTTTACGTCATAGGAAAATAACCAGGATGTCCTACAAACAAAAACCATGGTTCAGAAAAGAACTCTGGGATGTACTTCAGGTCTTCATTTAAAACAAGTGGTGTTACTGCTCAAATGAATCAATGTAAGACAGACACGAAACAGAGCCTGTGCTTTAATAATTAGATCATGACAGGAAAAGATCAAAGCAACATTTGCAGTTTTGTTGGTTTAAGTTGTAACTTCCATACTGAAGTAGGTTTTTATTTCACTCACTTCCATGGCTGTATGCAGGTTGGGGTTGAATGTACTTTACCCTTCCTCTCTTCATTGTACATTTATATCAGAATCAAGCAGTCACTAATTGTGGTTAGTTGAGGCAGAAAAGCACTTAGGATTTGCTGGGTATTTGCTGTGAATGAGGCTTCTAAAAGTCATGGCAGAATCCTTTAATCCAACTTTTTTTATTTACCTTTTTTTTTTTAATGCATGCAAAACAAACTGCTGTATCAGTGTGTTCAGTCCTGGAACTAATTGAAGGGAAGAGATTTATTCTGAGCTGCTAGTGAATTAGAGGAGAGGAAAAAAGACCCTGTAGAACACGTGTGTTGTTTTTTAAAAAGAATGAGCAAGATGAATCCTGAGGAAATGCAGTTTTCTAAAGTTTGTCAAATACCTCAGTTGTTCTTTCCTCCTTATTTTTATAGTTAGATTTAAAGAAAATAATTCTAAAAATATCCCACTAAATATTGACAAATTTACCGGTATTGCATATTCTTCCGTTTTTCTCTCTCATGTTCTTTCTCCGCTGTTCTGCACTGTCCATAGACAGGGAAGTCTCAGGAGTTAATGAGACTACCATGTGCTCTACTGTTGAAGGTACAGAGAGCTCCACAGGCTGGTCTCTTCTGGTCTCTTTGGAAAGGGAAAGACCTGAGCTGCAGCTGGAGTGGGGCTGGAACGGGCATGGCCTTTTCTCTGCACCCTGGGTATCACCCAAAGTTCCCGAGCAATAGTCAGTGCTAGTGCCAAAGTGGAACAAATGGAGAATCAGAATGTTGTGCTGTAATTTAAACTTGGACATGAAAAAACACACAGGTTTTTTTTTTCTTCTCTGATATTGCAGTGCTTGTCACTTGTTTTTGCCCTTTCCCTGTCACTACCAGGGTAAGAAGAAAAGTCATGGCTCGATACATTCGGATCTCATTTTAATCCAGCTCCTGCACTGGCTGCAAAGCTGGAGAAGATTTTCAGACACTATTACGTCAATTACTAGCACCCTTTTTGTAGGATTTATTCTCAGGAGTCCAGTTCTTTGTGCTGAGAACCCTTTATGCTGACAAAGTGACATAAAAATAACTTGGTGTAAGACCTGCTTTTCAAAGATAATATCTCTTTGCTCGGTGGAAGAGTCCTTTGGCCTTGAGGGATCTGTCTATCTGTCTGCTCTCTTTTTCCCTTGCATCCACGCTCATTCAGATCTCTTCTTCTGTTCCACTGTTGAAAACAAGAAAATTGCATATATGTCATGTTAAAAATGCATGAGAGTAAACAATTCACAGCATACAGAGTCTTTTTGATAATAAAATAATTAGAAATGCATATCTGAAATAACTTTCCACATCTTTGGTTGGAAGTAGAGAGCTGAGAAGAGGGTAAAAACAGAAAAGCGTGCAAAATAGGGAAAGATCTTTCCATTTCAAATGCTTTTAGTGCTCAGTTCCATTGCACTTTTCATCCCTGCCCCACCTTTGCAGGGTTCAAGCTTTGGCAGGTACTTCACAAGTGGACTTAGGTTTCCATGAACAAAGCAGAAACTATGTACAAAGATGCTTCTGCATGTTGTCCTTTCAAGACATAGGCTTTTGCTTTCTAAATTTTCATTTCACCACAGTAGCCATACACGTGGAGGAGATGAGATTCACTGAGATCAGAGCAGAAAATGAAGCACTGGGTTGATTGCAGGAGTGTTGCTGTTACGCCCAGTAACTGGCTTGTGTTGAGTAAATTGATCCTTCTAATGCTGCATGATACAAGACAATAAATGTTTGTTATCCTAGGAAAAAATAAATTGTACAGCCAAATAGGTCTTCACAATGTGCTGATAGCAAAACATTATCGTGCAGCCTGTTCATACAACTGGTAAAACAGGCAGCAGTAGCAGATCTGTGGTCAGCAGCTTCAGCAGGAACTCAGCAGTGTATGTGTTCAGTACATAAGGAATTGATGCTGATAAGCAGAGACTAATAAGAATATTGTAACTAAAGAATGCTCACAAAGTGTGGTGTGACTGTTAAATATTGTTGTTTACCCCGTTCATCCACAATTATAAGAATCTTGCGCTTGGCATTAATGTGTCGTACAGATAACATTTTGGTTGGTCTTCTTAGACAAAACGGTCCAGGATTGCTGTGCTTTTCTATTCTACAGCATTACCCAGAAGGCCCAAATAAACTTCATTCTCTGTTAAATAGTCTGGGAAATTAGAAGTCCTGAGGAGCACCGGCTTCAGATCTGTAAGACATTGCTTTGTTTGGGTTTGAGGGCTCTGAGATGCCTTTTATATTGCTTGGCTAACTGATTGACTATTCAGTCAGCTGTATCGCCAAGACAGCTAACTTCAAGAGCACCTGGCTTTCTGGAAGTGAAGAAATTAAATTCTGGGGAGCCCGAAGGATGCACATTTCTGATTCATACTCCACAGCAGACGTGCCTAGGAGAGGAGTCATGCAGCGAGAGAGTGAGCTGGTAGGAAAAAAAACTTTCTTGAACTTTAGTGGGACCAGTGAAAATCCAGCTGCTCCCATGAATTGTCTCACTTCTGGAGAATCAATAAACCTGATTTAACTTTTCTAATCTTCCAGAGATATTTTCCCAGCCAGTTCCACTTTCCATTATACACGTGCAAATTGTTACACAGCAGTTTGAATACCTGGCCAAGTTATATTCTTTTTGCTTTACTAAAATCTACATTCTTTTTCTCAGTTAAGTCAATGGCAAAATTCCTGTTACCTGTAGTGAAAACAAGCTTGAGGTTTGGGTGCTTCCAGAAGTATTTCTCTTTAGGTATATTTTAAATAATATGAACTTGCCATGTTCCACTTAACGCTCTGAATTGCTCCTGGCAAATCCCTATTATCTTTTTGTCTTTTATCATGCTGAGCATTGCATCCTGTGCATCCCAGCCACAAGGGAAGGTGCCCACAGCTGTACGTGCTGAGCAGAACGCAAGTTGTCAGCGGTCAGTCTGGCAGTGTTCCTGTACCAGCACCATGTGCTGGGATGCCCTGACATGCCCTGGGTGCAGGGAAGGGAGTCAGCCCTTCTGGCATGAGCACGCAGGCCTGCAGAGGCTGGGTGGGAGCTGCTGCAGCAGGGCCAGGGGCCAGCCATGCTCACCATGAGCACACCGAACCTTTGGTGTTTCCCGAGACCAGAAAAAACATCCTCTACTCTATCTGGAGAGATGGTGTTCAAGGATCTTTCTGTCTCAACTCTATTCTGAACTGACAGTGTATGTATTTTACCCTGCTGTGAAAATGTATGAAGATTGTGTCTACGCTCCAGTGGGCATAGGAAGTCTTATACATGATATTAGTGAAAGTGGTAACTTCCTTGAATTTGTAAAAAGAACATGTTCTGGATTCTTCTTCCGTACGTTTGTGGAAGGAAAAGAATCCAAATAGCCCAGCTTCACTCAAACAGGCTGCGTAAGCACTAAATACCAACCCCAAAATTTGTAGTCCACACGAAGTGAGAATGTAGGATCATTTTTTCCACCTAATAATATCACATGCAAATATTATCCCTCAGTTTTGGAACAGATGCATTTGTTCAAGACGTTACAACCCCCTGCTGTTTGTTACAATCCCTATTAGCTATGCCACCATAACAGATTGTCAGACTGGATTAGGTTGAGCCACTTAAGAAAAAAGTTTAAAATAAGATGCCTGGCTTTGCCCTGAAAGCCACTGGGAGCGTTCGTGCAGGCAGTTGGCAACAGCTTTAGAAGTGCCAGGGCTGCACAAGTATGTCTGGGTTTGCCTTATGTGACATAGATACTTAAGCCTCATTTTCAAAAAGTGATTCAAAGGTTTTCAAGCCTATGTCTCATTTTCTCCTACACACCCAAATTGCTTTCCCACTCCTCTCTCTAAATAAATAAATGATCAGCTCTGACTACCCACGCCAGAACAGATATCCGCACTCTACATGTATTCCTCACTAAATATTTCAGGAGATATCCTAGAAGCTCTTTGTTATTAAGCAGTTTTGTCATTCTGTGAACCATCCGTTACCAAACAGTAGCTTAAAATAAACAATACCTCTTCTATAGTAAAAAATTTAGCTGTTGTTTTAGCTCACAGCTGCATTGCCACATTGTCTTTCTGGAGACTTCCCTGGTTAGCCAGTTCTGCTTAACTCTGCCTGGGAAAGAAAATTGCTCCCTTTTCTTCTTTATGCCTTCCTGTGGCACATTTGCATTCTTAAGTCTTTAAAAAAAAACAACTTGAAGTATATAAAATTGAATAATATACCAGCCTGTCCAGTCACTTGATTTCTCTCCTCAGCTAGTCTGATCCACACTCAGGTTTTCAGCTCCTTTCTCCACTGGACCCTTAAGAGGGCTCACCTCTACCCTCTCTCCATAACTCTGTCCCCCCCTCAGACTGCATCGGCGGGTTGACAAGGAAAAGCCATTCAGCACTCTGCAATCCTTCAGGGCACAACTCATTCAATCAGGATGCGACAGATTTATGGCTCCTACACTTGGGTCCCAATTTCCTGCACTGACATCCTGATTTGTTTCTGTGACATTAGGGGTTTGCCAGGAAGGGTGTTTGTTCACTCTCAAGGTACGTGAAGGAAGTTGTTATGCTAACAGCCTGCAAAGGGGTGGGAAAAGGACCGGTTCGAGTTTGGGACTTCCCTGGGTTCTAAGTGCATTTTGTTAATCTGGTTTTCCAGTTTCTAACAGAGCACCAATAATACAATACCAGTAAGACTGTTTTGTAAGGGGCAGCGTGAAACTAATAGTAATACAAAAATCTTACTTGCTTTCTAGTATCCATCATGCTTGTCAGGTGTGTGTAAAGTATATGCCATCTTGTGTTGACAAGCCCAAAAAGCAGCTGTGATCTTGAAAACTGAAATTACATCTACTGTTGGCTGTGAGAAAGGCAGGCAATACCAAAGATCACAGAAAGGTTTAATACTGCCCAAGTTTCATCTGCTAGCTTTCCCTCGCATTTCCTGGGAGACACATGGGTATGAATACATAAAACATCTGAATACCATTTCTGCTGTCTAGGGCCATGCAGATAGGAGGAGAAGAGAACCACAGCTGCCCAAGAACTCATGAGTTAAGCAAGAACAAGAACAACAATTGTGGGAAACCTTTCAAAAGTACAAATAAGGAGGAGTTTGAAATAACCTGAGTATAAAACAATCTCTCACTCACCTCCATAGGAGTGCTCATTTGAGAGATTTGATCCCTGGAAGTTTATCAGACTTGGAAATGCATGAAGAATTTGGGTGCAGGTGTTATCATCTACATGAACAAACAATGAGCCCTGAAACACTGTCAAAGTTACCATGTGCGCTATAGCTCTAGAACACGGATCCTGTCACTGTCTTGATACACACAAGCTGTGCCCAGCATAACTTTGTTGATCATGATGATGGAGGATTAACATAGTTTGTTATTTACTCCCAAGTGGTTATAAATCCTGTCTTGGGTTGATAGGAAGTTCTAAGAAAGGGCTGTCATAGTGATCCTGATACAACCTGTATAGCCCTAGGTACAGAACTTGGTTTAATTAATTTCTGGCTCCAGTCGAGTAGTTGTGGTTTGACCAAATCCACAAGACTGAACTAGGATTCACTCAAGGTACTTTTCCATTTCCCAAAACAGCAATGGTCCTTCAAAACTTCTTTTTTTTTTGTCTTTGGAACTCACCATTGGATATGGATGCCAAACATCCCCCTATTTGTTCCAGGTTAAAAGGAAAGCGCAGTGAGGGACTTAAGGAAAGAGGTTACTAATAGATCTTGTTACTGGGAACTAGGCTTCAGTTCTTTTATAGTATTTTAGTTTGCTTGTGCAGTAGTTTTGCTTTGTTTTAAATATTTAGTGTGGGGAGTCATGCAGCTCACGTACTGTCACATGCTTCTGAAAATAGGGAGGACAGGTAATAACTGTAGCTGCCATCCTGTTTCTTTGTTAACAGGAGAGGCATGAGAGGAAGCATCAGTGCTGTTCTCACTGCAAAGAACAGCTGAATCCATTGCTCCCTTTCTGTCATAAGGCTGTGTGATATACTGTCTTTCCAGAGATGCTGCAGTCAGAACTGATCCTGTGGGTGATAGCCCACACCTGCGTAAACCTTCACAGCAGGCAGCCCTTCTGAGAGTATTAATTTGGGGTAGACACACAGAAAACACCACTGTCAGTTAAGGAATCCTGAGTTCTGGAGGGTTTTCCTTCCACTGAATAATTTCCCCTGACATAGAGGGGATGTTGAGGCCAGGCTGTAAGGACCTGCTGGGAGGAAAATATGAAAGAGCTGCACTTTCAGAAGCAGGAGTCTTTGCTCCCTACCCTGAAAATTTTCTGCAGATCATGGAGAGGAAGCTTTCCACACCCGCCTCTGCCACAGGTGATCCTTCCCAACCTCACCCAGCAGCCATTAGGGATGGGCTTTCTCGTTCAGTCAGGCAAACAGGTTGGTCTTGAGGGTGGAGAATACAGTCCCTTGTGAGTGAGATGAAAGGGTAAGGTCTCCTCTTAGCAAGGAGGGTTATTCACGCTCAGATTTATTAGTTGCTCATCTTCCTGCGTGTAGCCAAGGGGCATTGGTTAATTCCGCAGGGGAAAACTGTCCCGGAAAAACCAAATACTGTAGCCTTAGTTGCTTCCTTAAAGAGAACACTGCACAACTTTAATTATAGTTTAAAACCCAAGTCTGATATCTTTTACAACAGAGGTTTCTTTTTGAGTTAAACAATGATGAAGAGATTAATGGAGCTCTGTAGGAAGAAGAGTTTTGATGGAGATGAAATACTGTCTGTGCGATTTCAGATGATTGATTTTCGTTGATTAGGTACCCATCAAAGTGCAGTCAGCAATGCTCAGGATATGATCATAATACACTGAAGTAAGGGACAGCTCATTAAATGAAGAGAATCATTCTGCCATCCCATCAGCGATCCCCCCCACGAATATTCTGCTTAAGGAATTCAAGCCTCACAAGACTTATGTGCTCTTTGGAAAAGGGTATGCAGTAAGAGAGTCCTTGATACACAAAATGAGGCATGCAAAGATTTCTCTTCATTTATTTTATTTATTTTTAAAAGTTTTGAACAAGCATAAATTATCCTTTGAATATTCCCTACTTTGAGTAGAAGCATTTCAGTATAATCTGAAGAGCAGCCTTCAATTTGGCTATTCCCAGAGTAGGAGTATGCTGCTAAATCATCTCTGTTATCAGTGGAGCTCTAAAAACAAGGCTATTGACCATGAGATGAATTTTGTCACAAGCTTGATGTAGGAGTCGGTTTTGACATTGCTCTAAATGTTCTCTTCTCAAAGAAAAGCTCTACTGAGAGCAGATGTATAAAAGTTAAGAGGGAGATTTTAGATTGCATAAACGAGAACGAGACATCTGATTTACCCAGGCTTCCACTGAGAGTTGAGCATCTCACTGCCCTTAATGCCTTTGAAAAATCTTCCCTTTAACCGCCATTTTCCAAAACTGTGGTAGGAATAGAGTAGCCGGGTAAGTCAGATGGTATCTGTACAGCTTTCCTGATTTTGGTATCGCAAACTCATGTTCAGAACTCTTCCAAAGGACTCAGATGCTTTCACCTCACTTAACCTATGCTATGTGAACCCTCGCTTTCACCTGTCCCTTAAGATGAATGCCTTTGACTTCATCTGAGGAGGTTTTGGTGACCTTGGAGAAATCTATTGGAAGAAATCTTAGCACATCCCTTTATGCTGGTAGAAAATGTTGTCGTTCCTAGCCGTGAGGCCATTCTGCTCTGACGTTACTTCAAACCACTGGGATCTGCCTTGGTGGAAGCTTTGTGTTTGGTTTTGCCAACTTCATTTTGGATTCATGTTTTAGAAGTGTAACTCATAACAAAAGTGAAAGCTTGTGTCAACTCAGCACTACTGCTGTGTATTGGGGGATTTGAGAATTTATTACAGAAATGAATTTGCGTGACTATTTCTGCTTCATTAGTTACTCATCGGTGTGGAACATAGTATGGGAACTTTGTACTTACTGATTTTCTCAAGTTAAACTGCCAAACTCTTCATGACTGATATTCCCATATTAAGTGTGTGCAGCTTTTAACACTTGACTTAACAAGTGCCTTTAATTTCACTGAACATAAGTTATTGATCATGGTGCTTGTTGCCTGGAAGCTTCATTCCTGATGGCTAATTGAGCCATTGATTTTTTTTAATGTTATCATTAACAAAAGGGTGAATGCTGTATTGTAGAGCGGACCGGTTAGAGCAGGAAGGGCAGCGGTGTAGCTGACCAAAGAAAAGACTTTTTTTTGGTAAACCCGACAGCTAGAATCAGTTCAGAAACTCTTGTTGACTTGAATGAAGAGTGGATTTGACTCAAGTGGATTTGATTTGGCAAAAGTAAAGTTAATAGGGAAGTTCTGTAGATTTCAGGGATGCCAGATCAGACCAGATGTTTGGTACAAGTTCTGTGGGTTAGCGTGCTTAGCATGACGCTAAATCCAACCCAATAGGCCTTGCTGAGAAAAAGCTCATCTGTGTAAGCTCAGGCTTGGCACTGCATACGTACAGCCAAATAGCTCCCTGTTTGGAGCTGGCTTATGGCCAGCCAACTTGCAGCTCAGGCACAGGGAGCTTGCCTCTGTCTGCAAAAGACCGTGTGGGCTGTGCCAAGGTTAGTGGATCCACACTGATTGACACCAGCAGGACCAGCCCATGGCTTTGCTTGCTGTTTGCTGGTACCACATTAACCGTGAGCGGTACACGCGGCAAAGGAGCGCACCCAACCTCAGTACCACCTCGAACTGTGAAATGGAAAGCAAAATCCCCGTGTTAGAAATACACTCAAGTGTAATATATACACNTACCACCTCGAACTGTGAAATGGAAATGTTAGAAATACACTCTGAGGACATGAAGATGTAGTGACAGTGAGGAGAAGCTTAGGATTTAAGGAGAATAATGGTGCTGTTGATGGAATAGGGACAGGTGTAATATATACATGTGTCCTGTATATGTGTGTCTGATGCTATGGATATGGAATGTAACTGAATTTTGTCTAGTTTCTGGTGTACAGTGGTACACAGTATTCAAGGATCTGTTTAATTACAGTTGCATCGTTGTCTTGGAACTATTATGAGGTTGTGAGGTCATCCTTAAGCACCTCCAGGTTTTGGACAAAGTACTTCAGTTAACATAAAACCTTTTGCTTATATTCTGTCATGCAAAGCTTTAATGTGTTGGTTGGGGTTTTTTTTTAATAGAAAATGTCTCAGGGGCATGTGATGGGATTGATTTTACTCTTATCCTATGGGCACTGTTTTTAAGAGCATGTATCATGGTATTCAGAGAGCAGACTGTGTCTTCTGTCTTGCAGACTTACATGGTGATTTTTAATTGACTAGTAGGTGGAATCTAGATAGTTTGGAAGGATTCATTATTGCTATCCATGTAGAATCGTACCTAAAAAACCAGGAATACCTATTAGACACTACTGCAGAGGTGCTCATATTTATGAGCCCCCTGCAAAACACTATCCAGGTTTGACAACTACGGTAAGAAAGTATTCATGAGTTTATGATTTTGAAGGGTCTGAGTTCTTTGTAGTTCTCCAAACAGCTTCCAGAAACTATTTTATGACAGTTTTAAAAGACTTCAAAGAGTTTTACTCTTGGGTATACCAGCTTCCTCTGGAAGACAGGAGTGTGGCGAAAGGTCTAAGCAGAGGTAGTAATGATTCAGGTGACATCAGCTCTCCTCATTTCCTGACCTTGTGTGGCTGACAGTTTTAGTGAGGATGGAAACAATGCTGATTTCTGAAGACTGTCAAGTGCGAGCAGTTTTCTGCTGAGTTGTAGGAGGCTGGAGATCTATAAACCTTTTTAAGTGCTAGGAGGAATGAGAGGGCATTGTTTTCATTGCAGCTGGTCTTTGAGACAGAGAGGGAATAGTAACTATTGAGGGACAGACCTCTGGAACAAGGCTAAGCTTTATTTATTAACTAGTAAAATTTCTTAAAAGAAGATTGAGCAAGCAAAATTTTCATAGTTCTGCTGCCGTGGACAAATAAAAAAGAATGCAGAATTTGTTATAATAACACAGCATGGAATTATACTGCTAAGGCAACACAAGTTCTGTTCTGAAAAATCAACATAAACGTGAATAGCATTTCAAGACTATCCAAAGCTAAAATCCTTGCTACTGGAAGGCAACTCCCCAGAAACTTTGGGGAAAGCAGCACACCAATGACTACTGGTAGCCATGTTTCAAAGCACTTGTCTGACCTTGGCTAAGGTGTTTCTGTACTAAATCCTTGGTTGTATTCCCAGCCCAACCACCCAGATTTTTGAAAAAGTTCGGGATGTATTTATTGAAATAAAAAATCAAAGATGAAGCTAGCAGGGTACCCAGTAGGCCCTGGATGTTCTGAATGCCTCAGGGTGGTGAATGTTGCGTAGCTCTTATTTATTACCAGTGTTTCAGCAGAGTCTGTGAAACTAAACGTACTGAGCTCTACTGAAGATCTGGGCACTTTGTTTGTGCCTGAAAGGCAGATGAGGATGTGAAATTACTCAAGAACCAAGAACGTTTTGTGGTCTTCCCCTACACAGGATTCAGCTGTTGACTTCCAGCGTGTTTGCTACCTTTAGAAACACAAACTGGGAGAAAAGTGTACAGTGCAGTTCCATGGTATTTTGTCATAATCAAAAATACTTTCTGAGATAACATTTGGGTACTGGCAATGGTAGCAAATCACAGAAATACACATTTTGTTTCCCAAACACCCTTTGCATCTGGGAGGACTGTACAGACATCCCCCGTTTTCTGAATGCTTTGGATCTATGATTGGACCTGACAGTGGAAAGAGTCATAATGAATCTTTGCCTTCTACCTGAGGAGACCATGAAAATGTGCAGAACCAGGCGGAGTTTTCATTTTTTTTTCTCAAGGGGGGAGGCTTTGGTACCAGCTGTGTGGTAATGCAGCCAAGTCCCCGCCCCTTTGAAACAAGAGAAAGCCTGTGGCTTTGGCCTGGTTCTGCTCCCATCTCTTTCTGTTCCTGGCACAGTGTTAGGACTGTACCTCCCAGGCATCAAGAGCAGGAGGGAAAGTCTTATTTGGGTGTCATTTGCAGCTTGATGGCAATGTTATAAGCTCTTCTCTCCCAGCTAAGTATAACGCCTCGCTCTACACACAACTACATCAGGTACATCAGCACTTGCAGGAAACAAGTCCTTCATTAAACTACAATGTAAGCTTAATTTATGGTAAACCCATGGGACACCTCCTTGATTTTATTTCAGACAGTAAAATCCAGAAATCCAGATCCCAGGACCCCTCTGAATAGTTAAAGTTTCCTGAAAGACTTGACAGGATTAGGTAGCAAGGTCACTTCTAGTACTGTGTTGTTTTTTTCCCTACAGTTTTGCTGTACTGAACACGTATACACTTCCAGGTCCCGGCTGGACACATCACCCAGTCTACGGCATCCACAGCCACTCTGTTTCCTCCATCCTATTGTGGTAAAAGTGATAGAGGATTTAAAAACCAGCTAGTCTCTCAGTCAGTTTGATTTCTCTCCATCTAATGTTGTTAATTGAACCTGAGGTCCAATTTTGAGCAATCCAGCAAAAGACAAGCGCTACTTTTATTCTCACATTTGACCTGTCCAGCTGGAGAAATAAGTTCCAAATACTGTCGGTGAAAGTTAATATGAGCAGCATACAGAATTTCAGCCCACCAAAGGGATTTGTTTTTAAGCTTCTCTGAACTCCAGTGTCTGGACGAAAGCTCTGGTGTTTAGAATTAATGATGTCTTGGGTTAGCTCACACAGCTTGCAGCGCTCTAGGTACTGCGGTTTGATGACTGTCACTGTTGGTTGGGTCAAGAATAGCTGCCACAGACATAATCAGCGCATTTCCTCATTTTATCAGACTGGTGCAAGAGGTAGTCATTTTTTCCAGGGGACAGAATTAATGGGTGAATGTGCTGTGGGGCTGGCACACGCTGCCTCCAGTTTAATAGCTGAATTAGAATCTTTTTAAACCCTTGGCACCAAGAAATGCGATTTCCCGATGCTCAGGGCTAATGCTGTGGTAAGTGCTGGGAAATCTTGACTGATGGTACTAAGAGTTAACAGAGACAAAAATAAAGCACAATAAATCTTACCTGAAGTGTTTGGCTATGTATGAATTACGTATGTGCATATATGTATTGGTCTGAAAGGTATAAGCACATGCAGAGAGATTAATTATAGCTTAACCTGCACTTAAGAGGATCATCAAATCTAATATTTTTTCACTCAGTATTTCAGCATTGCTTTTGGTGGCCAAGCAGAACCTGGGGGGGAAGATTTATAGCCACCATGTGAGAAACTGTATCAAATAAATAATGGGGCCAAATTAAACACATTGATTAACTATCATTCACTATCCTGTAATCTCCTAATGACTAAGGTCTAATTTAAGACAGACTAAAGTCAGGATTAAATTCTGAATTGCTATTATTATTACATGTATTCATCAGGTTCTAGAGGAATTCAGGAGAGATTAAAAAGGCATCTGCGAATTAAGACCAGCTATTAATGGGGAAAGTTGAAGACTTATCCATATTAATGGCATTTTTCTCATTCAGATAGCGTAACAAATGGAAGCATTAAACGTTACAGATTGTTTGTGTATTCGTGGTTTTCATCAGTCTAGTTTATTGTCAGAAAATCTGTAGAGCACCTGGAAATATAATAATGGCCACTGTATTGCATTTACTAATTGGAATAGCAGAAAGCTAATTAGAGAGCTTTTCAGGGCAGTTGAAAGGGATAAGATTCTGTCAGTTCTGCAGCCAGTCCAAGGAAATAAACTGGAGGCAGAGTAGGAGAGAGGGGGAGAAAAGCACTGTTTGCCTGTTTGTTTTAATTTACCTGTGTATGAAGCTATTCCTAGTTAATACTGCAAGTTTCAGACTAGCAAAAATGTGTCAAACCCAGGCAAGCTACCTGAAGGATATCATCAAAGAGGTGAATGAGAGCCCTTCTGTCAGCTTACTCATGCATTCGGGCCAGAACAGAGGTAGATACCATCACAATCCTCGTATTTTTTTGCAGTTTCTTGTATTCTTCTGTCAGCAACACGTATGTAGCCCTGTCAGTCGTGTGCATTTACAAGTCTGTGTTTTCCAGCTCATGCTCAAGTAATCCCTTCAGACCTGTACAATTTTCCCTGGCCTCCAAAATGCCTACAATTAAGTTGTTAACCTGATGTGTGTGAGAGTTGCAAGGAAACTAAAATACCATATATTTTTCTGGTCTGAGAAAAAACTCTGAGAGTTGACTTTTAAGATCATATATGTCCATCTCTTGCTTGATAACCTTTTCTCATACTTTACTTTCCGAGGTATCTGGTGCTTTATGCCAGTGTGGGCATCATCTATCTTTAATACACAGGTTGTCTCGCAAAAGTGAATATAAAATGATGCTGCCCTCTTGTAGAGTTGATTCCATACTTGCTAATGAAGTACTTGCTATCTTCAGTCCCTCTTCTGCCGCCATTTTTAAGCCAGTTTTCTGATGTTTTGCTTTCAGTAAAGAGGCCATTATTCCTGCAATCTATCATTATAAGGAGTGCTGCCTACTTCAGAGAACCTCTTGCAGCCTAACTGGAATCACTCGATGATTTGGATCATTAATATATTGCAAAATGACAATAAGAACTGAAGTGAGGGGGCAGGCAGACACAAAGTGCTGATGAAGATGTATCTGCTCTGCTGTCAAAATTCCACTTGCAAATATAGGAGCCACCACTGGACTTCTTTTAGCTAGAAGGTGAAGCTTTAACACACCTAAAGAGTATTGATTATTAACCCTGTTGGTCTCAGTTTGGGAGTGGACTCAGAACCTTTAAGACTTCTGGCTTTCCTCTGGTTTTTGCTTCTGGATTTTTGTGGGAGATCTTTTAAATCATTTTTTACACTGTCCTTTCTTGAAGCTTTGTTTATTGTTAAGATGACACTGAAAAGGACTTGTTTCTCTCAGTGTTTTCTCCTTTAGCTCATGATTTTCTGAGTTCTGCTGCTTCTCCTTTTCCTACCAAAAAACGCAACAAAAATCTTGCTCTTAATTAGATTTCATAATATCAATGATTTTTTTTTAAGAGGATGCAAGCCTAGGAACAGCAGTAGTTCATCTCATCTGCAGCAGCAGCACTAATCTTGTACACATTGGCATGCACACAGGGCAATAAAAAGTGACATGATGTAACATTTCAGTGAAGAATTGTAGGCACTGGAGCCAAATGCTGTCATTTAAGACTTTCTGCAAGGAGTGATTTATGCTCAATTTGCCAGTGTGGGCTTTTTTGAGAGAGATAGAGAGATTGTGTGAGTGTTGGGAATTATGCCTACACTTCTTAAGTGTTACTACTGACTTCAGGTATCTCTGCCTTCAGGTGCCCAACCTGGCATTCCAGAGAGGCTCAATTCTTGGCACATGTATGTTCAGCTGGTTTTGAAAAACTGCCTCAAGGACAACACCCCAAATCATTGGTTTTGACTGTCCCTTACCTTCTGTTCTGAAGACACCAAAGATAATGGTTGTAAGGGGACAGTGTTTCAGGTACCATGCTCTTACCTAGCAAAAGAACTTCCAAAAGTTACCATTTTTCCCATTTGTACAAATTTTTAATAGGCAGAAATCTTTTCTCCTAGAATAGGAGCTAGGACAGAGGCTGATGGGACAAATCACTTCACTTTTCTCATTATTAGTCTTCTGAAGGAGTAGATCAATTGCCCAGAGCTGTTTCTTCCTTTTTAGAGGCAAATATATAATCTTATTAATGATAATGTTTTTTTGCCAACAGCGTGATATTCTGTATTGTTCAGTTTAATAATCAGCATGAAACCTATTAACTGCATGAGATATGGTGTTGGAAATCTGGGGTACAATCTTTGGCACTTGGAAATACTAAATAACTTGCTTGCAGTACTGCGATCTCCTACAGTTAATATTCTGGCAATTACAAAGATACAAGCTCTTAAAGATAAGCTTTCTGCTTGGTGCTATGCCCATGCTTTCCCCTGTAGTCAAAGTCCAAAGTAAGCCTTTTTGGAAGCTGCAAAAGCTTGGAAGAGTTTAATCTAATTTAATTTCTTGTGATTGTGAACACTTGGGTACCTCCTAGTTCTGAGTGAGTCTAGCAATGACTAAATCAACAGAGCATCTCTTCTCAGGCAGTGTTGATTTTGGGGGAAGTAAATCAATTACTCAGCCAAGGATTTCACCTCAATTGTGGTTTGATGCTTTTACACTATCTTTTGTGGTCCTCCATTGCCATTTCACTTATGGCTAGCAAAAATGTGGAATTAAGCTGCTTTTATCAGGGACTGCGAATGTTTCTACTTAGAGTCAGTTTTCCTTCCCTTGCATGTGCCTGTCTCAGTTGCTCGATTTTGCTGATGAAAGTTTTGAAACTTCCCCTTCATGAGAGGTCAGCGAAGCTTGCAATTTGTCACTTCAAGACATCAGTTCCTATAGCAAATCTCTCATTAAATTTTCCTTGTGCATATCAGAGGTTGAGTTCATATGGCCCCAGGTTGTCTTGTCTCTGAGGGGAAAGCTGGCATTGGAGTATTTGATTGCTCCACCACAGCTGTGAATTTGAAGAAGTCAATCTTTTCTGGTTTGCACTCCCTCTAGGGTATATTTCCTCCTCTACGCAATTTAACAATGATTGGCTGTTTTAATAGCTTTTGAATAAGTTTTTTCTTAAACGTGTTTCCCCCATTTCTCCTCCATGCACAGTATGGAGTTTGCACTCTGAATAACTTGCTGGTTTGCCTTGATGCTTTCTGTGCCCTCTGCTCCCTCTAATCATCTTTTTAAGTATAGCAATAAGTAATTAGGGAATGTCATTTATACTTTCCACTTCTGGTGCCATGAAAGGAATTGATGCTTATCATGGTGCCTAGAAGTCCCCTTATGACTTTCCCATTAAAAGTGTTCTGCTATCTGCTAAGACCTGAATCTCTCTGTAATTACTTTTCCAAGATTGTTTGGGTAGGAAGACTATCTAATCATTCTATGACAAGGTTCCTTCTCATCCTTTCTGTGGACTTCCACTTGCTGGAGTCTGACGCTTTAGATTTCTTTACTCTTCAAAAACGAGGCAGTGAAGATGAGGACTCTTCATACCCATTTAGCCATTTCTCCATTTACTGGTTTTCATTGCAAACTTCAGAACAGAATTGTTCAATGGAAGGCTATGGCTAGCACGATTTTTCAAGTACTTTTAATTTCTTTGGCTGCGGTAGATGAGATTTGAGCAAGTGAAACCACCCCGCTCTTTTCTCTTTATTGCACGGCATTTGAATTCACCTTTCCTCCTTGGCGAAACCTGACCTTAGTGTTTAATGGAAAGCATATCTGTGAATTAGATTTGCTAAATGTCACTCACACAGGCACCATATATTCTCAAAATATTAACTCGTAATATTTTATATCTGTTTTAACGGAAAATAAGAAACACAGTTCTGACTTGCAGGACAATACTGTGCTTATCTTCTCTTTTAGGCTGGCATGGCTCAGAGCCTGCATGCCCACTCTGGCAGGGGCTGGGTACATCACAGAGACTTGTGCACTCCCAGTGCAGTGGAATTTGCAGTCGGAGACACTTCCATCCCCTGGGCAAAGCCAGGCTGTAGTGAAGCTGTGGTGAATCAGAACAGGATTACGGCTCAGCTACAAGTCACTCATGCAAATCCACAATGAAATTGGGGCTTCTAACTCCCATTGCTTAACAATGGATTTGGGCACTTAAATCCACCTAAGAGGGCAAGTGGGAAAGTGGGAGGGGAGTTGTTACAAAATAATTAGCAAATACTTTGGTCTGGAGGAAAATAGGACTTTGTTCTGTTTTTCCTCTGCTTCCCAGTGTACCCTGGCAGTGGTTCTTACTAAGCAACCTAATGCAGTGTCTTGCCTTTGTGAAATTATGTCCTGCAGGTTCTCATACGTGGTCTCTGTGTGCTTCCCTGCACAGGCTGGTAATGTAAGCAGTGCCTTAGAAACCTCACTAGCAGTACAAGGCAGCCCCTATGGGAGAGCAGTAAAACCTCGTCTTTCGCTTGAGGCCTTGAGTTCTGAGTGCACAACAAATGGGTGCAAGTGCACCTGTGGCCAGAGAAACAGATGAGGGGGCCAGGGGCTGCTAGGAGAGAGAGGCAGTGCTGGTGCTGGAGAGAGAACCTTCAGATTGACAGTCAGAAAGGGCGTTTTGGTGAGAGTGCAGTGACTGGTGAATGCAGGTGTGAGACCAAAGCAGCAGACATCCCCCTCAACACCACCACTGTGGCTTGAAACAGCAAGAGCGTGTACCAAAGCCCACAGCTGGGGCTGTTCCTGCCTTGCGGTGTTGTTCTGACAACCAGTGTCCAGGTAATTGAAGTCAACCTTGAGACCAGGTTCTGTTGACCCAAGACTTCCCTGAGCAGCCAGAGCAAGGTTTTGTCAGCCTTCTCATCCTGATTAGGAGGTCAGCGACAGATAGGAAACATGAGATTCACCTTGGTGACAACCCCTCTAATCTTGATCCAGAGGCATTCGATAGACCTTTTGTGGTCTCAGCTCACCTCCATACACTCAAATTTTTCTTTTATATAAAGTGCAACTGCACCTCCTCTTCTTCCCTTCCTGTCTTTCTGAAAGAGTCTGTAGCCACCCGTTGTGGCCTTCCAGTCACGGAAGTTTCCCGCCATTTTTGTGATTCCTGTGATGACCAAACTCTCAGACCGGGCACAGAGCTCCAGTTCCTCCTGTTTCTGCAGTGGTATACATGGACTTTGAGGTAGCTGGACCTAGGGGTTTTGCCTTTCGAGAGGGTACCAAAAAGTCACGGGTAAAGGCTACAAAAAATCATGAACAAGAATCAGTGGTGTGCTGAGGCACTGGATGCTGATTTTCCTTACCTTTTGCAATGGCGATGTAAATTTCTATTTCCATTTCTATTCGTAATTTTTTCATAATCTGATCATTGTAGAGTATGCGAGAGACTTTAAGGGTCCTCTGTGCTCATCCATAGCTGTTCTAAATGTATATATTCTATTCCTGGTGTAGTTGGCAGGCCTTATAACATGTAGGTGGGGTGTCAAAAAGAGGGCAACATTCTTTGGCCTCACAGAGAGGAGCTGAACTACTAATCCCTTCAGTTTCCTTTGAAAATCCATGCAGTGAAGTGCTCCTGTGGAGTGTGTTTGACTGAAGAGGTTGCATAGTCTTTTTATCCTCCTATTAAAAAAGGAATAATAATTTAATAGTATTTTTTTAAAAAAGCAAGTAATATGACATTTGTCATTAAGCAGGGAGAACTATTTGTGTTTGTAATAGGAGCCGCTGGGAAAAGAGAGATTTGGGGAAAAAAATCAGCCAGAGGGAATAGGTTGATGAAAGCTCTAAGTTCTAAGAGGGTTTTATTTCTTTGCTGCTTTGTAGTTCCTGTGGGTAAGCAAGTAAACCTGACAGTTCAAACTACATTTTCCTCAATATTTCAAAATTCATTCGACTTCCCATGTTACTAATTATTTTTTCACCTGAGAATCAGCTATTTTGTTTCAGGCTACAGCAAGGAAAAATGATGCAGGTTTATTACCAGGGTCAAAACAAAACAAAAAAAAAGGAATGTATCTTTGCATCCTTGATAGCACTCAGCCTTTTGTAAATAAGAATATTAGTTCCTCTTTTTGGGGGTGATTACGCTCTTCGCACCTACAGGAAGTTGGAGAAAGGCAGTGAATCATTTTATTTCCCCTCTTGAATGAATGAGCTCTGTTATTTAAAATCCTCTTGATCTCTATAATGCTAAATATATAAGATGTTCAGGAGATTTTAGTCAGCAAAGAATGTTGAGAATTGTGGAAACTGTGAACAGGAATTTCATTTATTTTTTAGAAAGCATCATAAGGCATTAATTAGGTCTCTAATTAGGCATCCTATTACATATTGCTTTAGAGAGGTTAAAGGCCTGGCAACCATGCTCTGTCAGATCAATGGGAGTCTATGCATTGATTTCCATGGGATTTGGACAAGTCACAAAGGAGTCGACTAAATTTTTACGGGGTGATAAAGAATTGGATTCTAGATATCTGACCTAGCCCATCTTTTCTTTTCCTCTGGTGATCAGAGAATGTGCTCAGAGAAGAGAGATTGGAGTAAAAATATGATGTCCAGAACAATAGCTTAATTGTTCAGTTGATCTGTGCAAATTTTGTTGTCAAGTGAATAAGAAATTCAAATAGATAATTTATAAAATGGATACAAACTCCAGTAACCATTAGGAAATACTTCGGGTTTGTAGTTTAATAGCAAAGGTGAGGGTCCAGAATTGAGGTGCTCTAAGGACAGGCCTTCCTAAAGATAAAAGTAACAAGCAACTTGCAAACAGTAATTTGAGAGATTATTTATAGCTTTAATTTATAACCAACCTTCAGAAATGTAACCTTGCAATAATGAAATAGGATTATGCTTATAACAAAAGCTATATAGTAAGATCAAAACTGAAATATGGAAATGATATATCCTGTGATTTTACAACATCCTAGAACACCTTAGAATATAAATTCAGGCTATCTTTAACCAGCCTTCTGTGGAGCTGCCACTTCCACTGCCTTTTTCCTAGACTATTCTAGTCCTCTGAAGAAGTGGATACTGCAGAGGTAGGTGTGGGGGTGCTTGCTGTCACTCACAGGGGTTACGCCTTAGGATTTTCACAGACCCCTAGAAGACCTTAGTGAGAACTTGTGATTATAGTCTCATAAGCCTTGAGTCCTGGACTAGGAAGGTTTTTAAAGAGAAATTTCAAAAATCTGTGGAAGTTGGGTCAGTGATATCCCATTGTCCATGAGAAAATTTGGTGGATCAATTTGAGGGAGAGACAATTGCGAATCATGACAGGCATTGTATTGTCATCTATATCAAGCATACATTTTTCCTTTCATTTATATTTTCAGAAGTCAATTCATATAATTGCAAAAAAAATATTTCAATCTAACTTTGACTGTATAATGTGATTTAGTAATAGGTTTAATGGCCTTTTCTGCTTCATTAGCTCAATTAAGCCATTTCAGAAAATAGTTAACAACATTAGGAATTATAAAATATTTTTTCTGTTGTTCTTTCAGAGGTCAGAATGCCATTTTCAAGTCAGTTATGCTGAAGGCCTAACAGCTTGGTCTACAATATGAAGCTTCTGAGATGTGGAGTGTGGAAGTGACAGCAGAAGATCATCTCTGATCCATCATTGAATTGTTTGATACACCAAGGATTCAACTTCACTAACAAGCAAGTGAGCCTCATAAACTCTTCCTTTGTCGGTAAGATAATCAATTTATGCAATTCTTTTTATCATCTTAAGAGAATCTGAAAAAGTCAGCCATGTAAGAGTTGAGCAGAAATCAAGTTCTGTCNTTAAGAGTAGATTGGATGTGGTGTTGGGGGATCTAGTGTAGGGGAGAACTTTGTAGAATAGGGCTGATGGTTGGACTCGATGATCCCAAGGGTCTCTTCCAACCAAAAGGATTCTCTGATTCTATGATTTCATATGCACATGAAGGCTTATGGGGGTTTTGCTAGTTTGAATATCCTTTATTGAGCTACTATTTCTTACCACAATCAATGATTGTAATGCAGTCAAGAATATCAGAGAGTTGGCAACTTTGTCTTGTCCCTTGTCCACTTCTGTTTCCAGAATTTCACTGTATTTTTGTGGGCAGTTAATATCAGGGGATGATCTGGTCACAGATGTTCCTGTGATCAGGCCGTGTTTAAATTAAATTGCCGGTTCTGATGCAGAACTGCCTCCTTACCTTCTGTCCACATTAGCTGGCTGTGGAAAAGGATTCTTTATGATTCTGCTTAGTTAGAAAATAGAATAGTTTTTTAAATATTCCTCAGTCTCCTTTCAGCAGTGAAAGGCCAAGCAAGAGTAATTTTGACAAAGGAGATGTTACTCTATGCATTTCTTCTTAGTTTTTCCTGAGCTTGGCCTGGCTTAGGGGATAGGCAGTAACCTCAAGAACCTCCTTTGCTCTGATATTAAGCAACTTACTGTAATTGAATGATGCTTTTCCTTTTCCAAGCAGCTTATATGGAGGCACTGGGAATTTAAATGCTGAAGTACATGAAAGAGTAGGGTGTCTGCAGTTCACTGGATGGGTCTGTATGGTCCGTGTGCTTAGACTCTTGGTGGGGGGGAAATGACCAGTACAGTGAAAGTAGATCACTTGAACTTATCCAAATAAGGCTTTGCTGTTGTAATAAATTATTAAGGGAATATCTGCAGAAAGAAGATTATTCTCTCCTTCTTCCATTTTCTGGAGGAAGGTGAAAAGAGGGGAGAGCAGATCTAAAGCCAAACACTGTAACTTTATTAACTCAACTGATATCACTGCCAACATTAACTGATTGAAGGAAGGCTTCAGTCTGTCTCACAGTAACCTCTTCATTTCCATGGCATTAAAAATCTATTAGGAAGTCATGGATTTTTTCTCTTTAAAAAAAAAAAAAATAACTGAAAAAGAAAACAGCTTTTTAGCTGCTTACAAAATGATTTAGATAACCACTGCACTGGGTTTTCTCAGGTATTTGGCATGTTTAATGAATTTCTCAGACATTTCATTTTCTTTGTAAGTGCCAATTATCAATCTAAGGTAATGGAGGATGGTTTAACATGAACTGTCAAGGAAGTTTATAAAATTATCATGTCAACACTGTACTCTTCCAGCAGAGCTAGAGATTACAGGAAAATGATACTGTCATTTAATTAAACAGTGTGCATGATAATATTTTGCTATTACTCATTACTTATTCTTCACATTGGCAAGAACTAGTTGTCATGGGCGGTTCCTTAGATGGGCTGCAAACTTCAGGTGTTAAATTGGAGGGGGGACCTATGTGTAGCAGAAATGGTGGTTTTTCTCACCCTCCTAACGCTACCCTACTGTGATTCCCAAACATGATTTCAGTCACAGTTGACTCTGCAACTGTTTTAGATGTGATTTCCTGTTCTCGCTTTTTCAGCTGTCAGTGGAAGGAGTACCAGTACACTAAACTAACATCTTTTTGAAGTAGAGTCTCAAATTCTGTGTACATTCAGGCTTCCTATGTTCTCTCCAGATCATCAAGATTATGTTGTTGGGTATAGTATTTAAGTTTAGATCTCAAACTACAAACTCCTGCCGGTCAGATCTCTGCTAGCTCAGATGCCCAGGCTTATTTGGATCACGTGGCACAAGCACTGCCTGTGAGAAGCCCCATGAGCTCACCTGGAGTGGCACTGAGAGTAGATGAAAAAGACCTTGCTGTGTAGACTAAGGACGCCAGTGATACCTGACTAACATCCAGCTGGGCAGAGAGAGTAGGCTTAGGTTAAGTCACTGATGCTAATCCCAATTTCCACCACTACAGAAAAACTCCTTTGAACCTAGCTTTATGTTTTAGGTCAGGAAAATTAATGTTTCTTTCCAGTAGTGCTAATAGGTCTTTGGCAATGCTAATTAATGAGCAATCACTTTTCCCTGTGGTAACAATGGATTTGTTGTAGAATTTTTAGGAACATTTTTGGCTTCTCTTGTGGCTATCTTCAATTACTCTTTTTTTATCGTGAGTTTTGTGTCAAAAAAAATTCCTGTTCCCTCCAGGATACTTAAGGCTGGTGTCTCTGTGATGGTTTTCTTCCCTGTCAGAATCTAGCTAAATAAACAAGCACTGTCCATGCTTTCACTTTAATTAATCTCAGTCCTGCAAGTAACTGACTTCAATTTATAACTTGGCAGTTTTTGTGTTTGTTAAATTCTGATCATAGTAAAAAAGTTTTTGGAATGAGTCTCTCTTTCATTGAGGTGATTAAGCATCTTCCTAACTCCCTCACAAGGATCTGTAAATATGCTCTTGTGGGGAAAAAGCAGCAGTCTGAAACTGCCACAGTGCTGTACAAAGGCAGGAAATTACAGACCCTCCTTTAAGAACTTGTAAACTAAAGAACAATACAGAAATGTGCACAACTCAAGGGGGATTCACTGTGGTTCAGAAGGAACTTGCATGACAACAGACTGGAAGTAGCTCACGTTGAGCTTTTCCTTATTGGAGCCTTGAAGAACTGAGCACTGGGCAAGGCTCTGCGTCTGAGCGAGATAACTGAGCACCCAGAGCTGCGAGTACCCTTGCAAAAGTTTTCCTGAATCATGGCCTTATTCTTGGGAGATGCAGATTTCTTGATGGAAGAGCTTGCCTTTACTAGCCTTTATTACTTTCATTTGGAACTGTAAATGCTTAACACCTCTATAAATCAGACCACGTACATCTCCTCAAACCTAGAGAGGGGGGCACATGTCAATTCCCATACTAGGAGGCTGTGTACATCTGGCAGAATTTGGCCTTCAATTTTTAATTAATTTTGCACTGGAGCATTTGTAATGTTATGCAGGCAAGAAGACAGTGATGTTCTCACTGCATACTTTATGTGCCTGTCATTACAGGTACCTAGCAAAAATTGGTAGAAGTTATTAGAATCATAGGATAATTTGGGTTGGAAGGAACCTCAGGAGGCCATCTAGTCCAATCTCCTGCTTAAAGCAAAGGATAGCTGTGAGATTAATATGCTTCCAAGTTTGGGAGTTTTCTACACTTCCCAGGAGATCGCAGGTTAATTCAAACAAAGTGGTAATTTCACCAAGTGTCAATCATTTCTATAGAAATTCAGCTATTATCTCTTTTATATGCTTTTAATTCATGGGTTAACTATGGGAGCGCACTAATGTACAGTGACAGTTCTGTAGTCCTTTAAAATGTTACACTCATTAGTAGAGCACCTTCTAACTTTCTTCATAGTTCCAACAAGTGCTAGAAATACTATTGTTATGATAAGTAATGGATCCCCAACAGAGGCATTTAATTTCATGGTATGTTAAAAGACTATAACAGCCTATTAAAACAGGGGGTGGGAAATCTTACTTTAAAAAAAAAAAAAAAAAAAAAACANAAAAAAGAACTAGAATGAAATGCTTTGTGGCATTTCTCCAAGAGAGCCATTTATCAAAACCCCAAATCTTAGAGATAAGATTTTTGTTAAGTAACACGTTCTTCAGGGACTAACAATGAGAATGGTGTGGCCATCCTTTTTAGCAAACATTGACTACCATTTCTAATTCAGAAGAGCTAGCAGTAGCAGCCAAAGTGTAAGCTAATACTTGAAGTATGTCTATGATTTTACTGTCATTATTCTTACTGAAATAGCCAAGGAATTAGGACAATTAATGATTCTGCTTGTGTGTGATTATAATATCAGTGCATAAACCAGTGAAGCCTTACTCAGTGCTTAACTTTGTTCACATAAATAGTCCCTTTAGCTTAAAACCCTGGATAAGGCCCTCGTGTTTGTTCTGGCCTTCTTGGAAGCTTTCTAAATGCAATTCTCCCTGTGTGAACCTTGAACAGTTCTCGTAGGTTTGACTCAGAATCTGAAAATACGTCCCCGTGCCAACAGAAGCGGCAGAGCACAGCTGCTTGCTTTTCAGCTCCAAAACCTTTGGGTTTTGTTTGCAGCTGTCTGTCATAAGTACTTGCTTTGGAGAATGTAAATAACTAAAGATGAAAGGTGATTTTTGTATAAGGGAAAATAAGTAAATAGATGAAACCTTTACTGAAGTCACTATTTAGTTGTCCTGTTTCAGTGCCCATTGTAGCCAGCAGGAACCTTTCCACTGCCTTTAGCAGATATTGGGCTGATCCCTGGAAGTATACCTGTAAGTGCAAATGAAGAATCCTACAGAACTACCAGAGCTGAAGGATTCAAGGATCTGGAGTAGAATTAAGTACTATTTTTTTGCCTGGCTGGTACCATCTGGGACTTGGTCCCAGGGGGCATTAAAGAACAGGTTAAAATAAAACAAAAAATGCACAGCCTGAAAATTGCTTAAAGTCATTCCCTATCCTTTCCCCAGGAGTACAATTTTATTGTCCTTTGTTATTAATATATCACACTAGCACCAAATATGGGCTGAGTGTTTTACAGTCTGGAGCAACATACAATCCATGATTTTAAAATGCCCAATAAAATTATCATCTAATGAAAGGGGAAGGTGGAGAAAGCAGAGCGGTGAAATTCACAGGTGGCAATCAGGTAATGTTGTCACCTTACTTTGTTTTCACCCCTGTGTGATGTCTTGGAGTACTACAGCGGGGAAACAGGGTTAGTAATGGTTTGGTGAGTCAAGGAGTGTTGTAGAGCAGGGTCTTTCTGACTTGCTTGGGAGAAGTCGTAAGGAAACGTGAAGTTGAGGATGTGGCAGCTGGCAGGAAATAGTGAGTTAATGTGAAAAGAAAGACAGACTTTGGTTACCACCACTCCATGGCAATAGTAAGTGTCTTGAATATGAGGGCAAGCAGCCTCAATTTGGAACAACTCATAGAGCAAATCAAAGTTTCAGTAGTTAAGGAGGGAAATAATTTGCGGTTTTATCAGCGAAGGAGCTGTATGTATAGAGGGAACGTGGGGCTATGAATGGGAGGCAGAATGATTTAGTACAGCAGAATTCTTTTGAGAATATAATGAGCTTCTGCCCCTAAATTAAAACTTTTCTTTAAAGATTTTGAATCCAAAAATAACTATCAGGGGAGTTTCACAGAAGCATTAATTACTTTCATTCCTAAATCTGACGGTGATCCAAATTCACGTTCCAACTACCATCCCTTTTCTCTTACAAATTAAGGTTGCAGAGCTAAATTATTGGCTTCAAGGACTGCAAAGGCAATTTTCTACATCATCTCTCATTCCCAAGTTGAATGTTATACGTAGATTATGCACAAACAATGCTGAAAACCATTACAGCAGTATCCCTTGAGCCAGTAAACTCTTTGTCTTCCAAACAGAATTTCCTAATGACAGTGCAAAAGTGTGTGACTGCCTATAGTGGGATTACCTCTTCCCTAACCCTTCACTCTTCTACCTTTGGCCCTTATTTGATACAACTATTTTTCTCCTTTTTTTTATACGCCTACGAGTAGTACAATTTTCTGAGGGGTATTTCTTCATGGTCTTCAATTATCCTCTTTCTTCAGCTTTGGAAAGTGTTTTTGCTTAATAACAGAGAGATTTTACAAGACATAGATGTGTCTTTCAGATGTATCTTCTGTTTCAGTTTTCACTAACTAGGATTGGCGTTCTGTTGGGTTAGGAAAAAATGTTAGTTGCCTTTTGGGATTTTGTTTGAATAAAACAAGGAATTGATCAATTCAAGACAGACTCTGTATCCATGTCATACCCACGTGCTATTTAACCTGTCCACTTGGTTGAAGTAGAGTATTCTTTTCAGCCCAAGGTTAGTGCTTACAGTGAGGACAGCTGAAGTTGCTCTCTCCTCATTAAATGTGTGAACTATCTCCTACCTCTCTGTGGTAAGATTCAATCAGAGGTCCAGCTAGCTTCTACCTGTTTCTTTGACATTGCTGAATGAGACTCTCAGTTCAAGTATAGGGACAAGGAAGCCACAGAGAATAACAACTGGATGCGAAGGATGGGACCCAGGACTACATTCTTAATTTTCTTCTGTGGTCAAATAGTGAAGGAGCGTCTCCCTGCTTTTGGCTGGGACTTTGGGACCCATGCAATGGTTGCAGGTCACCTGAGCACCATGCTGATGCCTCACCTTGGCTGGGCATGTGTCTCCTCTGGTAGTGAACACATGGAAACCTGTGTCTGAATGAAATTTAAAAAAAAAAAAAACAACCAAAAAACAATTGCCTTTTTTTTTCTTTTTTTTTTCCTGGTTGATTGCATCTACTGCTTTTCTTTTGTCAGATTTTGCCGTTGTACAAATGTATTTAAAGTATCACAGCCCTAAAAGACCTGTCAACAAACAAGAGCAGCTTCTCGGGACTGCTTAGCCTGGCTCAGCTGCTGCTGGGCTGTTCTTGCAGCCTCGGTCTGAGAAATAAATTACCTTTCTAGAAATCAAAGTTTGGATTTAGCTGAGCTTCAGGTGAGCACAGACATCAAAGTAGGTAGTGATGTTCATTGCTGTTTATGATGTGGGTGTTTTTTAAGCCCTCCATCAGTGCCGTGGCCTGCTGCTCGCAGTGGAGCATATGTAGCCTTGCAGTCCTTGTCCTCCTTGATTTGACATGGGGTGACAGAGAGGCTCTTGGGTTTTTTGCTTTGGTTGTTTGAGGAGTTGGGAACAGATTCTGGATTTTTTTCATTTTTCTGGTGGATGCTGGAACAAAAGTTGAATTTAACAGATTTCCCTCCCAGTCTGCTGGTGCTCTCCGAGAGCTGTATTCCTGTTTTCCTACAAATGCAGTAGCGTAAAAGTTAATGTTACTGGTGGCCTCCTAGAATAAAAGAATATCATTCTCCCACAAATCTATGCTTAAAAATAAGGTTCTGAAAAGATTTCTTCTAATTCCACAACTGACATATTTTCAAACTTCTAAAGATGTTTTGCCATCCGGAGGTATTTAAATCCTACCTCAGTGCCTAACTTCAACCGAAATAATTTGGAAACGTGGTTATATTTTTAAGTGGATGATTTTTAGGTAATACAATGAAGTTAAGGGTTTAACAGGAAGCATAATTTGTATCTTTCGCCTTTTTTCTAACTTTTTTACCCACGGATTCAAACATTTAATATTCAAGGTTTAAGAAAAATGCACTTATGTTTCTCTGTAATCTGGGCCCAGTCTGGAAGGCCCCCAGTAACTGGGACATCTGAATGGTATAACAGTTCAGCATCATAAAGCCAAGACAAGCACATCAGAGGCACTTGACTCCAGGCTGTTAAAATATGTGGAACTAGTAGGATGAAATCTTTCCTGTTTGGATATAAATGTTTTTCTGGTCCAGTGTTCTCAGCAAGGGCAGTTGGCTGCAGCCTGTTTCCCAAACCGTGCGTGAAGCCCCCAAGCTCCTCTGACCATTGAATTCTGATTTCCCTTGTTTTTAACCAACTCATCACCCTCTCTGGCATTTGTTCTGTTGTGAAACATGTGGACTGTGATGGCCAAGCAGTTTACTGCAGTATTCATACTTATTATTTGGGAACCAATGAGAAAAAGAAAAAACCTGGGATCTTTTGTGAGGGAACAGGGAAAGGCTTGTTTACCAGATCTCACATTTCTGGCAAACAGCTGGCTGTAGTTTTAATAATGAGCTGCCCATAATTGGAATGTATTTAATCCAAGTTAACACACATGCACTAAACTTGCTAATTGGGAATTTCTCTTTATAATAAGCACATTACTCTTGCTTTTTTCAAATAATGTTAACGTGCTGATACAGCAGAGAGAGTGCACCTCGCTCCATGAATGCAGCTAGCAGGCCCCAGTGCATGGTAATTTTTGAAGAAAACATATGGTAAGAGTAATGGCTGAAGTCTGTAGACAGCTTGCCTAAATTACAGTGCATCCATTGAAACCAGGACACATGCTAAGCTGCTGAAAGCAAAGAGATGTCATTAAAAAATGATTCATATACCTTTGCCTTAATGAGTGCTCACACTTGAGGATTGCCAATTGCCTGATCAATAGCTTCACTGCTGCACAAGGCAAAGTTCTTTGTACAAGTTAAATATTTCCATTACAGAAGTATGGAACTTCAGAATATACACTTTTGCCTTAAAGGAATTTGAAAATAATATTTTTTAATACATTTCTGAAACCTGCCTATATTTGAATCTAGTAAATAAACAATCATGCACTGCCATATGGAGCAATTTCATAACAGCACATGGTGAGGTTCTAATGAGTTTTACCATACTGTGCCTGACAGGTGAATTTTCAGCTTTGATTACAGGAGGCCAAAAATAATTCATCCAGGCCAATAAAGTTTGATTTAGATAAGACTCGATTATTTTTGCTATCAGCCATTAAGGACTGTTCTATCCTCATTTTCATTTTCAGGCACATAGCCTGGCAACAAGCAATAATGGATATTTATTGGGCTATCAAATCCACAGAGACTTGTTTACTTATCCAAGTACTGCAATTGTCAATATTCCGTAGTCCACTGACTGCTATCTTTAAAAAGTGTCATGTTTAGGAGTTGTTTTCAAGCTCAACTCTTAAACTTTAAAAAAGTGCTTTGAAGTTATTATTAGTAATGCAGTGCCTGGAGACCCCATTATGCCAGCCAGGGTACAGACAGCGTAAGAGGCAGACCTGACACACAGAATGTGCAGACGAGTCTTTTGTGCTTATTGACGAGCCCAAACAGCTCCAAAGCAGAGACAGCCCGTCTCAGTCCCGCAGCAAGTGGGTGCCTCTCTGCTGAATTAATGGCAGCGTGAACTCTCTTAATGAGACATACTGTGCTGTTGAAGGATTACAACATGAAGCGATATAGGTGCTGCCATGCTCTCCAGTGGAGCTCAGCTCTGTCTGCTGCAGCACTGCGTGTCTTGGAACGGACAAAAGCAGGTCTGATAGAGAAAGGCTTAGAAATCTGGTGTTAAGCTCATGTCATAAGCTGCTGCTACCTTAGATCCTGCTCTTATCTCTCATAATTGAATAATGGCCTTAAATCTCACAGGCCAAGTTACACGACCGAGGCAAAGCCACAGATTTAATTTTAATGAAACAAACAAATTAATATCGGTTTGCACTTTTTCTCAACAAATGCAGACACACCTGTCAGTATACTGTTTCAGATAGTCCTGTTTCTCTGGTTTTCCAGCAAAGGAGGGCATTGAATTATTCACAGAAGGCAAGTGCAAATAGAGGTGCGTGCCGCCTAGACCTCCTGCAGCTGCAAGAATAGCTAACTGTGCTGTAGCTCCTGCCTTAAAATTTCTAAGAGTTTCTTCCTTGGTGCTTCCCAGAATAGCTTCACCTTCCTGGAAGGCTGGTAGGTCTCAAACTTCTAAGATTTCCCCTTCGTACTAATCACTCTGTTTTAGATGTCTTAGGTGAAAAGGCATATTAGATGTCACCTTGATCTCTCAGAGGCCCTTTATTCCCATTGCTTTATTCTTCACTCTTCTTCTCCTCCTTCCTCTTACATTGAACAGGTGAGAAATGAACATTTACACCTTTTTACAAAACTGGCAAATAGGTAGCTGTTGCCTTTCCTGTAGGGTGTGACATTTTTTGCAAAGCTTTATCTCAGGCCTCTCTTTTCTTACCCTTGGTTCAATTTCTTTCTGCCCTGGGGTGTGAGACCCTGAAAGTTAATTATGGCTCCTGTTAGGCCCTTTGGGGGGTCTGGTCCTCCATATGCATCTACACAAAAAAGAGTGACCTTAAAGGTCTTTTTTCAACATATATTCCCTATCAAATCCCGTTGCCTTTTTCTTCCTTCTCTTTCAGCAGTTCTAATTTGCTGTTAGATGAGGATCATGTAAGAATTCAGTCTGAATAAAAATTACATCAAATTAAAATCTATTTATTTATTATTTTTTAGGGAATAATAATCTTAGGATTCCTGCCAAGGAAATAAAAAAATCTGTGCCTGGAATCAGGGATTGCTTCTTAATCTGGAGGAGAAGTATAATTTGCAAACACATTCCCAAAGCTTCTGAGGTTAGACCAATCTTTTAGGTTCTGTATTTAAAAAAAATAAATAAAAGGGTCTTCTGATGCTTTCTAGAATTAAAATGACTGGGGTACTCATTTGAAAGTGTCACTAGTGCCTTGCAAATACTTTGTCTTTGCATTCATGAGCTGTGTTGCAGTCTGGTGTCCTACTTAAGGATTAAAAACTTAGGATAAGCAAGGAGCTATGAAATTAAACCAGCATATATCTGAGCCAATCGTAGGTAGTATCTCTGAGGTAATTAAGAATGGAGCAACACAGTGATCAAATCAAGGTTGCAATTAAAACTGAATCAACAGATCAATGGGTTCAAATGAGCAAATCATCATATTAATATAGCAGGTAATCAAGTAGAATGAAGAGGTTGGCACTGGAGGGAATTTCTGCTAGTTTGAGTCTTAAATTGCAGGGAGAGACAGGGAAAAAAATGTTTTCTTTTAGCCTGGGATTCGATAGCAGCGTTCCCTGACCTAAGAAAGGAGCACGTTCACAGTCTTTCTGATCCTAAGTATATACCTTGTGGTGTTGTCCAGCATTTGTGACAGTTTGATTTTGGTTCATTTTTAGAAGGTACATCTTACCCAAACTGTTTTCTTCTAGCTCATAGTTTTACAGGTTACTGTTCATACAGGTTCTTGATTCCTAGAACACTGCAGAACCCACTTGTGGTTTTAACCATCAACTCTGTGTGTAAATTAGGTACAATGGCAGTATTTGGACTGTCTGCTGCTAACTTCTATTGCTAATGTTCCTTGAAGTCCAGTTCTGAACCAGAACTTTCTGAGCCAGAAAAGAAGAGGCAGTCCTTATGACTAAAATACAACGTAACAAAAAGTAATCAGGAAATCTCAGGAAGTAAGGTAACTGGTTTGGGTGTGCAAATAGATGGAAGATGCTCAAAACCATAGCCTGATTTGGGTTGTCAGATCAGACAACCTCCAGGTCTGTTTTCAGAAAGAATCAGTAGCAATCAAGCATAGTCTAAATATGAAAATTCAGTAAGGAGTCTAAATTAAGAACATACATGGGCTTTGGGCACTAATAAGAGATAGCAGGAGTCTGTAGCACCAGGACTGAACTTGGTTATCCCATAAAGAAAACAGGATGAATGCTTAATGAAGAGCCTCACTCATGAACTGTACAGTTTCTGTTGGGTTCTCACACATGGCTCCTTCAGCTTCTTGTACTGGGCTGGAGCTCAGAGGCAGCCTTCCCCTGCAAAGAGAGCTTTCCTTTGGGCCAGTTTAGTCCCTTTTCCAAATCTTCAGGAATGTCCCATCTCTCAGATCTCCACCATCCTATAAATTTAGTTAAAATATGGGGTTAGTCTCTCAAAAGTTCTTAGAGGCATAGAGACAGGGCAGTAACACAAGGATGTCTCCTTAGGCAAGAATAACAAGATCTTTTTACGTTTTATTGTAATAAATCCTCTTCCAGACTGAAGTATGCATTTTCCCAAACTCAACTAGAATGTATGTATTATCTAAATTCTTCAAAAATATTTTGCCAAACAGGTTGATTTCTTTTGAGTCAGGTTTCTTTACTATGAACACAGTTTATAAACACAGAGGTAACTTGTTCGCACCTGTTTAGTACGATAAACTGGTTTTGCCTTTCCTGTGTTAATGGGGATGGCCTTTTGGGAAGACTGTAAAATTATTATGTGAAAAAGAGATTGTTTAAAATTCAGCATGATCTGGGGAGTTGGGCTGTGCTTCTCCAGCCAAGATGGACGCCTACAAATCTTGCCGTCTTAAATCAGAGACCAGATGCAACACAGGTCAATTTAATTTCATTGCTGTCAGAAGGTCTTCTGAAAAGATTAGAATGTTTGCAAGCCACTGCCCGCCGCAAGGTGATGCCACATGAGGAAAGTTCACTGGGGACCACGTGCTGGAGTGAAATTAATTAACCCATGTCAGCAATGGAGACTCAAAAGCAGGCCCATAACTTCCTCAATTGCTCACCAAAGGCAAAGGAATAATCAGTTTAAATTTTGTATGCTGTTTAGAATCAGCATTTTAAAAGTTACATGAGTAGGGGTTTTTGGTGGACGTTGTAACAGAAATGGAAGACTGAAAAAGTAAGAGTAGGCATATTTTCTCTCTTTATGATAAGTGCTTACTAAGCTAAAGCTAACAGAAATGCAACTGCTGCACTGGATTGCCCATGATATCTAATTTTCAAACAGACATAAATACTACAGAACAACTTGTCATTTTAAAAGGGTAAACAGAAAAATCATATAAATTAAGTGACATTTAAGAAGTTCAGGGTTTATATCACAGCCACAAGGGAAATCAGAGACCTAAGGAAGAAATGTTTCTTTAGAGCATTGATGTAATCAGGCTTGGGAGAGATTTTTATTTTTTTCCCTAAATGATTGTCCGAATAATTTAGAAGCATAATCTTGGACTGGGATTGTCACAAAGGATTAACTCTGTTTCTTTTTAATTATGGATGCTGCGTTTGGAATTCATTTTTAAGTTGATTGAAAATTAGTTCACTAAAGCAGTAAAAAGCTAAATGCAATCAGGTGACTGTAAGAAATAAAAAGCCCCACCGAGGCTCTGTTTTTTTTGAAAACAGAAGAAATAATGCCACGCCAGGAAAGATTATTTTGGGTCCTTACCTAAACTGTTTATAAAGCCAACAGAGTCTGCACTGGGGTAGAGGAACACTTTAATCACCACCTGAGGTCCATCCAGAAGATTTGCTATAGGACTGTTAATGAGTATTAGCATGCTCTGGAAAAGGACCTTGAGGTGCTGAGTTAAGCACCGTGGTGGTGTCTGTGGCTGACTGGAACGTATGTTTGACAGCAGAGTCAGAGCTGAACTGTGCAAGGATGCTCAAAGCCAAGCTCTGCTTAGGCTGGATGGGTTGGGACTGGAAGGGAGAAGAGGGGGTTTCCCACTAAAACTTCAAAAGGATGAGGATAGCACGAGAGAGGTTGTCCTGAAGTCATTTGGATGTTAATTGCAGCCATGGTGTGAGGTGGAGCCTCAGAGGGCCTTGTCCCCTCCATCGCTCTGTAGCAGCTAGGGGTACAGCCTGGTGTGGAGCCAGGCTTCTGCTCTTGATGTGGCTGGGTCAGGCCTGGAACACCCCTTCTAAAGACAACAGCCTGTTCTGGGGCATGATGGCAAAAATGAGCTCTTGCTGTGGCTGATAGAGGACATCTGGTGTGTTAGTGACTGAGCAGAAAGGCACCCAGAGTGGTGCTTCTTGCATGACTTACACTAAGTGCAGGCTGTAACAGTTGCTGCTCCGTGGTAGAAATGCTGTTTCCTTTTCAGTCTGCAGTCGGATGCTGCTGTACCAATGAGCAGATGATGAGAAGAGCAAGCAAGGGGAAAGGTCACCTCCCATACTGTCACAGCACATCACACAGCTAGCTGATATTTCTAACCCACAAGTGCAGGAATTCATCGTGCTTATCTCAGAACAGTGTTCTGCACACCAGACAGCAGTTGGGGCTGTCCTTGCTGCTGGCATTTATCATGTTAGAAGATGACCTTTGAAGGATGATGTTACCAAACACCACCCTTGCTGCAACTTTTCAATATGTATAGCCAAGAGCTGGCTGTAATGCAGCGTTACGCCAACCTGCTTAGCCCAGACAGGACCGGAGCTTGACCTCAATACAGAACGTGAGCCATTCTTTGCTGCATTATCCAATTAGTCAGAATCGTTAATTCGTCTCTTTAAGGTCTTGTTCTAACAGGAGACAGTCTTATTGCTAAAATAATCCCTAACATTTTACAAACATAGCATTATAGACAGTTCTGATGAAAGGCAACCTCAAGGGGGTTGACTAATCCTCCCCTTATCCTAAGGCAGGATCAGCAAGACATTTAAGTTTTTTCATGAAAGATATTTATCTAACCCATCTTTAAAGAGAACCTTTAATTCTGTGGAGAGGGCTGGGTTATAAACCCTGTTCCTAATTCTGTCTTTCTTTACAGCTTCTTTTTTTGGGTTTTTTTTTTTGACTTATTTCATCCACTGACTGTTTGGTTACAAATAGTAGACAGAATGCATTTGTACAATGCTTATAAATAAGTTATTCCAATATGTCTTAATAAAAGATTAGTCAGTGCCTTATAGTCCATTAATTAATAATCTGAGGCAATCTATAAGTAACTTCCACAGATGTATTAAGAGCAATCTGTGTACATGGCATTCTGATGCATCTTATACATGCAACATCTAATTGTTCACTTAGAAATTAAGCCACATCTGCATTTAATAGTGTAAGTGCTCAAACAAAAAATAAAAGTCCATTCAAACTGGTTTTTCATGACATTTTCTATAAAAGCACAAAAAAAAAAAATGCCTCTGATTTGTAGATTGCTGTCTGAAAAACAGACTACACTTCCACTTCTCTCCGAGGCATTTTGCACACAGATTTTGTGTGGCAACTAGATTAAGTTTGGGAAGTAGAGCTGTGATCTTTTCTGGTCCTTGTTTGCTTTTTATCAGTGACGTCTCTGACTTAGAAGAGTTGTAGCCTTCTCATATACAAAATTATTAGTATGTCAGCAGAGAAGGTGCGAGCTTTCTCGGTCATAAAATGTTATGCAAGTGTCTGTTACAGATGGAGTTGGTAACTCTGCTTACTCTTAAGGAAGTCCAGTATTTGGCATTTTCACTTGGCAGTTTTTAATTATTCAAACTAAAACTTTTTATGCAAATATTTGCTTCAGGCTAAACGTTTCAGAGAACTTTCATGAAAAACAGTTCGGCTCCATCCAAGAGTGTAGAAATCTGAGGAAAAGAGGAGATCAGCTTTTCCTCACGACAAACAAAATGTTTAAATGATTTAATTAGAAAGGTTTGTTTGCTCTTTGTTTAAAAATTGGCAGAGAGATTTGCTCTGACATCAGAGATCAGTATTCTCCAACTCCTTAAAAATGCACAGGTTTCTGAAAAGCCTCATACTGACCATGCTTGGTGGTGGACGCTGGAACAATCACTGTGCTCTCCAGGTAGCTTCTGTGATAGCCTTTGGGGGACTGTGCAAGGTCATGGGTGTCTAAGGAACCTGTTTAATGTGCAAGAACAGCCATAGGAGATCATAGCAATTCACATGTGCTGCTTTCTCTCTGCCTAGCAGATGTCTATAGGGCCAGAATGGTTCTTTCTTTATTGCAGTCCACAGAACCAGGGGGGAATGGACACTGGTGTTTATTCAGTGTTTCCTGGGGAGTGAGATGTGCTGTTGCCAGACAGGCAGCTCTGCAGGATTGCTAGGGGTTGCTCTGTCTTAAACCGAGAGGCGCGAGTCATATCTTGTCATTCAGCAGCTGATATGTTATATAGAAATACATTAAAAGAAACCCATAAAGTTGTTTTAGGGATTTCCAATTGGTTTATATTTGGCTGTTACACCTTTGACCCATCTGACCAACACTGCAAGCAACTGGCAGTGGCAGCTTTAGTGAGGATGATGTCTGTTGGCAATAACTGGTGGAGGGGTCTGGTGAGGACAGGGCAGGATACGGGCAAGTACTTGCAATGATGTTAAGCCTAACCATGCTCATCTGGTTGCTTTAATGCTCACTTGAAAATAAAATAAAAGCTCTCTGGATTGAGTCCAGAAATCATCTGTGTTGAGCGTGCTGCATCACCAGACTGCAGGGACTGTGCAGGACTTACCCTGGCAGCTGGAAGAAGCAAATGCAGAGACAATTATGGTGTTAAGCACTGAACCAGAGAACAGGGAGACAGTGAAACCCTCCCTGCTTTAAGCACTTGATCCCTTGTGATGATAACAGTCTGCTTATTGCTGCCAGACGCCTCATCGCAGCCAGTAGAAGTCTGTGCTGGGTATCCAGGTCTCCGAGACTCCAGCTTGAGGAGTCTTCTCGCTTGATAGAATTTCATTATGAGTTGTTTCATGAAATTGAAGACTATTTTCTCATTATGGATATATACACAAACAGCCTCGCTTGAGTTTGAAAAGGAACCATCTACCTTGTATCTCCAAACTTTTGCATGCTGGACTACACAACCTTAATAACCTTCTCAATTATTTATTTTTTCAGAATCTTATGTAGCTCTCAACAACTTGCATCACACTGGAACCATAGGGGAAAGTTGGGCAGCAGGACACAGTAGCAATTATCCCAGTGCTGCTCAACGATACAATGGCTTAGCTAACCAGTTTTTGCTTTAATGGAGATTGTATTGACTCGTGTTGCTTCAGAAGCTTGTTTTTAAAACCTTGGGTTGCGCTATTATGCAAAAATGTCACCTCCAAACTGCTTGTTGCTGACACATAATGAACTCCTGTCTCATTTGTAGTTCTGTAGCTTGGAATTGCATGGCCTTGGGCATCTGGGTCCAGTTGAGACATTCATTACTAGAGTCCAAATGTATCATCGTTAGACAAAGAGCTAGTAATTACAGGTAATTCTGACAGAATAGTAATGTGTAAGTTTTTCTACTTAAAGTACTGTACCAGTGTATTTGGAGTGGAACACACTAAATCTGCTTTTTTCTTAAACTTGAAAACCAAAAGCAATATCCTTGTAAATCACTGTACAGCAATGTACAAATTCTTTTTTAAATGGAAATCATGGTGAGAATGCTGTTCAAAAGGTGAGCTGAGTGGTGGTAGTTTTACATGCAGGACTGCTTGGGACTATGCTAGCTGGTGCTAGAGCCCACATCTCTAGAGCTAAAGGATGTGGCTCTTTACAAGTTTACTGCTGCTGCTAGTTTTGCTATTCTTCTATTGCACCCGAAGTGGCACCGTTTTCAGTTAGATGAGGGAGGTGTTTTCAGAATCAGAAGCTTGATGTGAAAGGGTTTTCTGGAACAGAGTATGTCTGGTTTTCACAATGCAAAATTAAATGGATTAGTTTAACTAAATAGGCTTTCAATTTAACTTGGAAAGACTGGGATTTGAGTAAACAATTACAGGACTGTTTTTTTCTTTTTTTCCCTTTTAAAAGTGTGTCTATCTTGTACTATTAAAAACCAAAAAAGTACTTTTCTTATTGAAGCTATGTCTTCCAGAATGTGGGACAGGCTTTGTGATGCACTGGATCATAAAACAAGGACTTTTATTTCAATATATCTGTCTCTACAGTGTAATGTACGTTAGTATGTGTAATGACTGCAGGGACTGGTTAGATGTGTGATAGAACACACAGGACTGTGCTGTTATCTTGTTTTAATTACATGCAACATTTTTCTTCAAAATGAAGAAAGCAGTAGAGACAATAATCCGTGAGCAAGCAGATATGTGGATGCAAAAGAGATGCCGACAGTATTCCTCTGTTGGTAGTACTAAGAAGAAAGGTCATGAAAAGCCCCATAAATAGCCTCTATTACCCAGAAAGAATGCCTCAGTAAGTGTCTGACAGAGAGATCCCCAGCTCCCAGCAGCCATTAAAGCAGACTTTCACTTTCAGACATTAGAACATAAAGCTCCTTAATAAAAGGAAGATGGTTTTAGTCAAATTGTTTTCCTTTAATATTTGTTTTCTCCACTTGAACAAAATGCATATGACAAATGACTGACTAAGCTTACAAGAACGATCATTGTTAAAATGGACAGTTTGAATCTTTTTATTTTTTTTTTTAAATTCCCATTATGCTACTTAAATGGAAACAATCCAGACATCATTAAAATAAAGCAGGATTCCTTTAGGGAGAAATTATTTCTGGTTTGATTTCTGTCAAAATGACTTTGACTTTCAGAATACTTTTACAAAATGTTTTCCTGAGGCTTTGCCTTTGTGAAGGGTTTTTAAACAAAGGAACTATTTGCCACTAAACAGAAGTAATCTGATAAAAGATTGAATTCAAATTAAGTATGCTGCTTTTTTTAATGGAAGAGGTTCTTTATTATTTTATTTTGTTTTAAGACATGTCACCTAATCAGCACATAAATCTTCATAGAATTCATCTGACAACCTCATTAATTTCCTGTGAATATTGCAGTGCGAAGAAAAGACCATAATTTCATGAAGGTAATTTATTCTAAAGTCAGGTGCCTCATATTTTAAGTTCTGTGAGTTTGTGTTTTAATGAAGCTAATCCCAGTCATAAACACATCCTTGTGGACACACCGTGGTTATATACTGATTCTGGAGACGGCCTGATCCTGCTCTCTCGTGGTACTGTAAATGCTGAATAACTCTGATGTGGACACAGGAGGGTATGAGGAAATGTAACCTGGATGAAATAAACCTCGAGGGGCTATAAGAGCTTTATTTATATCATGTTGTGGCACAAGTGGTGTAAATCACCCTAATTGTGAAGGTGCAATGACTTGTCTGTCAGTGTTATGGTGTCAGAGCAGCAAGACCCTGAAGTGATGCAATCCTGAGTCAGGTCTCCTATGGATACCAAAGCTTTTGCTTCCCCAGCTGCTCCCTTTTAATTTTAAGTTAATTCTTTAAAAGTTCAGCCAGTATGTGGAAAAGGTGAATTTTCTGCTGAAAAGCATATCATCTAGGGCCTGATTTTCAGTTCCTGTGTGCCTCAGTCATTTCTATTTGTGCACCTGAATGTGAATTTTTCCAGTTGTTTGAACAGAAGATTTTTTTTTTTCCTATTTACTTTCTTTTTGTTGTGCTTTTGTGGTTTGGTTGGTTGTGTCTTGGCATAAACATAGCAACATACAGCAGAGGCTTCTGTTGTTCTCGCAGCTTCTGTGGGAGAAGACTTGACAGAGGAGGCAGCTGACGGGGGTGACAAAGTTCTTCTCCTGCCGTCCTGAGACCATGGTTACCCCAGAGCTGCATCGACTATGGAGATGCTGCAGCCTCTCCTTGTCCATTCTTTTCTGCCCGTGGAAGTGGTCCCGTTCTGGGAACTGTAACTTCCTAGAATTTGGGTTAATCATCTATTTAACATCAGTATTCTGTAATGGGCTCGACGAGGAAAGGTGCTTACATAACATTTATATCTTGTTGTCATAAGGAGAAGCTGGGCTGTTCACATGGCATTGGAGCTTTGATATAAATCGATATACATTATTACTAAGCACTGGCTGTGGAAAAATCCCAGGCTGTCACTGGTAGTGAGCTAAGATTTTGATGAAGCGTAGTTCATCCTGTATTTCTGTAACTTATATGTCTTCTTCAGAATTCTGCCCACTTTGCAACGTTGTCATCCTCTTAATGCTAAAAGCAGGGTGGTCGCAAACCCAATGCAGCCATTAAAAACGATGAGGTGTAATTTCAGGGGGGGAAAAGGGAGCAGTTTGTGTGAAAGTGGCTTGGGCTCTAAGCAAATGCAAAGAGATCTCTTTTCATTGTCAGAAAAGTTTCAGAAACTTCACATGCAGAGTGTAGAGAAAGCATCTTTCAGAGATGATTGCTAATATTTGAAACCAGCTGGTGTAACAAGGTTACTGAGGTGAGAACTGCTGCCTGGAGGACATGTATTAGAGAGATCAGAAGATGTTGCAGGCAAGTTTCAATATCAGTAGCTATTTTTTACAGTAATTTTATTGCAACATTGACCACTGAGAACAACCACCCGTCATTTAACCAGTTCTGCAACTTCTTTTTCCCCCACTTTTAATCTTCTAGTGGAGGCAGCTGAATAATACCTTTTTCAAGGTAAGTGTCTGATGTGTTACATCAATCACTAGAATTTCTTCTAAGATCCACATTATACTTTAAACCTTGACCTTAACAGCCATATCAGCATAATAATTTTTAGGTATCTGAAGGATTTAATACTTGATCAAGACTGAAGGTGTTGGGGGCTCCTTTTATGACCCGTGGCAGGCAGGAATATGATTCTGTTGCTCCCCCTTGTATTATTCTCCATCATCAAGCTTTTAGAGGCAAATAGCTGTGCAGCATGGGTGCAATCTTATCTGTATGGTAATGCTTTATTAAGAAATAATAACCAGTTTAGATGACTAGCAGGTAAGCTGTTTCGGGGGAAGGTGTTTAGTTTCCAGGCCAAGTACAGCATGGAGAGCAGCAATAAAAATTTCATCTCCTTGCCCCATAGTGGGAGAGAGCTCTCTGTGGCATGTTACTGTGTTCCTGGCTTCAAAACTGCTGGATGGTTTTTTAGACTGAGAAAGAAAAGTGGAACAGTGAAATTTTTTTTTTTATTTTTTTTTTTTTTAATGTTATGTGAATGCATTAAGTAAATGTTGACCAGCTTATTGTATGAAGGCTACAGAACAACTTCCAGTTCTTAATGAGTTTTGGTCCTGGAGGTTTCTTCTCCGAGGTCCATTGACCAGCCGCTCTTGTGAAGATGTCTCGCTTTGCAGCCATTTGTGAACGTGCAGTCAGTCGATTTACTTGCAGAGCTGGCTGGTAGTGAGAACTTACTCCTGTTTCCATTAGGGATGATAAAAGGTTTTATTATTATTATTATGATTTTGTTTGAGGTTGAGGAGAGTCTCCAAAAGTTAATATATTTAACCAGAACCATTTACAAAGAAAAGAATAATTTTCAAAAAATGGTATAGTATGGTTTTCACTCTCTCCATCTCTGGGGAAGGAGATACCAAGATTTCTATATTTAGTGCATATATAGCTAAAGTCTATAGCTAGTTCATTATTAGCTTAGTCTATAGCTAAAGTGAATGTGGTTCAGTAACTGGGACTGCCCATTTGGCCTCTGTCATTCTAGGCCAAGACTCTAGTTTTAAACTGGCTCTACCTGAACAAAACAGTCTCTGCTGCTTGAGCAAATTGCCAAAGGTGGGTCAAGGCTTGCTTGTGAAGAAACATCAATGAGACATTGGCCTGACTTTGGTGTCAGAATCATATTCTAGCTCTTGTGATAAATGAATTTGTTTGCAGTGTATGTACTGCTCTGTGAGGGACAGCAAGTTCTCGATGAAAATTGTTCTGTATTGCTCCAGGTTAAAATGAATATGTAATAGGTTGTTAATTGCTCCTGGAATTTGCAGTTTACTAGTTCAGAAGTTAATTCTAAGTACTGCTCAGCTTGACACAGAATCAGGCTACATTATTTTTCTGTGTAATAGCTATGGAGTTAGCCCACAGTATTACTTGAGTGTTAAAATGCGTGTTTGAGTAGGGATTTCCATAGCAGAAAATGATTCTTTCAAAGCTGTATAGATGTGCACTGCATGCACTTTATAAAAGGAAATGCTTTTGTGTTGTTATAATCCCCTCTGCTATTTCTAGCAAATATTCATTTGACTTGTAGGCTGATCCATTTCCATAAAGCTCCTCTGTCCTTAACAATCACATCATGCCACTGTCAGAATCCCCTGTTTGTGACGAGGCATGGTTTTCCTGGGCTTTATCTTGTCACAACCGTAGTAAAGCATCAGACATGCAAAAGTAGATGAGTTGGGAAAAGAGGAAAACCTTTGGTGCAGGTTTCCATTTTTGGATTTTAGTGATTAAGGAAATTATAAAGTGTACTTAAAATGGCCTATCTCTGCACTGGTTGAACGGGGATGGGGGAGGGCTGTAGTTACAGCCTGTGGGGCTGGTTCCAGCAACCTAACGTATTTCAGCAAAGGCAAATTTGAGGGAGGGGCTGATTTGTTTTTACATGCACTTTATAATCAGGCTAATTATTCTTTCTGTCGCTTCCTGCATGGATGGCTTGAGTCGTATGTAGTAGTACGAGTCGTATGTAGTTCTTGCAACTTCTGTATGATCATTTGTACAAAGTCATTTTCTTTATGGCCACGCTGAGAGCGGTAAGACGGGTGGTATGAGCTTTATCTCAGCGTGCTTACAGACTGCGTTGGAAACCGCAGGATTCCTCAATGCATTTAATAAATAACACATGTCATCCATCTATCGGCTGAATTATAGTGCAGTGCATAAGCTGAGGCAGTCAGCTGACCTGTTTATCTTAACCCCCACCCACCCACCAGCTCTATTCAATGTGAGCAGAGTTAGAGAAGTGTGTTGGTGTTTTTTTTAAAAAAAGAAAAGGCCATTAATAGAAGAGAGGCAGAAAATGATGAATTAAGGGAGCCTCCATTAATTTTTCATTTTGACAGATTATCGTCTGTCAAAAGGCAGACGAGATGTTTCTCGTACACAGAGCCGGGGAGCTCGCTCTTTGTAACACAGACTTATGTTTTTCGCATGAATTAGGTAGTGGGCACCAAAAGGATGAAAAATTCATGACAATCTATAATTTACATGCTAGAAGATAAATAATGAACTAAATCCTGTCATTAAATTGGTCTTTCGTTTTTTCTTAATCCCTAGGGTGATGAATCTGATTCTGCAACAGCATTTAGTATAAATTGATTTTTTTCATTTTTTGGTGGGGGGCAAAGCTGTTTAAAATACTTTTTGTTATAAATAGCTTGAGCAGCACAGTACATTGCCTTGGGCTGAATGATATGCCAGCCTATTAATGTAATAGTACATTAAGATTGACGTTAATTAATGTCAATATTAACATCACCTTTTCTAAACCACATTGAGCTACCAGAAAAAAAAAAAAAGTCATAAATATTGTAGGGTTTGGTTTAATTAACTTTGAGTTTTTTTCAAAAAAAAAGAAAAGTGTGACGTATTGTGAAACCTCCTTTATTCAAATGGTATTAACATGGATAAACGGGGGCTTTTCCCAACACTTAATGCATGTCAAGGGACACAACCTCATTTCAAGCAAGTGTGTTTTTTTCAGATAAGACATTAGGGTAAGTGAAGTCTCACTGTGCATAAATAAATAATAAAAATAGAAGCTTTAAAAAGAAATCCTAACCATTTCAGTTGTGTTGTAGGCTGTCTTCTAAGGGCTGGTGGAACTGTTTTAACTTCTTTGTGTGGTCCTTGTAGAAGGTGGAGGGGAAAAGCAGAACTCCAACTATATATGGATGTTAGAATCTAGTTTCCTCTTAACTGTTTTTGTAACTCCCTGTTCATTTTTGTAGAATGCTGTGCAAATACATGCTTGGAAAAAAAGTTCCTTATGTGTATGTACACACATGCACACACACTTATGTGTAGGATATAAGCTTGATCAAGCTTGATCATTTTCTGTATTACTGTCTGATCTGATGACTCTACTTGGGAACGGGACTGTTTTCCCTACAAATATCAAGGACCCTGATCTTTAATAGCCAAGTGCTCAGGGTGGCCTAGTTACCAATGCAGGACAGAGCTCTGTTGAAATCAAAGGGACTTGCAGCAGACACAGGGGGTTACTTGGGTATGTGTCCCTCTGTACAGGATTGAGAAATATTTGGACTCGTGTCTCACTGACCTGTATTTTGAGGGAGCCATCCTTATTGGGTGACTCCTATTTCAGATGGTTTCCTTGTCCCTTGTGGTAACTGAGGCACAGATCAGCAAGAGCAGCAAACGCAAGGCCACATTATCCTGTTCAAAAGTACTGAGTGAATTAATGGAAGTGGAGGAAATCCTGGTTATGACTGGGTCCATGGCTATGGTGGGTAACATTCTGTCACCCTGTGTTTGTACCTTGTGACTTTCAGGTGCTGTGAGATACTGGGAAGCTCTGCAGGGGAGCTAGTGTACCATAATGCATTTTAACTTTGTGTCTGTAGCTGTTCTTTTGGCTTTTAGCTTGCAGGAAATACCTCCTAATGAGTTGCCATAAAGAAAGCCAAGCTAATGACAGACTGATTTAATGCAAGTTCATACCATTAACTTCTAGGGGTTGGTAGATTGAATGAGGTTCCTGAAGAGTATTACAAAAATGTTTCAGTTAATTCTAGCCATTATGTGGAGTAATGAGCAGTAGCTGCTGTGCATGGCCTCCTTCCCATCATGCAGGTTTTAGGATGCTGTACCTGAGGCTGGGAGGCTTTCTACGTCCAGTGCAGCACCACAATGCCTTCTAAGACCTGCCTAGTGGTCCAGGGATGAGTGTGCCAGGTGACTAGCTCTGCAGGGAGCATCGGGCTGCCAGGGAGCTGCGAGCTGCCAAAACAGTTCTTCCCTTCTTCTCCCAAGAAGATTTGAGACAAACTGATCCAAATCATCCTATGGGTCACATTTTAACTCTAGATGTGTTTCACATAGTCCCAGAACTTAAAACTTCCAATTCTTTTCCCTACTCAGCCTTACAGACAACAGGAACAAGAAATAAAATTATATAAAGCACTTATTTTTTTCAGAAGGGTCAAAATGTGGCAGTAAATCCTAGGTTTCTAAACCATTCTTGTGGCACTATCATTTGGGGGTTTGGGAGATGCTGCTGCTGGGGATACTCCTCCTGTCTGCTGCCAGCAGATGGTTTTGCTTCTAGAAGCCCAAAGGGCTGCTGGAGGGCACCCAACCTTGCTCTCTAGAAACTGCTTCCTCCACGACAGCCTGGCTGCCCACAGGCATTTCCTGGGTATAGGCATAAATCACGTTGTTCACTTTATTTAATTGCAAAACAGAGCATATAGAATAGGGTGGCTGTTATCAGACCATCAGGTTCAGGAAGGTTTCACTCGGCTGATGTCAGGAGCAGTATCTTTTGGATGGAAACCAACCACATTTTTGCTATGTTGAGCCTCTCTCAACACCATGGCTTACCATGTTCCAAAATCCCCTGGAAAGTCAAGGCAGAAGGGATGTTTTGTAGTTTACAGCAGCTAAGGAGCTAACCTAATTCTGTGCATACAGCCACCCATTCATTGCTCTGATTAGTTAGGCCAGTCATCACAACACGGTGAAAAAAAAAACAGGTAGAAACTCTTCTTGGTGAGTGAGACGTCCTTTAGCTCGTGCTGTCTATACTGGAAGGATGACTGGGGTCTGAATTTCATCCTGAGTAAGTCAGTAGGATTATTTTTTTTCCTGCCATTGACATCCTCCTGGCCAGCATTTCACTTTCAGAATATGTAATATATTTTCAACGCATCTGGGCTTTATAACTTACTTCCTGTAACAAATGTGTGGGAAATATTGGTGGGCTTTCAGTGCAGATTATGCTTTTGTAGTTGTCCAAATTAGCTTGGCCTATTTAAACACGTTTAATGCTATTTTAGGCTTGTTGGTATTCACGTTGCTCACTGCTTTAAATGTAGCCTCAGGGGCCCTGCAGGCTGGAGCTAGAAATGAGGTTCTCCCTGTGGAAGCCCCGTGGAGTCATATGGTAGATAATGGGATTGATCCAATTTCCACTGAAGTCTGTGGTGGCGGGATTGAGTCCAGTACGTTGATTAAAATTTTGTGCTTGCTCATGAGACTGGTATGTGATCGATAAGCAGAATGACATGAAATATCAGAGGAAAATTTATGCAACACTTTCTGCACAAGAATGTAAAGATTGTTTCAGGGCTGGCTCACTGTCCTGCATCTGTTTATTGCTTTTGGACCTGTAAAAGCACCACATTTAAAACTTAATGATTAGTATCTCTTTTCTCCTGGCTCCCTTTAGAGTCCAATTTATTTATCACATGGGATCTGTATTTAGACTTCACAGGGTAGTGAGCAGCTGACACAGGAGGCAAGGTCTAGATACCTCCCCTTGAACCTGAAAACAGAGTTATAGTCCAGACCCTTCAAGCCTTTAAGATGTGTCAAACTGTAAGATCCCTTCTCTTCTGGCCCCTTTTTTTGCCTGTTTTTCTCCCAGTATTAAGTACAGCCAGTCTAAGATATCATCCCATATAAATGTGTTTTTGGGGTTGTTTATCTTCTTTTCTATAAATACACTCTGAATATTAATGTCTGTGGAAATAATCATTTTTCCATTTGATCTTCCATTTACTGCATTGACTTTTCTTCAGTAGTTTTCTTAAGGCCCTTGAAAAATCAAATACTTTAAATACTGGCTTCTTTAACGTTACTTTTTAAATCCTGCCTGGGAAATCCTTATGATTGTAGCAAAATTCTTCAGGGTTTTGGTAATCTTCATTACTTTTCAAGCTTAGTGAAAACCAAAGTCAGCTTGTATGAGGCAACACTAGCTCTAAACCACTTCCTGGCTAACTGTAAGGCAAAATGAACTGGTTACAGTGCTCACTGAACTTAATTGTTTGTAGTGGAGGTAAATTTGAAGTACCTGGTAAGGTTTGTGGGCTTCCTAAGGAAACTTTATAGCTCGTTTGAAAAGTTTTTCCTGAATCTAGACAGAGTTGAAAATATACTCTAAGTGGGTTTTATGAATTCTTTTTATCTTGTTTTGTTTTGTGTCGTTTTATTTTGTTTGGTTTTAGTTTTTGCCAGTTCACTCAAATGGACCAGGGCCCATTCACAGAGCACGCTGCAGCAGGAAAGGGCACTCAGGAAGTTTCCATTTCAGTTTTCCTAAGGGCAAATTTACGTGTGCATATGAGGCAAATTCAGAACTTTGCAATTAAAAAGGGCACTGTCCTGAAAACTGTTCACTGTACTATTTAAAACTGACATTTGGGAAGCAGCTAGAGATAGTCAGTGGATGAAGTCTTGAAGTCTTTGCCTTGGCCTGATAAGCATCTTTAGCCTATACTTAACTTTAAAGCAATTAATAGTCTAATTTAAATGAGTCATTCATAAATCAGTCTTCAACTTGTGATGAAAAGCTTTTTTAGTGCCTGATATTATATGTCCATGGGGAAGGAATAAGCATGCCCAACATGCATAGATACATTTTATAGGTTCATCTTACTGAAATCAAACATACAGAATCAGATTACAGGTTTGGGGTTTTTTGGAGAACGCAGTTTAGCATACCAGAAGTGAAAAATTAAACTGGCAAGGTAGTCAGTAACTTCTCTGAGTGATAGTGCATGAACCAAGCACACTGTGCAGTGTTTTGACATATGTTTTGGCATAGCTCCGTATGACATATAATTTTCCCTTTTATTGTTGCTTACGTTGAGCCATGTAACGTGTATTATATACATGCCTAGAAGAGTTAGTGAAAAGGAAAAAGCAGGGCAGCCGTTTCCGCAGTGTACTCAATGAATTGGGAGACCTGGCTCTAAGAAACAGGATTAAAATATATAATGGGAAGGCTGGGTTTTTTTTCCATACAACATGGATAGATCATCACACTCTCATCTTGAGAAGAATGAAATTGTGATCATTTTGAGTACTGGGGAAATTCAGTCCTCTATAACTTCAGTGAATAATGCTTTCAGCAGTTAATTCTGGTCTTGCATCTACTATAACCCCTGTTGAATTTGATGGGGATGTTTGAATGGAATGCACGTAACACAAACTGACTGCTGCTGAAAATTCCAACCTTCTGACATCTCCGAAAATATTTAACTAAATCACCCCAAAGTAATACACCATGCCACTCAAAAACAAAACCTCTACATATAGGGAGCAGGCTTCAGCTGTCCATACAGCTGCTGTCATTGTTGGTCTGTAATACGGTAGTTTCTAGGAACCGAGCCATAGCTCAGTTCTCAGCTCTGCTACTGCAGTGGAGCCAGAGGAGAAAAGAGAAAGAAAGAAGGAGCTGTTTGCAGAAAGTGGCTGCTGTTTGTAACAGGACTTGATATAAAGGAAAAGAATGCATAGAGAAAATGCAACGGAAACAAGATCTGATGTTAATTAAATGAGTGACAATGAACACAACCAACTTATTGCTACCTGGCTGACAGGACAAAGATTGTGGGAGACAACAACAAAAAGCAAAGAGTAGAAGCAGTAAGAACAGCTAATGCTGAGTACGATGGGAGAGATGCACATCCAAGCTGACTCTTACAAAGAAAAGAACAAAGTTGGAAAAGATCAAACTGATCATGTTTCCAGTTTAATGTTCTGATAACTGTCAGTGTCAGTCAGAGAGGACTGCTTCTTCAAAAATATCAAGCCTTTCTGTGAGTAGCAAGATGAATATTCATATTGCACAGAAGGAAAAAATAATGATTGAAGAACTTTGGAAAGACAATGTGAAGCTGATGAAAAATGCACCCGCAATCAGCACAAGTTTTAGAACTGTAAAGCAGAATGGTGTTAAGCAAGGGAGTTGTTCATCATGTTGGAAGTAGAACTGCACAAAACCTTTGGGGTTTGCTTGATGGATACTGTACAGGACATTTGGAGGCTTTTGGGACACACCATTAACTTTGCATCCTAAAATTTCCTTGGGAGCATATTTTCTTCTGGTCACAGACTAATTTTAATGTAGTTGAAGGACAACAAAATGTGACCAGCGTGGCCATTTAGAAAAAAACTCATGGAAAAACTCATTAAAATGAAATGTGGTCATGACAGATGACTAAGCATTTCACTTGCTGAAAAACAGAAAAAAAATAAGCTCCTGTGAAACAGAACAATGACATCTCAGTCTCATAGCAAATGAGGACTTGGTGAAGCTTAATAGGAACGAGGCCTCTTTCTCTGATTTTGTTGGAAGGTAGTGAAGAGAGCTTGAGATTTTTTTAAGGTCTACACAGCGTGCATCTGTTAACACTGATGAGATCTGAGCCCCATTAAAAAGGCCGTGTCCATGTAATAACAAGCTCAGAACCGCTGTCAGCACCTGGCTAGAAGTCAGATTTGTTTATTGTTTTCTTTTATTTTTCTATAAATCATAATTCCTTATGTCCCCAAATGTTGTGCTCCAAAGACGACTTATAAGGGACAAGCATTTGGAAGAACAAAGTATTTCTAGCTTATCTGCTTATGTTCCTTTTTTCTCCTTCCCTGATCTAACTACAGAAACTAAGGGTCCAGTCCTGCTCCCACCACTTAAACCCCTGCATTTTGCAAGCTCTGACTATGGCAAAAACATACCAACAAGGCTCACTTTCTGTTGTTTATGAAGTCTCTTAGTCTTGGGCTCACCCTTGCTTGACAGGTCCTCCTCTGCACGTTAGAGCACCTACAGACTTCTTCACCGAATGCTTCTGACTTCTGTGGGATTATTTGCAGTATAGGGACTGGAAACCACAAAGAAATGTCTTTTAAAAGAACCCACTATTGTTGAGTTGATTTGTTCTTTGAGGATTCCTTTTAACTGGAGGAATAGGACTATGAGGTGGTTTGTGCTGCTTGGGCATAACATTTTCACCTTCTTGATTTTAAAGAAATGCATTCAGTTAATAGAAAGACCGGGAAGACCCAAAAGATAAAATCTTGCCCCACAGAAGTTTACTAGATCTAGAATTGCATTTCTTTGGGATGGAATGTGTTAAATTATGTTTATCTTGTGCGAAAACCCCCACATCCTTGCCCATGCAAGAGCTGTCAAAGTCTGGTATTCTAAAAGAAAAATTTGAGTGTAACTAGGAATTCTACATGAAAATCTGGTTTAAAATATTTTTAAACACACTGAAATAATTATCTTGCAGAGGAGAAAAAGTCTCAAAATTATTCTACAATTAGCATATTCAGCCTTGCATATAAATGATTTACTTAAGTGTCAACCTGCAGACTAATATAGATATATTTCAGTCAAATAGAAGGGCAAGGAGTCTTTATCACAGTGCTATGAATCTGGACCCTAAAAGAGTTTGGAAAAACAGACAGCAATTAATTTTGGCCTTCAAGGATTATCAGAAGGCTTCACATAAATTAAGAAGAATGCTGTGGAAGTTAAGAAGGTAGGCAACTGTGCAGTGCTGGAATACCAATGACTGTCCTTGTTTATTATAAAATAATGGGCTCAGTTATAAGCAAAGAACAATGAATTTCTTTAAGCGTATGAAGCCAAGCATTTGCCATTACTCTTAATTTGCTCATAATAGAAGCAGACAAGATCTTCCTTTGTATTTTGAAAAGAAATACTTTAATATGGAGAATAACTTCTTTGTTGGTCAATAGCAAAAATTCAGTGCTCTGATATAAAAAAACATTACCACAGCACTGAATTTTCAGGCATCTGATAATTCAAGAGAAAAAATGAAGACATATACAGCTTGGAGTAATACCAACTCATTTTTTTTTTTCAGATGCCTTCCATAAAAAACACCACTGAAATATTTTTCATTACAATTGAACAGAGAGATCCAGACGTGAGCATACTAATATTGAGCTCCGACTTTGATTTTGAGTACATGCACAAGTTGTATTGATTCTGCTACTGTCCATGTCTTTGTGTGAGAGAGACTTGACTCTAAGATGAACTTCAGGATGATGCTGACACCATTGCTTGCCCAATTAATGTGTTGGAAATCTGTGACAAGACATCACAAGTGAGACAAGCATGAATTCCATCTAGGTTCTGTGTTCCTGTTTTGTCTTGGTCTGAATTCCTTCAAATGGTAAAAACAGATATTACTGCACAGAAGGAAAAATGAAAGAACTGGGTAAAGACCAATCAGATACCCTCTGGATGGCAGTTATCTGGTTTTATGTTATCTCTTAAGAGTCACTAAATTATCAGCCAGACTTGGTCTTAAAATTAGTATGAATAGTAACGTCTTTATGTTGTGGAGTGAGCTATCAGTCTAAAGAACTATTTTTGGCTTGGATTATTTATTTAAGTCTGAAGCTTATATTCTCACAATGCTCATTCCCCTTGGGGTATTGTTATTTTTGCTAAATGAAGAAGAAACAACATTTCCGATAAGAACATTTCATGACAATAAAGTTCTTTCTTTATGGTGAATTAAACTCCTAAGTGTTCATTTTATGTTCTGATCTCAACATTACAGAACAGCACAATTCCAAAAGTTAAGGAGTCGAGCTGTGTAGTTTTTGTATGTCATGCTGCTACTAAAACTAATAAATGATGTAAATCATTTTTTAGTGGAGCAATGACCACCCAATTCTATTACAGAGAACCCCACTGATTACAGTGGTGTAAGCGAGGAGAGAACTTGATGCTTCATTGCAGCCCAGGATGCAGTAACTGGCACAGTGAGCAGAGGCACCAGCAGAGGAGAAAGGGTGAAGGAGGGGTCAGATCTTGCTGGCATCACTCTTGGAGTCAGGTAGGTTCCTGCTACAGCTGAAAATGCTGCCAGTTCTTCTGTTCCTCTCCAGTGTGCAAGTTGTTAGTACAGTGTACACCACTGAAGCCTTAATTCACCGTAGAAGGGCAGGCTGGAAGTCGAGCAGCTTGTAGCAACCAAAGCTTAGTTCCAGAGGAAGAGTCAGAAATGCTGTAAACGCTTCCTGCAGTATTCTCCCAGTTACTGCTGGCTGACTGTTTTCCTTTGTGTTTATAATTTGTTGTGGGTTTTTCTTCCATAAATTTCTCTAGCGGATTTCTGAACCCATATAAAGAACCACCACCCCAGAGTATTTAGAATTATGGAGAAGTACCTCCTTCGGCTTCTCTTAAACTTGCCTTATCTTTTTGTTACTGTTGCCCCCTCCCTCTTGCAGGGGAAGAGAAATGGAGCAGCTGTTAGCTTCCTTTGTTAGCACTTTCTCTGTGCTACTTATGATTTTATAGACTTCTGTCATATCCCTTCATTCACCTCTTTTGCAGGCTCATCTTAGTCTGTGTAACAGTTCTTTGTGTGGAAGATGTGCTTTTGAAAATGGTTGGCACATTCTCTGTTAATTTTCTGATTTTACTATATTCTTTTTGGGAGGCGACTGAGAAATGGGCTGCCACTTTCATAAAGCCAGATTTTCATAACTTAAAAAACTCTTTCTCAGTGATAAACAGTTCAGAACCTATTTCTGTGTATGTAAAACTTGCCAGTTTTTCCTTATATGCATTGCTTTATGTTTATCAGTATTGAAATTCATTTGCTTTTCAGTATCACAAGGGCCTCCTGCATCTCTTCACAGCTGGCTTTCAACTTTAATGGAAAAAAAAGTTTTACCTTGAAAAACTTGGTATCCTGAGAAAACTTCATCAGCTCACTCTTCATGCTCTTTGCTAGATCAGTTTTGGACACGCTTAGTCTGGCTGCCTGGGGAAATCCCTCAGTGACAACCTGCCGCTGTGAGAACTGCCCCACTTTTGTACCCTGTCTTTCAAACACCTCTTTATCTGTGAGAGAACATTCCCTTGCATCCCATGACAGCGCAGCTACTTTAAAACTCTTTGATGAGGGACCTTGTCAGATACGTTCTGGAAGTACAAATAGACTGTATCGGCTCAAACTGCCTTACCCCCATGCTTGTTGTTTTCTTCAAAGAACTCGTAGCAAGGAGCTTTCAGAGTCATGGCAGAAGCTGTGTTGACTTTTACACAAAATGTATTAATTCATGTATCCAGTAATGCTGTTCTTTGTTATAATTTATGACCACTTGCCCAAGAAGATGGGTATTTTCTGGTTTTTTTTTCTGTTTTTTTTTTTCTTTTACTTAGTAAATTTGGCACCTCTCACAGTTTACTATGGGTAACTTTCACATGAAAGAGTACAGTGACCAGAGGGGTGATTCTGCCACTTTGCTCTGGTGAGACCTCACCTGGAGTACTGCTGTGTGCAGGTCTGGAGCCCTCAATAGAGAAAGTACATGGACCTGATGGAGCAGGTCCAGAGAAGGGCTACGAAAAAGATCAGGGGGTCAGAGCATCTTTGCTATGAGGACAGGCTGAGGGAGCCGGGGATGTTCAGCCTGGAGAAGAGGAGGCTCTGGGGAGACCTAATGGCAGTCTTCCAGTACCTGAAGGAAGCCTACAGGAAGGCTGAGGAGGGTCTGTTTACAAAGGCCTGCAGTGACAGGATGAGGGGCAATGGCTTCAAACTGGAGAAGAGCAGATTTAGATTGGATATTTGGAATCTGTTCTTTACCATGAGGGTGGTGGACCACTGGAACAGGTTGCCCAGGGAGGTGGTTGAGGCCCCTTCCCTGAAGATATTCAAGGTGAGACTGGACGAGGGGGTGTCCCTGCTGACTGCGGGGAGGTCAGACTAGATGACCCTAGAGATCCCTTCCAGCCTGGATCATTCTATGATTCTATGAAAAGAAATCCTTGGTAATCTACACCAAATTAGAGAGATAAAAAGGACTTATANCTGAAGATATTCAAGGTGAGGCTGGATGGGGGGTGTCCCTGGAGGGACATAGTGGTGTATGTGTAATCAGAGGGGGCTTGAAGTTAGGAGCAGACTTTGAAAATTTGCCGAATGGCAGGGCACGGCTTTGCCATAAAATATTTGTGTTGCCTTTGCATACGCATAAGTGACATGTACAAGCCATCATCCTCCCGCTGTGCTTCTCCTCTCTGTGGATGGGAAAGAAGTGACATAAAAGATACGCTGCAAGATGTAAGTAGGATAAACTGTAATCCTTTTAAATAATGAAAAATAGTAGGACAATTGCAGACACTTTGGTGCAAGTGTAGCTGCACTGGCTGTGCAGCAGCGCAGTGGTGCCACACAGCCTTCCTTTCTGCTCTGCCTACTGCAGGCATCCGGACTTCTGTCATTGCATGTATGGGTCAATGGCTTTTTTAAAAAGCTCAGCCTTGTCCTGCTTTACAGTAAGTGCATCTTAATATTGACCCAGGTGGGTCTCAATCATGTTCATGCCTACTAGATGTTAAGGAGGCATAGGTATAGGGCGTAATGTAAGACAAGGAGAGTAAAGAATCAATCCCAGCAATTAACGCTGTGGACTGGAGGGCAGTGGAAATCAGAGTGGTTCTTTGGAAGGAAGATACCAGATGCAGCTGCAGAGTTGGAAAATAAAGATAGCCATGTTTGGTAAGAACAGTTTTATCTTTGTGGAAAATAAAACATATTTTTATCTTCATAGAAGACAGTTTGTAAAGTAATTTTATGTGTCCAATTAAAATTTAGATGCGGAAATTAGCTTATCAGCATTTAAGAAGTAGACAAATCTCCCTAAAAATTGTGGCGATACAGGGTCTGTCCCAGAGGCAGCCTTGCCTGACTCTTAAACAGTTGAAATGATGAAATTGCACTTGAAGCTTCTGAAGAGTATTTGAAATTGATTATTACAATGATCCGTATCGCCTGAACGCACCATTTCCAGTGGCAGCTCTCTGCTCCCCACTCAAATCCCCGTTCCCATTCCAGCAGCCTGCAGGGAGGTTTGGTCTTTCGAACCAGCTTCAGCTGACGTAGCTCCTCCAAATGCAAAGTTGTTTCCCTAAATTCATTTTCTCCTTCCCAAGCTTCCCAACATGTGTTTCTGGAGGTGGTTCTCGAGACCCTTCAATCCAGGCCGCTGCAGCCCTAGAGCAGCCATTTGGCAGGGGGCAGATTTAGCTCCAGCTAAGAAATACCTTTTCCTTTTTCATTTTGTGAGTTGGCAAATCCCCTTGTGCAGCATAAACATCAGAGACTAAAACCTACCTTATTTTTTGTTCTTCTAGAAGTACAAATTACAGTGATGGTTTCCATGTTTAAAATTAAATCCAACTTGTCTGTGTCACAGCTCCCATTCTGTGTGTGTGTGTGTGTATTAGCGTGTTGCTGGGTATTTTCTGTGGTCTTTGATACGACTGGTTTGTTTTCGTTTAAGCCTTAAAAACTGTTTCCTAGGAAGCGATGTAACTTGAGTTGGTACTTTGTCCTCCTCCCCATGCCTTTTGTGAGTGTGTGTGTCTTGGATCAATATGTTTGTAAGCTCACACTTACACCCGTGGTCTGACTCGGAAGGAAGCAGAGCTCTTCTGCTCACATCAAAGCCGAGTGACTGTAAATCAGTACGGAGGTGCCTGGCAGCAACAGTAAGTGCTACGTACTGGAATGAAAANTGCATTCCCACCACCATTTCCATCCTGATGACAAGGCAGAGAGTTCCCTAAGTCCATCCGCAGCATTCACATCCTCCAGATGCTAAAGCATGGATTTGTAGTACAGGGAAACAAAAATTTGAGGGAAACCTTCCATCCACAGATGCAAAGGTTGCCAATAGGACACTGAAAACAGGAAAGACATGGAGATTCCTAGATAATAACTCTGCTATTTCTTTGACCTTAGGAGAATTTTAGAGCACATACACTTGCAATATATAAACTTGAGGGTTATCTGGTTGTTTTCTGGTTACAGCAAGCTTCTCATTTATTATATATTCTGAAACGACATGGGATAACAGCAACGAATGACATCTGTGAGATGTGATACAGGAGGGGGACTTACCAAGAACCTGATCTAGGTCTTTAAAGAAAATAAGTACTGTTTTAGGAACTGCAGTGTGCATACAAAAGCTTTCTGTGGTTGAAATCAGCTTTGGGTGAAGTAGTTAATCATAATAATCTGTGCACCTCTGAGGGTTACTACACCCTGTACCCACAGTATAAGATGAATGATTGCTTCTAGCTATTCAGTTGCAAGAGTTAAGCTCACTGTATGAAGGCAGATCTGCTGAGCTCTCCAGGTATGGTTTCCATGTTTAAAATGATATCCAACTGTCTGCGTCACAGGTATGTATTACCTTTGGCTCCAGGCAGTGTGGCTCGATGGCTGGGGATCCCAGCAGGGATGAGTTCACTGGGATTAGCTCTGTGTGTAAATTGTTTGATGAAGGGGGACCTACAGAACCAGTCAGTCCCTCAAAGTCTGTGGAATTGCCCTGGTATTAAAATGGAGCAAGCAAGAGAGTATACCATCTTTGGATACTTCTAGGGATTCCTACTTCAGAGATTGTAATTATGGTGCTATTAGGGTTTTTTTCCACAAAGGGTGGAATAGGGTGATCGTTTGTAGTCAGAACAAGTGATTTGTGCATATCTAGAAATTGAAAAGGTGCTTTCAGTCTTCTGCTCCCTTTTCCTTTCATCATACTCCCATGACTACACTCTAAGGCCTAATAGTTTCTTTTATACAATGCTTGTTCCTAATTTTGAAGTCCTTGGTAAGCATTAATGAATTTAGCTGTGTGATCTCTGAGAGAAAAGTAAATGTATGCAATTTCCCCTTTACACGTGGAACAGAAGTCAGATTCTGAGAGGTGCAAGAAGTGCTGGTATCAGTAGCTCTCGGGCTGTATCGCTGGGAGCCTCAGCTCTGGTATCATTCCTCACTCCTCTCTGGGAGTGGATCTGCAGCAAATCTCTACTGAAAGCCTTACACAATGACTTTGGGAGCTGGGATATCATCTTAATGCTTGTCACCTTTGCATGTTTGCTCCTCTGCTTTCATTTAACATCACCCAGAACGTTAGTCTGGCCAGGCTGGGTTTAGGTTTGGTTTGTTTTCTTTTTTCTTTCCATTAATTTTTATGACAGTAGCATTCATGCATTATCCCCCTAGGGGGAAAAGAAAATACAAATTTGATGGAACTAAAGAGAGCCCATGTATGCTTTAAACCAGAAAAGACTATATTTATATCTCAGAAAGATAATACCTTGAGTTAGAAGAATGTCATTGCCTAAGAGTAACTGAACTACCTCAGTGTTCTGTGAGTCCCAGGTGTGTAACAGGCCTATGTGTGTATACTTAAACACACACATAGATTTTCTCTCTATATATAAGAAGCCAAACTCTAGTATTTGTATGTATACATCTATTGCATGTGTTTTATGCATAGTGTAGATAATATAAAGCATTTATTTACGCATGTGCACACCGAGATCTGGGCTGGAATCCTTTATCAATAGAATCATGTACTACAAAGGAAAATTAGCAGATTGATCTTGCAGGAAATTCCTCCAGGAAATTCCCACTGGCATGAATGAGAAGCTGAGCCTAGAGGTCTTATTGTGCTCTTGAGCAGGAACTGCAGCTCACATTGACCTTGTTGTGGCACAGCTACAATACCAGCTAACTAATTCAGCCACAGTCACAGGTGGATAGTTCAGATCTAGCATCAAGAAGCACAGGTCAGAGCTATTAAGTGTGTGAGCTCTTCCAGGAGAAATTTTACTCCTGGTCTCTCCAGGAGCTGAAGCTTGTGCAGGGGGTGGGACCACCCATTGCATTTACTTTTTGTGCTGGTTGCACATCTTCAAACCATCAGTTGTGCTGTACCACAGAGGTACAACTGTGTCACGAGCTGAGGAGTCTGATGAAGCTGAAGTGATCTTCTGTGCAAGCAAGGGAGATTGAGGGAGCTTCTCATAGTTTTCCGAGTTACATTTGTTTCTTTCTAATAAAAGCCAAAGTTGGATGCTTGCTTCTAAAGTTAACATTTCTGTCTCTGTTTAATCTGCTCTCTCATCTCCCCTTCCTTAGCATGATTGATCGCTGTGTTCTGAAAACAGCAACAGAGCTCTTTGGCAGCTTGAGGTTTTGAATTGTGCTGTAGTGGCAGGAACAGTTGGCAAGGGTTTCTGAAAGGTTAATCCACTGAGGATTTATGGGTTTGTGTTAGAGAGAGAGCAAACATTATTTGTGTTGTCATGCTATAAAACTATAATCTGACATTGATGGTTATTTTGATTTTGCTTATATTTCCAGGAGCGGGAATTACATAATAGCAACTTTCATATGCAGATGTTAAAGTGGCTTAGAAAATCCAGTGAACCCCTTTCAGCCAGGGGTGAGGAGAAAGAGAGGCTCTCAAGGTCACACAGCGAGCAGAGGGTGAAGCTGCATGCCGGGTTTTGGCGTCCATCGCGCTGCTCTCTGATGCACACTTCCAGCTGTCTCAGCCCTCTCTCCCAAGCCATTAAATATTATTTCACATGGCCAGAACCGTGGAAACCTTTTCAAATATGTTTTCTTCCTTTGGTCTTTATGTGATTATTAACATGGCTTCATTCAGCCATCGCACTCTTAAAAGGCCAGGCATGTTTTGTAGGGTACATATTAGTTCTGTTTTTTAAAATCCCACATCTTCTGTTGCAGACCTCAAGCTTCAGGGGAGTTAGGGTCCAAGTCAGGAGGTTTTCCTCCTGACATGATACTGGAAAAACCCAAACAAGTGCCTTAATACAAGGGAATTGTATTCCACATCATTATCACTTAAAAGAATCCTCTGCAGTAGGGTGTCACCAGTGCCAGGTATGTGGGTCAACAAAGAATTAGACACCTAGATAAACATCAAGAAAATAAGGAATAAACATAACTTGAAATACATTCAAGTGTCCAGGATGCTTTTGCCAATGACTGCTAACCAGTGAACCAGGAAGTCTCTAACCATAGATGGCAATGAATATATTTTTAACACATTACTGGACAAAGTAGATGGGTGTTCTGTTCACAGTGTGTCAGACAAAAAAGGGTTCAGAAAACTGAAGTGAGAGATCACATATGAGAGAAAAAAGAGAGGTTAGAAAGTAATTTTCTGTGATAATAAAGTTTGCTTCAAACTTTGGTCTGGGCTGTTTCTTACTTAGTTTGAACCAGTTTGCTTGTCTCTAAGTAAGAACATTACATGGCTGCAAGGCCAGTGGGAGTGCTTTTGCAATCTGAGCTTGAAATTTAAGTTGAATAGCTTACCTCTGGGAAGAAGAAGGGCAAATACAGAATTCAGCAAACCTAATGTGACAGATAGTAAGGGCAATATGCAAGATAACAGTATTAAAATTTGATAGTTTAATACCAGATAGAAGGTTCTGGTCATTTTGTAGGAAAACAAAAGTTAAAAGTTCACCTTGTGATCATAGGTTCCTGTGTTTTACCTCTAAGGGACTAATTCACGTCTGGGGAGCATAATGGTGGGGAGCTTATCAGAGAGCTTGAAGTCATTCAGAGTTCAGTGCAGATCCCACCTATGGAAAAGCAAATGTATATGGACACGCACACACCTTTGGGGAACTGGCTTCCCTCAGTCTTCCCTGTAAGGCCATGAGGCAATACTGCATTCAGGTACATACTTTTGTTGCTGATCACATTTCTTTCTACCTCAAACTCTCAGAACAACGATCTTCAAATTAGCTGTGATACTCTCATACTAGTATGTTAAAGCTTATTATGTGTGATCTGGAGCTATGAACTGGATACATATTCCAACTGTTTCATCTCTACAAGGCTAAACATTATACCCTCCTGCATTCAACTGTAAATATTGGACACTTTGCCACAATGTGCTGTCTTTCATGGCAAGGCAAGTTTTCTAGGTCTTGTCTGTTTGTCATACACTATCACTTGACTGTCAGGCAGAGTACACGTTGATTTCTTCCCCTACACTTCAGAAGTGAAGTGTTTACTGTCTTGTTAAAAGTGGACATGAAAAGGAACTGCTAAAATGGTGAAAGATTAGAAGAATTGTTGTATCTTTGACCCCATAAAGAAAATAGAAGAGAATTTTGTGGAAAAGCAGTGGCGGGGCTGGTGAGGAGCTGGGCAACAAGTCCATTTCCTTCTTGGCTCTGAGAAGGGAGTTAAAATAACAGTATTTGGAGAACAGTCACTATTAGCATTTGGATATTTGACGGTTACCACAGAAATGCCATATTCTAAGCATATGGAACAATTGCAGCCTACTGGGTTGATATGTTGGCAAACATTGACTTCCTAATGGCAACTGCTGTGCAAGTGACAAAAATGCTTCTGTGCCTTCTGGTGTGAAGAAACTGTTTAAGCAACAGACTCTTGGCGTGGCTCATTGTGTCTATAGGAGCCACTCCTGCACTGTGCGGCAATGAAGGTGGCTGGGGAGCAAAAAACACGTGCCACCTGGGGTGAAACTCAAGGTTTCATCAGCAGGGAGCAATATCAGCTCAGCTGGTTGCAGGGGTCCAGGCTCCGCGTCCATAGCTCTGACCATAGTCAGTATAAAACCAACACCGTAAGGGTGATCCCACACCTGCCCCTTTCACTGTGCTGTGTGGTATCTAGGGTGTCATTGACTTGCACGTGTCAATTGCACGTAGCATTCCAGTGCTGGAACCACCAACCACTACTCTATTTCTGAGACATGTCTGTTCCTCAAGCTCTGTAAAGCTTTGTCTTATCTTTCTGTCCTATGTGCTTGTTTCAGGAACTTTAGATTTCGTAAGACTTTCAATAACGTAGTGTTCTCCATGATTTCTGTAACTTTATCTACACCCTGTCCTCTAAGGAAGAGAAATGAAAAGTGATATTCCCATTTTTCAGATGGAGAACAGAAACACAGAAATACATAATAGTCTTGTCAGAGCACAGGGAGGAAAACTATGGCAACGTAGGTCCAAGTTTAACAAGCTTGTAGCTGTTCCAGGCTTCTAGTTGGCCTTCTGTGTTTGTCAGAAGGGCTTCCGTTCACCTTCATCTCATCCTGACTTTCTTTCCACTCAGTCGATGCTCCAGACGGTATTTGCTCTGGTCCATCCAGCTATATCAAACCAATGGATATCGTGGATTGCAAAATGTCACTTCTATTTTTCCAGCAAACCTCAGAAAACTGTCCTACAACCTAGATACGGTTTTAAATTTTTCATACCTGAACATCACATGACCTGCATAACTGTCACATGAGAACACTGCTTGTGCCCTTAATTTCTCAGTTCTATAAAGAATTGGAAGAATCTAAATGTGTAAAAGGGAAAGATAGATACCATTTGTAAAGTGATGGTACTCTCAAGTTGAGATAATTAGCCCCAAAGGAGTCATTTCATATCTGTAAACAGAAAGGGCTGTGCTAGTTGTCTTCACATAGGTTTGAATGTTCATAAAGAGTGGCTTGAATTTTCTAGTTTGGTTATAAGATACACAATGCCCTCTAGTTCTTATTCATGGTAGTATCATCACTTTAAAAGTGAAGTTGTAACAAGTACAGCTACAGTAAAATCTGTAGGGTCCAATGATATTATTGTATAGCAGTTATTTAGACGTCATTTATTTTGATTTAGTTAAAATTATTTTAAGAGGGTGGATGCCTCAATTAAAAACTGGAGGCTACAATAACCCTCTTCTAGATTTAAAACTCAGGTAGACTGAACTCTTGACCTCATTGTTTCCTTCCTCCATACAGCTCAGAGAGGCTTGAAACTTAAATTGAAATTGCCCTTCTACATAATTAACTTCTGCCTGCAAAAATTTTGCACCTTTGTAGGGAAGTTCAGTAGCAGAGCTTTAATGTCATGTTGTGGTTTAATCTCAGAGAAGCAATTACTGTTGCTTGGTTACTAGTGCCATTGCTAGCTCATTTTTAAACCAAAACCCAAGCTAATAGCACGTAGTTTTAGGTTTAAGCCTTAACAGAAGATGCAAGTGAGGGTTAAGTCTGATTTACATCTTTGAACTTTTTTATCCGAGTCTCGGTGTTTTTCTGCACAGGGAATATTTTTCAGTGAGTTACAGTTTGGTATTTTTTTCTGGTATGTTACTTTAACTTCCAGGGGATTTTTGTCAGTAGGATGAAGTGCTGATAACTATCAGGATTCCAGAGCTGACCAGAAGCCTGATCTCTCTGAGTTCAAACAGAAATTAAGCGTAAAGGTAATGAAGACATACAAAACAAGGTTCATGGAGAAGACCACTGGTAACCTTGTGAGCAGAAACCAGTGGTTTCAACGTCCTGCCCTGCCAGTGGTAACTGACTCTGTTTTAGCAGGCAAATTTAATAGATTTAAAAATCTTTCCAGGGTGGATTTCAGCAACAGGGACAGAAGATTGACCACTCTTGAATTGGAACAAAGGAAGCATCCCCTAGATTTCATTGGAAACATTGGCTAAGGATTATATGCCAAATGCTTAATACTTAGTCTTAATGAAGGTGATGGTAATATCTTGGATTGAAGGACCACCTTAAATGCCTCAGATTTGTTCTTGCATTAATTGGAAAGACATTGAGATAGTGTATATTTGGCTCCAGTGTTACTTGTGTCGACACCTTTCCTTTCAAATACAAATATTCAGTAGTTCAAATCTTGAACTGAAACTTGACCAGCAAATAGACATGCTGGGAAACTTATCTTGCTGGTTTTGAGTGGAGCATGAAATTGAGGTAGACAACCACAGTCATTCTAAGCCACTCTTATTAATTCATCTTCAACATGTATTTCATGTGCAGTAGCACTCTGCCTGCTGTGTATTTGTCAGTCCAGGCTTCCCTTCTGTAAGTGAATAGGTTAACTGGGCTTCTGCTGTTCTGCTGGTTGTTGGTCTCCCTGGCTTTAGGTAGAAAACTCACGAATGCTACAGATTTATAACCAAAGTTATTCCAGTATTCTGAAACTGTAAATTATGCCTCACTTCACAACCTCTCCCCTTTCACTGAAGACAATTTTAATACTAGGGTAATAAAGTGTTTCTCTAGTGAATAAGGGTATAATAAGGCCATCAGTAAACTAAGGAAAACCACAAGCTCTGAGCGTAGTGCATACGATGAACAAGGCTTGAAAAGAGGGTAAATCGGGCTTATTGCTGAAACTGAAGATGAATTACATCCTTACTCCTGCCATTGTAGAAAGAGCTTTAAACTTCTCTTAAAGCTGAAATGCTAACCATGATATTTTCCCCCTGCTATAGATTTTCTTTTTTCACCCCTCAGCTGCAGTTACCAGGATATTTAAACTCTTACCTGGGTTTGCAGATCGGTGTAAACAGAAAGTACTCTGCGTTTTAACTTTGCTTGATGTTTTAAGGTTATAGTTTTAATTTGTTTTCCAGTTCCTTCAAGGGCTGGATTTGAGAGTCTAAAGCTGGCACCTAAGCATTGTACCAAAAATTACACATACGTTGCTGATACCCATGTGATGATCAGAAGTTTGTTGCATACGGTATTACATGTATCCAAGTGCTGAAAAATTTTACTGTAGGTGAAAAATGTGGGCTTATAAGACAATCTTACTGCAAGCTTCTCTCAAGAAAGTTTGTACATACAGTTGACCCTCAATTGTCAAAAAATACCCTGTCCTTAAGAAGCACTGCATTGAAAATACAGAATAGTTTGGAAAATGGGAGGACACAGGGTTGCATAACAGACCTGGAGCTCTTCTTTAAGAGAGATTCCTGTCTCAGGATTTGATTTTGTATTTGGCTGGAGCGATGACCGGTTTTCCTGTTACCCATACAAATGAGCTTTAGCTCAGGTCTGTGCAATAAATAAATAATAATTTAAAAAAGAGAGGGGGAGACCTGCTCTGATGATGGCTAAACACTCCAGAGTCAGAGCTTTAAAATGAAACTTAAATCTGCAAAAAGCATCTGGAAAGCCTTTTAGAGCAAGTTAACTGCAAGGGTGTTGCTCTGGCCCCATCCCCTCACCCCTGAGCAGACACTTGAAAGGAGAGCCAGGGGCACGTGGTGATCCTGCAGATGCCCACCTGCCCCAGCACTGGCAGTGTACAGTTTACTTCTGGTTTGCACCCCCCCGCCCTCACCAGCTGACTGATGATTTAAAGTTGGCATGTGAAGCACCCAGATGTCCAGCTCCAGGAGGAGTCTCTTCAGTAGAATCATCTCCTTGACAACTCATTTTTCTTTGTCTGTTTTTTGGCTTTGCAGCAGGGACCTGCCTGTGTGGCTGGTGTGGGGCTTGACTGCTGCAACACTGCTTGATCCTCCTTGATGTATCTTATTTTCCCTTAAGCTTATTAGAGGTAGTATTGTCTACAGTAGAGGTCTTGGGGAGGAAAGAGTGGGTTATGAATCATGTACCTAAAGTGAGAAGAAAGACTTTTTCCTTTCCAGAATTAATTTTTGGAGTTTTTTAATGTGAGTATCTGTAGAAACTGCTGGGCATGGAGTAGGTGAAACGTGGGAAAGTAACATTATCCCTCCATATATAAAACACGAGAGATTTATAACACTGCAACACCACGTACCTGGCAGCAACAAATCCATCTAGATGAGCAGAGTCCAGTTATACTGTCCTGCACAGCAGGACCCAAACATAGTGATGTGGAAGTACCTCCAGACTCTCCAAGGTGGGTGCTTGGTACTTTCCAAAGCAACACAGTGGTAGCGTTTTGTCTCAAACCGTTCACCTGAAGCCACTTACTGCATTTAGAATTTGTGTCATCCCATGTGCTATTTTATACTCACTGTTGACAATTATATTTCTCTCTAAAATGACAACAATCGTTGTACTTTCCTCAATCAGTAGCTGTGCTTTTAATCTTCCTTCTTTGATATGGTTGGCCAGAACATGATCTGCACAGTTATCCCTCCCATTTGCTCAACCTTGTGTGGCTGTCCTGTCTTACTCTACTTACCTCTGGGTGAAAGCACTTTGAGTTCAATGGCACTGATGGGATATTGCATTCATTTAAGTGTTGCAGTGATAATTTGTATTTTGGTGCTAATTAGGAATTTATCTAGACATGCTTGAAACGATAGATTCCAATGACAGTGCCAATCTTCTTAATGATAGAAAGTATATTCCTTCAAAAGCACACTGTATTTAGGAAAATAGGACAGCTCACGGAAAGCCTAGTTTTACTGTTTCTATCCCAAGCTTAACCCTTTAACCTGTACCCAAGAAAGGCAGTTCTTTTGGGGGGGAAGGTCGGGTTGCCCTTCAGGTTTATGGCATGCCTCTGCCTTACTGTGTTGTTCGATCTCTCATCTTTCTCTGATGCTCCTTTGGCATCTCCTAAAGATGCACTTGGTACATTTAAGTGTCAGGATGGTCTGTTTAGACAGAAGGTAACCTAACAAGGGAGCTCTCATATATTACTCCTTGTCAACGTAAACACTGAGAAAGAGATTATTTACAAGTTTGTGGTGTACAATTATACATCCAACCTGTGATGGATTGCGCCAGTCAGACTAGTATGCTGTGTCCTTGAGGCTGAACCATCTCCTTGTCTTGCTAATCATTTCAACTGCTTGTCTCTAAGCTGAACTGATTTGGATTCAGGTATTTTTTGAATCAGACAAGTAAATCCCCAGAAACAGTGGAGAGCATAAAAGTCTCTCTAATAGTCCTGTAATGTCAAAGAGATGCAGTTTCCACACTTCTAAATTTCATTGGAAGTACATGTCCCCTTGGTAAAACTGCACAGCAGCTCTTCTCTCTAGACTGTCATCAAGCCTTCACCTTCTCTCCTGTCCTGGTTTGAGGTAAAACCAACCAATTTTCTGTTCAGTAGTTTTACTTTTTTAGCTGGGCCTCTTCTAACTAACTAAAGTCTGAAACTAACAGCACATTGTTCAGAGAGTGTTTCGTCTCACAGTGATAAGACCTGATTATACCAAGGGATGGTGCAGAGAGGCCCTTGCTTATACTTACTGCTAGAACAACCAAGGTCAGAGAATTTTGTCAGGTGACCTAAAACTGGCCAATTGGGATNGGGGGGAGGGGTCATCATCTGTCCTATTGGTCAAAACCACGACATCTCCTTACACTGAATAACTCATGCTTTCATAGAATCATAGAAACACAAGGTTGGAAATCACCTACAAGATCATCTAGTCCAATTGCCCTCCTGTCACCAATCCTACCCACTCTCAGCAGGACTTCAGGAGTGTAAGGTTCCCTCTTGCTACCTAGACCACTTACAGTGCTCTTGTGTTGCTTACAACACACTTTCTGTTGCTGTGCTGCCATGTGTCAGTGTGTAAATAAGCTGCTGAGCCATTATACACTCCTGAGGCTTCTCCTGTGCCTCCTCGGGGAGGTGCCCACGCTGAAGCACAGCGCACATGGGCACCTTGCCTATGTTTTTACCTCTGCCTTGCACAGCTGTGGGAGGCACAAGACAACTCTTCTTGGGGAAGCACAATTCTGCAGGGGCCTGAGGAATTACACAGTCCTGTAGAAACAAACATATTTCTCCTGGCACCAGCAGAAAGCAGATGTTAACCTGATCAATTATCGATGAGGCAGAAGGACAATATGCAAATCGTAATAGAATACAAGCAGCCTCTTGTATGTGGTGAAAAATAGAAAAGGAGAGGGAGCTTTGGTATATGAAACAGAAGTAAAAAGTGTACAGGCATATGAAGCTCTCTGTATTTCAGGATATATTTCTGCAAAACAGCAAATGAGCCACAATTCACTATTAAAACTGAAATGCGTTTTGCTGGCTTTACTCAGCCCACTAATTGCCCATGAAAATTCAGGTCTGGTATTTGACACATTAATTACTCAAAAAACATTTACACTAGGGTTTGCAGAAAGGAACAAAGACAAAATGTAACTGAGAGAATGAAAAGCTGGAAAGGGAGGGGAGGAGGATTTTAAGACAAGACTTTTGATGCATTAATCACACAATATTCTCTGGGGCCAAATGCTGACCGCTGGAATGTGTTGTGAAAGTGAGCAAATGCCCATTATCTAGACCAAAACAGAGTGAGGAGCGACAGCAGGCACAGTCACTGGTACACACACCTACACCACATGGGCTTAGGTTGGTGTTAGACGTAGAGGTGATCCCATCTAGAGGGTGAAGGCCTTCAGGAAGTTTCCACTTGGCCACTGCGTTTATGTAGGGAATAACCGGTGTCACGGCATGTGCCCAGCTCTGCGGGATCATGTGGTGGCCCTGGCTCTGGCTCTCCTCTGCAGAGTTGTGCCTTGGCAATATGAACTTTTACAGTTGTGATCACTGGTATCAGTGCATTGCCTGCAACAGACTTAGCATCACATCCTAGATCTTCTGAGATCACAGACCACCGGTGAAGAAAACGGGTGGTAAATCGAGTGTTGGCGATTACACCTCGTTACAGCCAATGCCGTTTGCATTGAAGTAAATAAGAGCTTTGGGAAATTTGGTCTTTAGGAAGCCCCCAAGGACTAAAAATGAATTATTTCTTTTTCTTCCAGATTCCATTGATTGTGGTGTGAGGAGTGTTTATATTGTGTGCCAGAAAGGAGGGAGGGAGGTTGTTTGCTGTGAGGAGAATTAAGGCATGAGTTACTATTGAAATTAGTACTCTTTATCGACCCAATCCAGTCATCTCCAATCATTACAGTTTTACAGAAATGTTAAACTACTTTAAAACTTTCATTTCCCCTTTAAAACTAAATTACTTTTGTGTTTTCTCTAGCAGTAGTGCCACCCTAAGGCAAGCAAGTTACAGTAGAGCAAACATAAACAACAATCAAGGCATAATTACTAAATGGGAATAACACTTTCTAATGCTGCTTCTCCCAACCCAGCTCTGTGTGTACCGTAATGGAAACTCTCTCCTGCTATTTGCAGTCGAGTTCTTCAAGCAGATGTCGGATATGCTTGAGCAGTTTGGGATTGTCTGGTTCACTGATTATGCAGAGCAATCCAAAGCACTTTTATTCTTTCTCTTCAATTAAGAAAAATACTTTTTAGGGATAGATAGGAAACTTTGAATAAAATAGTAAACCACATGAATATTGCTTCTATTATCTGTAGCTTTTACTGAAAATTGAAATCTTATTTTGGATTCCAAGACTTGCTTCCCTGATTTTCTTACTATTACCTAATGTTTCTGTCTCAGTCATGGGCATTTATCTAAATTATGATATGCTTTCTATGGACTGACACAACCAAATTCATCTTGGGCAAAAAACTCTATGGTCCCCTAAACTCTGCTTTAAAAAATAGGATTTTTTCTTCTCTTTCACATAGCTTTTCAGACTCTTTGGTGCATATCCCATTAGAGTGTAGGTTCTGAACTTTTTGAGATTTATTCATCACAAATCACCCTTTTCCCATTCATCCTTTTGATATTTATCCTTTGAAAGAATTCACACTGTGCAAGTTTGAAAAACTCAGAAAACCATAGTAAAGTGTCACAAATCAGGTGAGCTTTCAGGTACCTCTAGACACCATGGGCTCATGGAGGTTCTCTCTAGACATATATTGGGTTAAACTTTTATTGCAAAATTCAAAAACTATCATTACTGTAAAATACTGAACTGCATACTTTTAGTCCCATTTATTTCTACTGTTAAAGTATCTTAGAGCTCTAATCTAACACCAGTGTACCGTTTGGCAAGACCTTGTACAATAGCAGGGCGGGGAAATTGTTCCTGTTCTCAAAGAACTTTGAATTTGCATCTTAGGGGAGAAATAGAAGAGAGCAACAAAAAAATCTAAGCAGTAAAAACCACGCAGTGCTACCAGGGCACCTGCAGAGTGTGGTGGGATTTGGTTTGTTCGTGTGTTTGGTTCTAGTTCTAAGCAGTATTTGAAAATACTTCCAGGAGGTGACTGTGAGTGTTCAGAAGGCAACAGAACTGGTGATAAACTTTCTTGGGTAGGAGCTGGCATGCCAAAAAGTAATAGACTAGGTACTGGGGACAGCTACTGGCATCCCCAGCTGTGCTTTTCCAAGCTTTGTTGGATGGAATAATGTTAATTCACAGGTGACCTAGTTTGGCCAAATTTTCAGTACCTGAACTCAGTTGTAGAGGATAACACGGTTTAATGACAGGTTAGTTTCGGAGACTGCATTTCCTTAGCCTACCTAAGCAGACTGAAGGACTGTCTCTTGACTTGTGTGTCTTGTATGAGGAATGGACTTAGGATGGAGCTGGGAGAGAGAGGGATTTGCTGTTGCTGCTGCCACTGCAGGATGGGAACGGCAGGGTCAGTGACTGCTCTGCTGCAAACCCATGGGCCTAATCCCTGCCATGGCATGGACGTACACTGGACTTCTCTGCTGGGGGCTCAGCCTTCCCAGGGCTCTTACCTAAGCAAAACAAGCAAATTAACCATAGCTGTTTTGCCATTCTGCTTTCCTCCACATCTGCCTGCTCTGCCTACAACAAGCCCTAACCTGCCAGCTGGAAGCTGCCGTGGTCAGGAGTCGCAGTGCAGGTCTGGCATCTTCAGTGTCTGTGTGGTGTGAGCTTGGTGGGTTCAAATACTTGGAAAACCAGTATTTTGTTTACTGCCTTTCCAGATGGATCAAAACCTTTGCCGTTCTCAGCTGCCATTGCCTGTTATTCTGGATCTGGTATGTGGATATGAGGCTGGGGAAGGAGGACGTTTCTTTCCTAACCAGTATTTTTCAGTGGATAAAGAAAAAGGTTCAGTTTTCTGGCATCACAGTCACAGACTAACAATTCACTTAAAAAAATCAGCTAAACATTGTGATGAGTTGAGCCCAGAGTTTTCAAATGCTGAGTTTCGCCTTGTGAAGACAGACGAAAGGAGCTGTATATCTTGGTTCTTCAGCCTGTTCTTAAATTTCCATCCCAGGTGCAGTCAGATATAATCACGATGCCAATGCTGGTAATTTATCATTAAAGTCACAAATACCCATTTGACAGTGATAGAGAAAAAGAGTGTCAGAGCCCATCAGTGTGCTGTGCAGGAGTCCTTACGCAGAGAGCTGGCGCGGAGGCGTTCCTCGATTAGGCATTGCAGTGGAGTAACTCTGACTTGACTTTCTTGCACATCTAGTCAGAAGCACTTTCCATGAGTGAGAGTGGAAATGTACGCCCGGTGCGTGCCCTATCTGTGACAGGAATGCTTCAAGCAGTCACACAGAGAGTTTCAAAATAAATTAACACTCACAGAAATCGAGAACTGCAGAAAGGCATCAAATCTGCCCAGGACTGTGAAGTACTGTGTTCAGAGACCCCAGCCTCTGGTTGTCCTCTGCAGAAAGTTATTTAAAAGCTCTAACAAGATCTTTGAAAATACTTGGACATAACACATGACCAAAAAAAAAAATAGCTTTTTTTATTTTTTCATCTTCCAGAAAAGATTCTTGTTAAAAGTGAGCTTTATTTCACCGCTGGGAGTGAAGTGGTTGTTTTATAAGCTCTCATCTAACAGAATTTTATGCAACAAATGAAACCAAGGCATGTTCAAGGGCGATAGAGGAACCCAAGCAAATGTGCAGCTGGACATAGTGAGATGTAGAGGGAGACTGCCAATCATTTATTTTGCAGTGTAATTGCTGTCTGATAGTCTCTGAGGATCTATGTGTACTTTGATCTCTACAGATTTGTTTGAGAGCCAAACCTGCACATATATATGCAAATAGATATAAACTTTAATGTGCCGGGGCATTGTGTCATTCACAAAATATAATGAGCCAAATTATCCTTTTCTTATATTGTGAGGCCAAAATTCAGCAAAGCATAGCAGCATGCACTTAACTTTCATTCTGAAGGCAATGACACTTAGATACATGCTTAAAAGCTTTGCTGGGTCAGACTGGACTTAAGCGTTTGCTTGCACTGAGATGTGCACTGAAGAGACTTGTTTATTTGGATCTTAAAATGATGTTCTGTTCAGACTAATGGAAACTGTGGTATTTCTTTCCTTTATATCCGAAAAAGAAGTATCAGGGGACAGGGGGAGAATCTAGGTTGTTCCTGAGACAAGCTCATTTTAAAAATCATCAGAATGGACCTTGCAACCCTGTAAAGTGTGTGCCACTCTTAGAGGGGTCACAGGCAGGGAACAGCAAGCCAGTCTTGGCTGTACAGAGCAGCAAGCCAGCCATTCGAGCTGCAATGATCATGAACTTGCTTTCCTTTTTGACAGCAGCAATTCTTTTTAATTAAGCTACAATATTGTCGACGGGCCTAGGGGACAAGCAGGACACATGGCAGCAGTGTGCTCTTGCAGCAGAGAAGGCCAATGGCATCCTGAGCTGTGTTAGCAGGAGTGTAGCCAGCAGGTCCAGGGAAGGGATCCTTCCCCTGCTTGGCACTAGTGAGAGTACATCTGGAGCCATGTCTGCTGCTGTACGTACTAAAAAGACATGGACAAACTGGAACAAGCCCAGTGGAGGGATCCTGGTGGCCAGGGGCTGCAGAGCATGAGGGACGAGGAGAGCCTGAAGCGTTTGCTCAGCCCAAAGAGGAGGGTCAGGGAGGGTTTTCCACTGTGGTTTACAGCTGCCTAATGGGGGTTGTGGAGAAGGTTGGACCAGGCTGTTCTCAGACGTGTGCAGCAGAAGGTCAAGAGGCAAGAAGCACAAGATGGACCTGGAAACGCTATCCAGGTATACATAAGAGTTTTTTCCCCTGTGGGTAGGTATCAGTAAGGGGTTCAGGGAGGCTGTGGCCTCTCCATGGAGGTATCCCAAACTGGACTGGACACAGCCCCTGAATAACATGCTTTACCTGCAGCTACTTTGTAGGGGTTTGGACTGGAAACCTCCAGCAGTCCCTTCTGACCAAAATTATTGTGTGGAGAAAGACCTTTTTTTCCCCCAAAAAAAACCCCTACAGTCTCACATTTCTTTTATCTTCTTTAGCGGTGTTAAATCTGCTTGAGTTGCACACATTTACCACAAGTCAGCCTTTTCATCACTGTCTTTGTGTTTAAATGAAGTCTTCCGACCTGGAGCCATTTGGTGAGAGAGGAAGAGTAATTATGCACCAAGCTCTTGTCGACTGCAGATTTCCCGCTCATTTTTATGTACCTAGTCATAATCTAACTCTCATAAAATTTAAGCACTGCTGCATTGCTAGCATTTCCATTTTGCTTGGTGAATTTTTTTTGTTGTTAATACTGTGCTACCAATTTACTTGAAAGAGAAGCCAGAGTCTCTTTTTAGGGATAACGTGTTTAATTTTTTTTTTTTTATGATAACACATCTAAATTTTGTTTTGATACTCCCAGAAACAATAAATTGGGTGAAAAAGTCACTGGATTTTTTTGTTGGTTGCATTCCTCCCAAAGCAATCAGTTGGATTATTATTCATCTGCTGACTTAAAAGTAATGTCACCCCCTGAAACTCCTTATTCAGGCAAACTGAATTATTCCTGACAAGGATTCTTCTGTGCTAGTACTGTGCATTGAGCAATCATTGAAAGAATATGTAGATTTAGCTACTTCTTTTAACATAGACGGGGAAATGAAAGCCCATCTCACCTGTGCACCTCAGAAATCCATGAGTAATTAAGGTAACAAGCCTTGATGTGTATTTGGAAAAGCTCAGTGCTTGTGTGTGGCACTCAGAGAAATGATCTGTAAATGAATGAATACAGCTACCTCGGTATTCAGCATTATTTGCTGCCGTGGAGCGAAGCGAAGGAGAAAACAAAAATATGGAAATGAGAAAAGGAGGTAATGGGAGAGACATGAGAAGGACAAAATCCTTCTGAGCAGCAGAAGGGCAAGGACATTCCCTCTTTCTTGTTTTCTTCCCTTTGCAGCAGAACAGTTGCTATTCCTTGTTGGGACACACTCATTAAAATAACCTCAGTGAAGGCCAATTCGCTTTTTAATTAAAACTCGTGTCTATCTGAAAATTTAGAATTTTTCTCAAACACTCTCTGGAAGGCTTTCTCTGAGGAAATTTGCAGCTTGAATCTGTGAAGAAGAAATGGGGATGATTATACAAAGTTTTTCACCCTTTTTGAACCCAGATTCCTCCTCCTCCTCCTCTTCTAATACAAGGGCATATGCACGTTTAAGGATAAACTTTCTCTCTATATCAGATTTCCACTTTATTAATTCAGGTTTAGGACTGTATCTTTTTTATGGATTTTTACAACACTTACCACATTTAGATACCAGTAAAAAAATATATAAATCTCTAGTTTTGAAAAAAGCAATTTCTTTATAACTACAATGAAAATAGCGAGGTCTCGTATAATGCCTGTAACGCTGTTACTGCTGGTTTACAGAGCAAAGGAGGAAACTAAGTCAGATGAGCAATGACTTGGCTGCCCACCAAACAAGTCAAGAGCAAAACCTAAGGCTGCACCTCTGCAGGCACATCCAAGACTTGTTAAGTTCACTTCTAATTTTAATCACCTTTGTAACCCTGTGGTTTGTGGAGTTGTCTGTCTGTCTTCTGACTTACAGCTTTTTACTACTAATACCAACTTTGTTAATATACCCACTGCTAACCTCAGTCTAGGGGTAATAAAGAAACCTCCACTGCTTTTAAACTCTGCGTTTTCAGACAGTTAAAGGACTTCATATAAGCCTGTGTAAAACACCTAGCTTTCTTCTATTTCTATATTGCTATATACATTAGATTAGTTTTTATATTGTGTGCTCAGAAACCACTGGCGCTCACCAGTACTCCCGTGGAGCTGAGAAAGCAGCAAGGCTGGGGACTCTGCTGTCCCCCAGCCACTGTTACCATGACAGGGTTGTGGTTAACGAGCTCCATTTGTCCACCCCAACACCGAGGGCAGCCACGGAGGGAGGTTCCGAAAACCCAATAGCTTTTACATTTTGTTTAGGTGGATGAGAAGAATGCAGTGCTTGGAAAACCAAAGAGGGGAGCAGCAGAAAGAATCTGCAGCATATAGGAAAATCTCCAGAAGTTAATTTGGAGAACCAAAGCCATGTGTAACGTTGAATGCAGTGTCAGGGGGGGTCAGTCGGCATCTTTTTTGACACCATGAGTTTGTGTCATGAGAGCAGGAGAGGGCATCTGCGTGAGTGCACTGCTCGGGCTGTGATCCACAGATGGAAAGCACCAGGGTCTGGTTTCTTTTGCTGGTGTACTATTTGGGGCTTTTTATACCGATCAGCTATGTTAGCATGGGGGTGATGGGTATGACAAGTCAGTCTGGAGAGCCTGTGATTACATGAAGCTCTCCAAGCGCTCATAACATCAGGTTTGGTCCCATGGTCTATGACAAACCTCTGCCCCCTGTCATGTGCATTCAGAAATCTTATTTCAAAGCTATTAGCTGCAGAAACAGTTGGGAAATAGGAAACTTACTGATGTTTTCTTAAAAGGGAGGAAATTTCTCACTAAGAGCATAGAAAATTTGCTGTCCTTTTATTCCTTCTGGGGTAGTTTCAAACTGTCCCCTTGGGACACAATTTTAAAACCTAAAAATCTGGGTAAAACATTCACCTATTCCTCTAATTCCTTCAGGAAAACCTGTAACTTTGGGTGTCATTTTCATTACATTATTTAAGCTCTCCTATGTATGATTATTTTACATGTCAAATACTTGCAGTGGATCAAATATTATTTGGGCATTTAAAAACCCTCTCCCATCCCTTTGCACAGATGTAGCTGCAGCTGCTTCTGCAGAAGGATGCTGCAGTGGTGGGAGAGAGGGCTGCTTGGACATAAGGGTCCACTGGGTAGCCAAATTGTGCCAAAGCATACCTAAAATAATCACCACCATGGCTTACAACCATAAACTCTTCCCTTCATGCAAACCCACCTGAGTGCCGTTTGGCAATTTCAAGCAATGTGACCCCCTACTACAGCTATCTTAGCTTGTTCTTTTCAGTTTTTAGTTATTAATACAGACACTTTAGTTATCAAAGATTTGACAGGAATGAAGGATTGACCTCCTGTGATTGAAGACGCAGACAATCTCAGCTTGTTAAAATAATAAATGGGTACCTGTCAAAGAGACACTCAGAGCAAATGTGGCCCCTGTAGATATCTCTATTGTAGATTTTTTAAAACTCCTTCTGCTTTCTTGTATGGATATTAATTAATAATAATATTTTCTTTCATTGAGATAGATGGAACTGCTAATTACTTTTTCCCCATGAATCCCTCACTAGTACCATTTATCCTGTAATAATTAAACATCTCAGTGCAAAAAATGGTCGGTTAGTAGTTAGTAGTGATTTAAGTGCTGGTAAAGAATTGGCACATAAATTATTACAAAGGAAAGGATGTGGTTGTTTGTAGGATCTATCTCTAAGGCAATTAGAAATAACAATGTGGGACTAGGAATTTTGTTGGGTATCGCTCTTCAGTTTCTTTGCTCTGAACAGAGCAAAAGAACTGTCTGTTGCTGGAAACACACTATAAAAACCCCAAAGCTGTGTAAACCGGTCTAAAGCCAGCCTGCAGCCTCTGGAGGCATGAGCAGGTGTCACGGGTGCAGCAGGTTCCCTGATGCCACTCTCTCTGCTGGCTCTTTACCAGGCATCCATGTGGTCCAGAGCTCAGTAACCACAGTGCGGGGGCTAAGAAAACACAAAAACCCCCAGCCAGTGTTCAGGGGTGTATGATGAGCCACGTGGAACTGCAACAAAAGCTTTTGGCATGGTTTTCTTTTCTGGACCGATGCTTAGGAAACTCCATCATCCTAGAATGTCTGCTGCTGCTGCTCACTGCATCTGTTTCGACAGCGTGTGTTGCGGTCCGTGGTTGCACCAAACCAGGGGCAGCCTTTGGTACAAATGCAGAGTAAGTTCAGTTGTGAACTTGGCACACACAAGCAACGTCTGACCGTACCAGGCTGTGTAGCTGTCAGCTCAGCAGTGCCCAGGGTGCCCCTACTCCAGCCAGGTTACTCTAGTTTCACTGTGGGGCAAGTAAGATCAGTAACAAGCCCTTAATACCTTTGAACTGAAGCCAAACTTCCTCCCTGAAATGTGCAGTAACATTGGTGTTACTGGAATATGAAACTGCTTAGAAAGGAAAAACAAACGTGGTTCCTTCCTCTGTGGGTGGGTAGAGATACTTTTGTTGAAAAACATTTCTAGTGACTTCCTTGGCCTGTTGAAAAGCTCCTATATGAATGAAAGGCAATATGGTGTTTTGCAAGGAGGTGAAGAAGTTCCCAAAGTAAGGAAACCTGTGCTTCTCTACAGAAAGTAATTGCATATGTGCACATGTGCTTCCATAATAAATCGTTAAAGAACATTAGTTTTGGACATTCGAAGCACGCTGAGTTGGTGTGGAGAGAGATAATGAAATGAGCAGGTATTAAGAAATGGCCATCAGAATCTCCACTGGAAGCACATCTAACACTTCCAGGTATTTTTAGGGTAATTATTTCAAGCTGTAGGTAAAAGTGGTATTTTTTACACTGGGTCTTTGTGGAGGGAAGACTGTTTTCATTTATTTATTTATTTATTTTAATTAACAAAAGAATAATAGACAGTGTGGGTGGTGTTTTGAATTTTCCTCATGCTTCACTTTCTCAGTGCAAGAAATTGAGACCTAAATGTCATCTTCCAAAAGCAGGGGGAAAGTAAGAAAGGCTAATTTCTTAGGCTTGAGAATATATTTAGGCTTGTTTTTTTCAGTGTAAACCTCTTGTGTCGCATCACACAAACATTATTAATTATCACCTTTATCCATTTGTGTGGACAGCACCCTATAGGCATCGTATATAATCACTCCTCTATACAGGTCTCTAAAAGTTGCATCCAATAGTCTCCAACCAGTATATGTGAGCTTTGTAAAACTTTACAGCTCAGATATAAATAACCAAAACTGATGCTTGCAAATCACTTGCAACCCCACATCATAATGATTTTGAAAAATTATTGCTCAAATAGGAAAAGAATACAGAAACTAGTTTGGGAAAGTTGTGATCTGTTGGTAAACTAGTTGTCACATAATATCTGTTACTGGAGGAAGTGGTGAAGATAATTCTTTGAATTTTTTTTGCTCTACATTACGTTCTTCAGCTACAGCATTCATTATTTCAAGTATTCTGTGAAGCAGTATCTTTGGTTGGAATCCCACGGGGAGAATTAGCACATCATCATTTATTCTGCTGTTCTGAAATACCCTGCAAAGGAGAGAATCTCCATCCAGTCTGAGATATGTGACCACGAACAGAGCCTTTGTGGAAAGAGCTTCATTTTGTAAATAACAAATGACCTTCAAGTATAGGGCTTGAGTCACAGTGACTAAGAAGTTACCGTTTCCTTTGCTCTAAGCTACTGCTCTTCCCATGAATTTCAGTGACTAATGATGTACCAGCACCTGCTCCTTTAATGTGAAGTAAAGTAGGTTTGTGTAGATCACCTTCAGTAGCTCATGTTGTGTTTGAGGAGGCTGAGGAGAGCAATTTTCCTGTCTTTGATGCTGTTGTTTCTTGCAAGTCCTAGCCCCTAGCTGAGTTTCAGAAGGCAGCATGGCAAAGCAGGAAAATGATGTAGATTCAGCTGTAGAAAAACCAGGCAGAATGATACTGCAACAGTGGAACTTCAGCAATTTATGCCTTTGTGTTCTATGCAAAGGGATACCTGTTAGGAAAGATTACAAAAGAAAACATCAGTGGAATTCTCTCAGGAATCAATGTGGTGGCAGAAATCAGACCATTAGCTTTCAAATACTGAGAGTAGGATGAGAATAACTAACTGAGGACAAAGGAACTGACTCCAGCATTCATTAGCCTGGCCAATAAAACACTATCACTGTATCAGAGCCTTACTAAGATTGATGAAGATTGAGGCTCAAATTTGATTTTTGTCTATGGCTAATAAAAAATCATTTACCACTTTCCAGCCACTGCAATATCTTTAGAACTAAAACTAGACTTAGAACTCACTCGGTGAGTATATCATGATCTTTAAGAAATATCTAAAGTTCTTCATTTATCAAAGCATTTTTAAAAGTTTCCAAGATAGGGGGGTTTAAAACAGCTATGTGAATGTCACATGTGCCTTGGGGAAAGAAAGAAAGAAGAAAAGTTCAGTATCTGTTTTTACATTTGGAATTCTGTAGTACAGATTTTGCGCTAATGTACTCGCTTATATAGGAATCTGGGGGAAAATGAGTGATTTTTGTTTCAAAGTGAGCTTGCAGGAGCCCTGGCAGTCTTGGTTGAGAAGGTGGTCCTGCGTGTTGTGCTGTGGGGAGCCTTGTGCTGGGAACAGCACTGAACTTTCTGGAGCATGTCCTTTATGACAGGTTATTCCCTGGGCTGATGCTGGTAATGCTCAGATAATCTGTTTTGTGTGTCTAATCATAGGCTGTAATTATTTGAATACTAGCCATACATGAAAAGAATAAAAATGGTTTTGCATCTGTACTGTGAATTAAATTTGCCATCAACTGCCATAGTTTGTTTGAAGTCCACACACCACACTTAGGGACCAGTGTTTTGAACTAGCCATCATGGTAGCTTCATGTTTTTGAACCCAGTTGCATCTGTATTAAAGTGCCTTTCAGGCATGGGTGCTCAAGCCATGCCCTCCAAAAGGAAGCATTCTCACTTCTCCAACAGGAAGAAGGTAAGCTCCTAAATGCAGTTCCTGGCTGTTGTTAGATTTACTGCAATGCTTTATTCCCTCTTTCACCAGAGACTTCAGGCAGGCAATTTCACTTTTTCAGGACCTGTTCTTAGCAAACTGCATAAGGCATAAAATGGAAAGGTGCATGTCGTATCAAGAAGGTTAAAGAGCAAGTAATGAATGAATGGCACGTTGTATCCACAAGCGTAATGAGGAACCTGCACTTACACTGGAGATGCAGAGTTAGTTGGCAGCAATGAGGCATTCACCGCTCAACAAAAGGACCCAGTCAGCTCTCTGACAGGGCTGCAAGGAGAACACCTTGCAGGTTGAGTGCAACTGCATCTTTTTCTTTCTGCTGCCTTAGGTTGTTATTTTCATGGACCTTGCCACTGTTCTGAAAGCTAGAACACAATGAAAATAAATATATATGCGGCAGCTGTATGTTTCCTGTTTCATCTTCAGAGAATGGATATTGTCACAGATAAGGAGAAGAATATAAATCATAAAATCATTCAACTGTGCTGCCTTACCAGTACCATCTTTTTGCTGCTACAGTGTCTTCCATGACACTGATTCCCTTGGTCTGGAGGAAAGCAGCAATTTCTGCTTCTCACTTCATCAGCTGTCTAACCAGGCAGGCTTTTAAACCCCAGAACACTGTACTTGAAATTCTAGATCTGCTGAACACAATGCAGAATTGCCATAGTCATCCCTGGACACAAAAATTCATATTTTGAAGCAAATCTAGAGCTGCTGAATTGTGGGGTTTTATTCTTGTAGCTTTGTTTTAGTGTTTACTTTTAATGTAACAGCTATAAAAAACCTCCAGTGAGATCCCATCACATGCTGGCAGAAGCTGTACCATCTCTCAGTATCACTATACCTACCCAAAAGACCTTTCAGTCTGGCAAGGCAGACTGACAAGGAATATTAGGAAAGTAGCACAGTTCCCAGTCAACTTCCCGCTACTGAGTGTCTTCTCAATAGCACAGAGTTCTCCAACAACTTAATCTTTCAGCCAAAATTGTGTAAGTATGAAAGAAAAAGTTCCATTTGAAATTATGAGTCAACTCCTCAGTGTACAGGGCATAGTTCCTCCGGTATCAGTGGGCTAGCAATGAATTACTTCAGCTGAATATATAGGACCTGTCTGTCTTCTCACCATACAGTGAAACTGCTGAGGTGCTGTCAGCTCTCCCTGCTCTGGCAGCTGGGGGGGGCATCGCAGGGGGGTGCTCTCCCTCATGGCCTTGGAGCAAATGGTGCACGTTAAAAGGAAGGCTGCCCACAAAGCAGAACTTGCTCAAGTGTGCATCCACTGTTCTCGTATCAAGCACTGGAAATAAAGGTAAGCATTTCTGTCCCCAAAGCAAAGCTTACAAGATCCCTTAAACTACCACAGGAGGATGAGAGCTCAAAAAGAAATTCTGATTCAATAGCAAGAGAATCCTGCGCAGGATTCTGCTGTTTGAAGCATCAGGTGTGGATGATGTCCACGTTAGCAGTGATCTTCTAATCTTCTTTCTCTGTGAATCAGAGATGAAACACCCAGAGATGGTTTCTGAAGTAGGACTCAGCACCCAGGAGATTCCCCTGTACGTTAAAAGTGCTATTTAAAGTCTCACATTGCAGCCTTACGATGTCTGAGTATCTTCTTCTTTTCTTTCTTCTGCAACAAGTGCTCATGGCCCAAGACTTTCTTCACGAAAACAAGTTGGAGTTTCTCTGCTCTTGCCGTTTCTGGTTAGTCAGGATCTGGCAAGGCTCATCTAAAATGCTGGAAAAACAATGAAAACCTCCAAGGTCTATTTAGCTCTTGATTCCTCTTGCAGACTGGAGCCCCTGTTGTCTTTTTGTTCCGAGGCCATCACCCCTCAGAAGCTGTAGCTTTGGTCATCAAACCTTTTTAAAAAGTGCCACAGTTAAAAAAAAAATAAATAAAAATCCCCAAACACCTCACTTATCTGATGAACTTGTAAATTGAGCCATCTCCTATTGTTCTGAGGGCAGAAATAGCAGGGCTGCTGTTTCGTGCCTCGTTCCGTTTGGTTAGTGAGCAGTCCATGAGAAGCAGGCCATGCCACCACTGTCCATGTTTTATGGGTGGAGATGGTGCGTTGGGCTATGGAGAGCTCTGAATGCTCTCATCTTTATGTGGGTTGTTAATCTAAGGGCAGAGGTTGCATATCCTTACTTTTAGCATTGATGAAAAGAATTGACTAAAAACCCGTTGTTCCCAAGTGTTTTTAAGTGTCACCCGTTTTTCATTCCACCTCTTTTTGCTGTAAAAATTCTGAAATCTATTCAGATCGCATAAAGTGCAAACAAAGAGAGGCCAAGTGTTTTAGTGGTGGGACCAGCGTGCCCTGCAGATGGGATATAATAAGATGAGAGCTGTCTTTGTCAGAACTGAATCCATACTTTTCATGTACAACCTTTACAAATTGTGCCCGTGTGGCAGAGTTTGAATTACTTTTTTTTACAGCTTTAGAAAACAAATGCAAAAATCTTTCAAGTGCATTCAAAGTCATCACGGTACTTTGCTGAACTGAATCAATTGTCGTAACCTCTGTGGGTGTGTAAAATATGAAATTACTATCACTCTCGTGGTCTTTCAGAGTTTGTAAATTAGAAGGAATTGATTATAGGTGCTTGTGGAAAGGACTCTGGTGTATTAAAAGCGTCTTGATGACAAACAACAATATATTATTTGTAAGATCTTGCTTGATGAAACTGTCTTGTCCACTAATGGCTGTTTGTCTTTGTTATTGTTCTGACCTGCCTTCTAACAAACTGATGTGTGGGCTGAGATTTTTCATGTGATGACTTGAGGAAACAAGAGACTTTGCCTATTGAAGTGGTTGTAATGCTTGTTTTATTTGATAATTTAAGGTATTTTAAAGTTAGTTAATGTCAATATTTTCCAGTTTAGTCACTCTTTCCCCAAGAGCCAATTTTTATAAGTAGTTGCTGTAAATTTATTTTAAAATGAAGAAAATTGTCTGCTTCTCTGACTACCTGTTTCATTAGTCAGGTATTTTATTCACTTCAGAGGTTCTCTAAATTATGTTGTAACATTTTTCTTTATGCATTAGAACTCTTTTGTAGCTTGTTGTTTTCTTATTTCTTTTTTGTTCTTGTTCTCTGAACTTCACTCCATAGGAATATGTGAGCCTCAGAACATGTAAAGCTTCATTTTTACACCGATTAGTAACCAAATTCAGCTAAAAGTCTGCGACACCGTAATCATTAGTATCAAAATAGCCTCTTCACAGTATTTGTCTCTGGTTTTAGAAAATGGTAGATGAAAGAAACATAAATGCATGTCATATCTTGAAAATTCTCAATGAATATATATGGAGTTGAAAATCAGTCTTTGATTTCTTCTCAGTAATGTTTTCATTCTGAATCTTCAACTTTTTATTTCACAGAACCTTATTCTGGCCTGTTTTATCAGAACTGAATTGTGTTCGTTCATTTTCCGATGCAGAAATGGCATCTCATGTTCTCTTTAAGGCATGGCATAAGAAAAAGAAGATAATACTTGAGACAGTTGAAATAATGCATGTTGACATTACCTATAGATCATTACCGTTTGGTTTAAAGGTTGGCTTGGTCTGTATTTTAAATGGCTGGATACTGACAATACTTAACTATGGCAAGAGAGGGAATACACGTAGGTGAATACCTGTTTTGCTGTCTTGCTCTGAACACCTACTACAGGCCACCAACAAAGACGATGTCAGCTTTGACAGACTGAGCCATTATGGCCATTCCTTATAGGCTGTTATCCCAAATAAGTGCGAAGAAATGCCCTAGGCCATAGGTACACTGCTATAACGAACATATTTTAGAAGTTACTAGTTAAATAGATAAACATCTTCTGTGTTCTTCATCGTGATGCAGTGGGGCCTTATATGTAGCTGTGAGATGATGCTTTACATCACGTAAGAGAAAATCTTAGGAACTTTGGAGCTGCTATTATATTGCTGTAGTTTATTAGGTCCTGCAAATCAGCACAGCAAAGGATCCAGTACTAACAACAGAGGAATGTTAAGTTGGACATCATGGGATTTATCAGGGTTAGAATCAAGTTTCAAGCGTCCCATCACTGGGAACTGGCCCTGTTGAAAATTCCCGGTGGTAACACCAATGGGTTTTGATGTGAAAGGCTAAACAACAATACTTGGAAGAAACAGGGAGAGATCTGCTCTGAGGCACATGTGAGGTTTAATTCCCATTTTTTCATTGAAGCTTTTGGAGGTAGGTGCAGTGGAAATAGCTGAACAGCAGAGCACGTTGTTCATCGGGCAGGTTTTCTCTGTGTTGCATTGATTATATGTGTGTATCAAATGACGGTGTATGTGTTTGAAAAAGTCACCTGTTATGCTGCTATTCAATACCTATCATTTTTATTTTTTTAACAGACTGAAAAATAACAGTTATAAACTGAAATGAGGTAAATAAGACAGGAGTATCTTGGTCTTAAAAAAATACAGTGTGTGTTTGAATTTGACAGGGAAGGGCTTAAAGGCTGTTACAGCAGCAACAAAGGCAGGAGCTCTTCAGGGACCTTTAATGCTTCCTTAACGTTGTAAGCTGACTAGGCAGTGAAAATGGTGACAGGTGGAGCTTTTACAACTCTACTAGTATATGTGCCAAAATTCGGACAAGCTCTAGTTCAAATGGCAGCTTGCATCCTCAGATGACAAATGACACCTGGTCAGCACAGGAGTGGAAAACAAGGAAGACAACATTTTTTCCTAACACTGTGTTCTTTCTGAAACTAAAATACTGCTTTTTCTAGACCTTGCTTTAAAAAAACCCAAACCTGCAGCAGTGATAGATGTCCAAGCCAGTAAGTCCAACTGACCAGTTCAGAGAGGTCATCCAGGTGTTCTTGTCAAAGAACAAATAGATGATGCTTCCCTGCATGATCCTTAGTTACTCCACGCAGTGCCTCACTGAAACATTTCCGTGTGTAATAGCTGTCACTCCTTTCAGAACCCTAAGCCTGTGATGTCTTTATATAGCTTCAGAAACAGTACAGCAGTTCACTGTGGCAAGCTTTATGGTTTTGACAATATATGCCTTTGCGCTTCTTCAAAACAAAAAGGGTATTGTTGAAGTCCCTGTGGCTTTATTACATACAAGTGGCAAGCTCTTTACTTTTTCAGTAATCCACATCTGTCAGCCACTGCTTACGAGATAGCCCAAGGGTTATCTGCCCTCCGTTATTGCTTTGATTCCTTTCATTTGTTTGCTTGCCCAATTTAATAGCAAGGAGAGATCCTGCTTCTTGATGATTTTGTTGGCGTAACACCAAGCTCATCGGCGCTTAACTCCAAGGCAATGCTTGGTTGCAGCTCTACATGGTGGAAGCTGCTATAGTAGGTCAACATCTTTGCCTAAGCATCTTGCTGTTTGGTTTATTCTTTGTTCCTCCTCTGTTGCTCAGTAGTTGTCATGTGGGCTTACTTTTTCATCTCAGAGAAATGTTTTCTAAAGCAACCAAATTTCCTTTGAGTGTAATGAACCATTCTGTTATGAGAATTCGGGGGGTTTGTCTGTCTAAATGTTTTAAATATGAGGGGATACCACTGCTGTAGTTCCGTGTTGTCTACCAGCATGCAGGAAACCTGCAATACATAAATAACAGATGCAGAAGAGAACAGAGCAGAAAATTGCCAATTACAGAGCACTGTATAACAACTTCTCCATCTGGGTCACCGCAGGGTTCGAACCCAGAGCATGCAGTGCAGCAAGCACCGGGAGGCTGTTAGCCCTTTGTGCAGAGTCCTGGGAGGGTGATGCCCAATAAACCCCTTCTCACCTGTGCTGCTTTCCTGCTGGTGGGAAGGAGGGGGGAGTTTCTCACTTCAGCAGCACTGTGCAATAAAAATTTGGCCTGTTTGTTTTCTAGTGCAGTCAAAGCAAAAGGTCTCTCCAGGCAATCCCTTCCTGCAATTTGGCAGGGATTATTTTTTTCCTTCCACAGGTGCAACCATAGTAACTCTGTTTATTTAAAGTGTTGATGTATATTGAGCTCATGATGCGTGAATGTTTCCCACCCTCCTCCAGGTGCTGTTGCTCACCTTAGTGAGATTTCAGCTTTGCTGATGTGTACCTCCTCCTTTCTTGCTGCACTGTTGAATAGCCATCACCAGGCTGCTGCTTCCCTGCGAGTTCAGAGGAGAAGGGGAGTGGGAAAAGCATTGTGCTTCCTCCCATATGGCACAGTCCTGTCTGTAGTGCTTTGCAGAGATCGGCATCTTACGGAGGGAAATTTGCTCTACTCACCAGTGCTGGGATTTCTCTGATTCCACGAAAAATGATCTGGACACTGCTATAACTTCTGGTAATGTTTACAGACAAAAACTAAGTCACTCGCCGGTTTCTTTCCAAGAAGAGAAGCAGTCACGGGTGCTGAAAACAAATCTGCTTCAAGCTGCCCGTTCGGGGAACCTGCCAGAAAGTAGCCCATGAGCTTTGCTACTGGTGCTTCTCGCAGCTCTGTTTCTTGGGCAGGCGCATCCTAGCAGATAACCCTCAAATCATCTCCTCGTGACAGAATTGCCCTTGAGTGCCTGAGCGGCTCTCGGTGCGTGGGACGACTCGCTGCACTAAGCGTGGGGGCGATGCTTTCATCAAGTAAAGAAGAGGGTTTCTGACACAGGAGTGGGGAAGGGTTCCCACAAATCCCAGTGTCAGGCTGAACGCGAGCATAACTTGGCACTTGTCCGCCAGCAGAGGTGTTAGCCTTCTTTGTCAGCTTTCAGAGTGATTTACAAAATAATTTTAAAAATTCATGAACCTTCTTCTTTATAAAGCATTGTTGTGAAGTTGAATATTTTATTACACAGGGCAACCATCATTCATTTCTAGGAAAGAATATGTGACTGCAGTTTTGAAAGGCCAGTATGCTGGGATGGCTGGTACTGGAGGAAAGGAGTTCTTGCGTTGTATTTAGTAGCTGATCACTTAAACAAAACTTTCATACACGGGCCTTCCAAGACAGCACTACTCTTTGGTCTGGTCTTTTTTATATTTCATTTCTATGTACGTGCCCTGGGTGTCATATTTTTCTTTTTTTAAGTACTTTTTTTTTAATGTTTACATATCCATTCTCATAAATGAAACGATGATGTGGTTGGAAATACAAGTTTTCTAGTTCAGCTCTTTCAGGAAGGTCAGGTACAAGATTTCCACATGGTTCATTGTGACTACAGCTGCCCACCCAGAGCAGAGCAGGACAATGTGGATCTTACTGAGCTTTGAGGGCAAGTTCTTACCAGTCAATGAGTAAATACAACGGAACAAAAAAGCCATTGGTTCTTTCTTTGTAGCAATGTAGGAATAAGGTATTGCTGTTGCAGATAATAGGCCATAAGCTTTGTCCTTAGTTTGCAAGGCCTGAGGACAGAGGCCCATGAGGTCTGCCTTGTCTGAACTCCTTGGTCTGCCTTTGGTTTACGTGGTTTAGCTGTGATGGTAGTGTCTCTCATTGATCAGGTGTCTGTCTCTGGTTTACTTCTTTTGTCTGTGATAGACACCTGCACTTTTATGTAAATATATGGATATTTATATAGATAAGCAGGTGTTAGAATGAGATATTTGTGACTCCAGCACAATGATTCGGTGTAGAGAAACATAGGCTTGGTGCGACAGCCCGGGCACTGAGGAGGTGGGGGATGCAGACGTGGGAGGACAGGAGATGGGCTTGGCACTGGGGACACAGCAGCTGTCAGCTATTCATTAGTGGTCAGTTAAAAAAAAATGCAAAAAGGTACAAGGTGTGCTTCCTTCTTAACCATAAACAAGATTTGGACTGTAACATGCTCTATATTACAGTGTGATATTACAATAGGAAATAAAATGCTTTCATGCCATGTTAAGAGGTAATTGGCATGCCATGCAAACATGGTTATGAAACTAAAATCCAAAGCACCAAGGATAATTTAAAAATGACTGCCACATCTCCATGAGTGTCATGTAAATCCACACAGCTGCACTGAATCAAACGTGTTCTGGGCCACAGAGCATGAGCACGACCCGCTGACCATGATTAATCATGATAAGGGCCATAGGTTGGGGTTTATTGCTTTGTCTTTTATTGAAAAAGCAATCCTTTCCCCCACAATTTATTAGTTTAAAAACTGGTATTGACCTGAATTTGAGATAATATTGGTACAATATAACTCTGTGCCTCTGATTAGTTACAGTGCAAACCCCTCCAAATTCTCATTCTTCAGCATGCGAGAGTCTTACGCTCTGGGCTCCGTCTCAGCCCCCCTCACCTCTCTGCAGCCCCCTCCCCAGTACTGACACCCCTGGCTGATAGTGACCAATAAAGTGTTATTGGACTGGATTCCTTATCAAATACAAAACTATTAATGCTCCCTCTAGGACTTTTTTGTGATTTCTGACCTTGGCAATACCTGAGCTTCTACAACTGGCTGGAAGAGGAGAGATGCCTCTTTCCATGGCAAAAGCAGCCTGACAGCACTTTGAGATACTAAGTATTAGTGTTTCATGCTTGAGAGACCCTGGTCTCCTCGGTCCCCTGCTTCCTGCCATAAAGCAGGGTTGTGCTCTGTATTAGCATCTGATGCTGTGGCGAGCAGCAGCAGCAAATCCTTGAAGTGCTCTGATACTAACATTGGTCATGGGAGCTGACGGGTGCTGGCAGGTACACCGCCTTTCGTGATCCTGAACGGGGCTGTGTGGTTATGGTTAGGTAACAGAGAGCAGACAGAAATCAGCACTCCTGGTTTTCAACATGTTTTACATCCCACTGACTTTAACTGCTAGCCATTGGCCCAGGTTCTCTGCATCTGAAGATAACAGCAAGCTCATTAAAACACCAGGAATGAAGGATACCTTTTCAAATCTTGCTTTAAAAGGACAGAGACCACTCACAACAGTTACCACATCCTAAGTGTGGTGGGCAGGAGATTAGCCATAAACTGTGACGGCTCTACGAGCAACAAATGTTCCATCAGGTGTACATAGTAAAATCTGGGGGGAAAAAAAGGATATAGGACAGGCAGGAAAGATGTATGGGGAAATGAAAAGAAACATATATGCTTCTTATACATACTTACGCATGTGTGTGTATATGCACCACAGGACAAGGAAGCAAGATGCCTGGTGGAACCAGAACAAGTCCAGTTCACCACCACCCCCCAAAGGAAAAAGAGATATAACCAGAAGCAGACAGGAGCTCCTTGTGGGGAGATGGGGTACAAGCAGAGCGACAGAAATGGTAAGCACAAGAAAGATAGGGAAGAGCTCATAAGCTGGGCCACCCTCAGTCAGCCTAACTACCTGCACCAACCCCATGGCTGCACTCACAGGTAATTTAGAATAAGATTCTTAAGGGTCAAGTGATTTGCATATGGGATGTTAACTATTAGTGAAAGCTAATAATTAACCGTTGGCAATCTATATTGTTAGTGAATGTTAATCTAGGGTTGGTTGTTCCGAAATTTGATCTATGGTCTGATCTATGAGTCTTCCAAACACTCCCACCACGTTGATATCTTCATTGCCTGATAAGTATGTGCAAACCTGCAATAAATGTGTGTGTGTTCAGTTGCAAGAAGGGAGAGAGAAAAAAAAACCCAGGATGTGAGTTGCTGTAGCTTTGAAAGCCAAGTCAGAAACTCTGGGATATGGCCCATGGCAAGTTCTGTAACACAGCTAAGATAGGCAGACAGAAAGGATGCACTGCCTTAAGTGCTAACCACAGCCAGCAGCAGGGGCAGCCAAAAACCCTTGTAGTTTCTGATTCTGAATCAAAGGTTTCTTTCCATTCCTCTATTTTGCCACCAGCTGATCAGCCCCTATCTATTTCTGCTGCTAGCGCTGTGATGAATGCCGCTCTATTGTAAGAAGTGCACATCCCCTACCGAGGTCCACGGAATTGATAGCTTCTGCCTCATTAGAGACCATATCAAAGGTCAACTTCTGAAATGGAATAAGCTTCAGCCTTTATGCCACTGATTTGTAAGCAGAGAAAAGGAGGATCGTTGATGCCACGGGCACAAATTAAACAGAACTGCATTTTCAAATTGGTGGTGCCCTTCCCTTCATGAAGTTTCATGCACCACAGTTTAATGTGCAATACATATACACTATTTTAAGAGTGTGCATTATATCTCAAAAGCATTTAACACGCCTCTTCAGTCCATTTCTCTGCCTTGTCTTGATTCTGATTCATTTTTCTACCCCAGCACAGATTTTGAAACACTGAGCAGCTGCAGAGATCTTTTAGAAATATTCAACCTGTCATAAAATGTTCTCACATTTAGCATTTTCACTCCAAAATTGCTCTCATCCTGGGCAAATATGAATTTTTATATCTATAACAGTTGTGCATTTTTGTGACCCTTGGAAGTACTAGCCTGGGAAGAGAAGTGTACTGCTCTTGGAACTGGGAATTGCCCACCTTGACAGCACTCTCCCTGCAGTTTGAGTGGGTTGATGTTTGGGCTGCCCAGTCCCACCTGCCGCTAAGTTACGCTTGCTCAGCACAAATTTAGTTGTCAATCGAGGTGTAGGTATTCATTCCAAAACATGCAATGCTTCATCCCAACCAGTAAATCGTTTGTACTTAAAAGTCACAGCTAGTGCTGACAGGCCAAGGTGTTTGTGTGTATGTGTGCACTGTGTATGTGCCCCTGTACCCGTGAGCTGGTGGGTGACTGGAGAGCACTGAGCCTGTTTAACGTGGATGAATGCCCTGCCTGTTGCCCCATTGCCATGATCGCATGGGCCACAAAAATACAGCATTTCTAGGCACTGCACTTAGGAACATCAGCAGGAGCCTTCTGCTGTGTAACCGTGCATCTCCAGAGGGAGAGAATGAGTCCCCCGTGTGACATCTCCCTGCATTTGCCTTCAGAAATTCCTGACAAACTATTTTGCAAGTGTAGAGAGGAATGCTGCTCTTTATTCAGTCACTTATTACATGAGGCTGTGGTACTGTTTGAATCACAAATTGCATGCTAATGGCCTAATTCATAAACCATTGACATTTTTTATGAGTCCTTAACATTCAAAAATGAAGAATTTGTGCTCAAAAAATAATTTGCATTGCAAAATTCAATAATTTAGTTTCTCATATTCATTAATGCCTAAGCCCACACCACATAACTTATCCCATTCTAACTACACTTCCCAGCACGCTGATAAAAACAGGATATACAGTAGTTCACATAAAGTGCTTCTATTTGCAACTAACTCTTTACCTGCACTGATTGATTGTATTTGTAGAGGGGAAAAATCCAGCTATGCGGCAAGTGTGATGAATGCACTAAGCAATGGCTGCTTTGAAGCTGCTTTCTGCTCTAATCATGTTTTCCTCCAATGGCATTAACTACCATAAAATATGAGATCATAAAGGGTAACGATATCAGACAACAAAATCATCTTACAGACTGCTCAGTCCCACTGTATTAGGGAAGGATTCATGTTTCATTAATGAAAACTTGCTTTGCTTTTGACCTAATATCACTGGTTGTCAAAACCGGACGAGAAGACTAAGAATGATGTAGAGCTCCTAAATTCCCAGTGCTCTATATCACCCCCTTTTACAGAGAGGGAAACTGAGGCATATACAAAGCAAATAGCACAATAACTCTTGCAGTGTGGGCTAGAGCTCCCTGACTGTCCAGTGCTCAACTCGGCTCCTGTTGGATGTGTACATGCAGGGGGCTATAAGGTAATTAGTGCTATCTAAACAAGTTTTATAGGTAGTATTTTGGGTGCTAAAACCAGAATAACAGTGGCACCCTAGACCTCTGTCCTTCCAGGAGACTGCAGGAGCACATCCTGGAGGGGCTGCCTGCCCATTTGTGCTTGTGTTGTACAGACGCTTACAGACAGCATTTGTTAAAAGTGAAGTAATTTGTGGGGCCTTTGCATAAGGTAATGCTTTCACAGGGAATCAAGCTCCCAAAAAGAATGGTTGATTGCTGCCTGGATGGAGATGGGAGTCTCTGTTGTAAGTGTCCTTGCAGAATTGTCCTCAGCTGGTTTAGGTGAGACTCCAAACTATGGTGGTGCTAAATTCCTGTAACTCAGCTGGCCTGCGATTCTAGGGGACTGCTCCACCACCTGTTTAATTCATTGCTACTGGTATATCCTAACTAAAGAGAAAACATCTCTTAAATAGCTTAACTACATACAAATGACTTCCCACATACCATTTTCTGCAGCAACAGGCCTATTAACTATTTACAAACGTTTCAGTGATGCCCTTCTGCAGCAGAGATCACCAAGGGGACTCTCTGGAGGGCAGAACCAGATTTTCCACCCAGAATGTTAACCAACACATTTAGGCATTCAGGCTGGGCTAAACACAGCAGGAGCTGCCTGGAGCAACTTCTGCAACTGCCCAGAATTCCCTCCCAGAGAGCTCCTATAGCAATCATTCAAAAGTTTAATTGTGGTGATTCAGTCAATCACCTCCTTCCCAGCTGGTCTGTTGTCTCCAGCCAGTCCTTTTTCCCATCTGTGCAGCCACTGGCTGTGCCCACCCCCAGAATTAGTGGCACTAGTACCCCAAGTGTGCCCACACGCACAGCCCCGTAACCAGCTACGCCACAACTAGAGCTAGTTATTTCTACGTACATACTTACAATGGACTTATGTCCCCCAGCTCTTGCTGCAGTTGTTTCCTGTAACAGATTCAAAGCTGGCTTCAGATGTCCTTAGAGCACACCACAGCTCAAGATTTGTGCATACAGCTGCAGACACGATTGTACTAGATTAAGGAACGTTTTCCCTTTACAATGACAGTTTGAGTAATAGACTTTACACACATCTTGAGGGTTTTTCTGTTACATTTTTGTTCAGCTCTAGTGAAGAGAAAAATATAATTGCCAGGAAAAATATAATTTCAGTAGTGTCCATTCCATCCCAATATAGACTCTGATCTTACTTGCATTTAAAGCCTCCTCCATAACTCACTAGAGAAGGGGATGCTTATTCTTGAGCAGTGAGTGCTTTCCAGTGGCATTAGTGTTGTTGAAAGTGAAACTTATGCAGACCCTTTGCTGGTTTGTCCCTGAAATTTTAGTCACAACGTCGGAAGTGCCATCTCAGGAGTCACATAGGCGTGTCCTTGCCAAATGCTCTGCAGCATCCTGGCCTTTGGCTGTACTGTTTCTTTCTTATTCTCTGTCAGCTCTTAATGTTTCTTTGGGGTATTGGTGGCTTTCAGACTCCAGTAGCTGAAGTTGCTGACAGTTAATAAAGAAGCAGCGACAATATATTTGCAGAACTTCCTGTCTGAGGTCGGTTGCTAAACAGACCTGAAGCGCAGTTCTGTAATTACATGATGGCAAAGGCTTTGGGAGCTGCTGAACCATGGATACTTCAATTTTAAAGGTCAGATGAAATGCTGATTTACTATAAAACAAATCAATACTCACCTCACCCCCACCCCCTAGGAAAAAAAAAAAGGAAGAGAAAAGGTTTAAAAATCTGAGTTTCTACATTGCCAGTGGAAAACACACAGATTTGAGACTGGCAGATAATGTATGTGTGTAATAAGAGGGCATCACTTCTTTCTCTGCCAAAGCTAGAGCAGCACGAGACCAAAGGACACTCGGTGTTCACAAGGACGCCTGAGTTGGTACCTAATGGTCAAAGGGAGCAAGGCAAAAGATGACTTTCCAGTTCTCTGTCTGATGCATATTGCACTGTAGCAGGTTTGGCCTTTCTCAAATCTGCAGTCAAGCTCTTTTGTTTGTTGCTTTTCCGCCCTGTGAGAACGATGCTAATGACACAGGGGCAGATCTTTCAGTGATGCTAAGAAAAGTTCCCATATCCGTAATCTGTTATGGAGGGGTCTTTTCTAAACCATCCTGGCAAACTGGAGAGGGCAGCCTGGAGCTGTGGCAGTTCAGGCCTTGGTGGGGTTTGGCCATCTCAAGGCGTTGCTCCATTAGGTGTTCCACCAGCAGCAGTTGGCTGGTTTGCTCCTGCGGTGGAAGAGATGGACAGACACAGAACAGCCAATGATCTGCCACTGCCATACCCTGTCACCTCCCAGCCCCTGCTCAGCACTGCCATCCCTGGGAAGTGCTGCCTTACCTGGACTCTCTTTAGGTTCAAGACTTCAAATTTTCTTGGGAGCAATTTGGAATCTATTTTGCATTTTGATTATACCTAGTGTGTCTCATGGAGTAAAATATAACTTCCAGACCCCAGTTGTGCAGCCTTAGTATTTTATGTACAGACTTGTAATTTCCTCATCTTGCAAGAGGACTCGTCCATGTACAAAAGAAGCTGACATTTCCATAAGATCCTGTTGTGCTGAGGCTCACCTGGGATGCTGTGAACTTCAGCACCTAGATACAGTGTCAGTGGGTAACAGAAATGAACAGCCCTCAGTAGTGGGGTTTGACCAATATGTGAACTTTAATTTTTCACAGGCACATTTCAACATACCCTCCTCAAAGTTTAGAAGCTGTAATTATGAGCCTGCCTTTTATAATACAGGCTACATTGCCCTTAAAAATGAATGAGCTTTCCTATTATTACTACACAGCAGATGGAGTGGCAGAACAGAGCTGCCTTGTGGATTGTTAAACCAAACTGTTGCTAAGAAAAAAACACCACTGAGGACCAAGATTGGGAATCGTTTCAGAGAAGCAGCTTCCTGTGCCCCTCCAATATATTTATATGTTACATCCAGAGCAAAAACTGCCAAACGTATGTGTTTGTATGAAATACTGAAGCAGCGTGAGCTTCATGTTACAACTGCTTCTAAATGAAGGTTGCATTTGTAGTTTAAAGTTGTGTCAAAGTAGTGAAGGGAAATAGGGAGTTGGTTGAGGCGATAGAATATAGAATAACATTACAAGCACATGCAGATCATATTTTGCTTGAACTAATTCTTCCTGCTATTTTAATATCAAACATAACCCATGCCAGTTTTACATCTCAAATATATTTGGTATTTCAAAAAATAATTAATAGTGTCAGTTTTATTAATGTGTTAAAATATGAATTAAAAACATGACAAATCAACGGGAAACAGCAGTCTGTTTTAATGAATATTTCATACTGTACATCAATAAATCATAGATCAAAGGGAGTGAAGCACTTTCTGCAATATTTCTTTTCTGTCAATGTGGGGTTACTAAAAGTTTTACAAGTTGTTTTGGCACTTACTTAGTTGCACATTTGAATTAACATTTTAGGAAGGAAATAAAAAAAGTTACGGCTTTGAATCCCAGAGGGCTGATGTTCAAAACAGATTGTCCTGTTCTCTCTCTTTATTATTTCATCCCTTTAAATATCTGTGGCTGACCCTATAATTGCAGGTCTGTGGTGTGTGGAGGCAGCTTGCTGTTCCCCCCTCCCAAGCTAAGCTGTTCCCAGCCTTCTCCAACAGCACTAGCAGGAGGTGAAGATGTTCCCGACAAAGCCCCTTGGCCACTTGTCCAGCTTTGGGACTGATTTGCTGCACATGACTTTGGATCTCTGTCTGATGTCTCTTTTCCCAGGTGGATTTGAATTTAAGGGCTTAAACATGAAGCACTGTCTTCCTCGATTGTGCGTGCATACGTTTAGCCCCTGCAGACCCTTTCATGATGTATGTTAAGTAAACAGAAAACTTTACCTCCTTCTTCTGCTGAAGCAGGAATCAGAACTGCGTAGGAAGTAAAAGATTCAAATACTCAGTACCTCTCTTTGAGCTTTCAGTTCAGTGATTGATTAGTGCTAGGGAGAGCTAAGGAGATGGGGATATGGGCAAGATAGCTTCTCTGGAGGATGCTTCTCATTCAGAATCCGAGGTTTTCTCTAAGCATATAAATTCTATCTTTGAGGCTACAGAAATGACCTTCAATACAGGAACTGGGCTGACGTCTGCAGCAATGTACGCCTGAGTTTGTGTAAATAATGACTGCAGTGGGCAAACTTGCTTTGTTTATCCTTTAAGACCTTAAGCTTTATCCAGTTCTGCTAATATCAGTGCAGTTGTCAGACTCAGTTGTCTACATTTTAGGCAAGAAATTCTTGACTTGCCAAAGATCTCATTATTAGTACTAGAAGTATTAGAAGCAGCAGCTAAATTTGCCTGAATGGACAGATTCAGTTCATGAATCATACTTGAAGTTTATGCTTCTATTTGTTTCAACTAATTATGCCCTTTGACAAACAGCAGATTGACTCCACCTGAGGTGCTTGGTCAGACTTTGATCCTCCGAATTGGTTCTTGGGCCCTAGGACTATTTTATTACCAGAAACGCATCATGGGTCACAGTTTAAAGTAAAAACACATTAAATGCTGCAGAAGGGGCAGCATATAGGAAAGTAGAGTAGGCTGGGGATCAGGGGGGTTGACAGGCACCAACTGTGCCTTCCTATCTATGGAGCTTTGGATCAATTCACCATCGGCAGCACAGGAAATTTTCAGTAGTGGATTTTACTGCTTGTGCTTCTGCAGTGACATCTCTTTCCAGAGTAGTCAACAAGCTTGATTATTTGATGCTTTCTAGCCAGGAGGATGGATATACAGCCATCCTTGGATATGAAACCTGGAAACTGACAATAAATTGCAAACGGTCTGCCATGCAAACTAAAAAAAAGGGGAAGGAAAAGATGGTTAAAAAGCAGAGCTCTGGCCAGATGTTCCCTGCAGCACCAACGGGCACAGGTCCTGACAGCCCCCATTCTGCAAGCAGCCATCTACAGAGTCTTATGTTGGTACCCATCATCCAGCCCATCCAGAAATCAGGGTTTGCCCTGATACAGAGGTTTTACTCCTGTTTATTCCGGAAATGCTATACCGATAAGCCCTGCTAAACATGCTTCCAAGATGGCTTATGGAAAAGGTACTAGTAAGAGTATCCTTTTTTCTTAGGAAGCTTTGCTTAATTTCCCTCTCAAGGAAGTTGAGATCTTTGTGCTTTTGTGGACCAACGTGTTTACTTACTGGTTTGGCTGGCAAAGTATCTTAATTTTCAAGGATATATTTATTTGTAAACCCCCGTGTTTCTAAGCGAGTACTGGGCAATTAATCAGATAAACCACATACCAAATTTTAAAATTGAGCCAAACCCCATTCCCACCAACAGGAAGAGTTCCCTGGTGTCTGTGGGACTTGATTCAGGTTCAGACCAGGTGACCTTGAGCTCATAGCCACAGCTGAGTGAATATTGGTGACAAACAACTCTCTCCCAGTTTAACAAACTTTTCTTTTCATGAGTTGCCTGTGAGCAGGCCGTGAGTTTCACATATTTAATGTAGCTTTTAGACACAGAGAAAATAGGTTTTAGGTGTAGCAGATGTGACTCTCTCCAGAAAAGAGACAGAGGTGCAGACAACCAGCCTGTGGCGGTGTCCCCGTTTATCTCTTTCACAAAGGCGTTGGCTGCGCATGCATCGTTTTCTAACATTTCTTGCCTTGAAGTTTTATCTAGAACTTGACATACCATTCATCCATACTGCTTTGCATAGCCCGAAGCCGTCAATAAACAGGATTAAGGCCTCCAAATTTACAAGATCATTAAAAAGTTCTTTTTCTCACTGTAGTTGAGCATTCAGGGTTCAGTTTTGTGTCTTTTTTTCTGCAGTGCTGAGAACTAGAAATCTGTGGGGTCTTTCGCTTTTTAAATGCAAGCTGGCCTTGGCACACAGCTAGATGAAGCCGATGCTGAGACTTAGCAGCGACACAGCATAGAAATAATTGATCAGGCTCGTAAGCTCAGAGTTTTCTCATATAGAGTCAAATATTAGAACTGAAGCTCGTTCCCGTTCATAGATTCAGTGGTAAAATCATATATAAACATGGTTCTGTCGGAAAGACCCAAGGGTAGCTTGTCTCTTTGATCTACTGTGGCTCTCAATTAAAAGAAACGACCAGCCTTCCAAAGAAGCCAGCTACCTGCCTTCTCCCAGGTCCTTCATTTTTCATTTCTTCTTTCTACAAGAGGCAAGTATGATGTTTGCCTACTGTCCTAAGTAAAGGAGTAGGGGATGAAGCTGCCCATTCCACTCCGGTCAGAGTAACTGATCTTGCTTCATATCTCTGATCCAAGTAACAAAAACCTGATTTAACTCAGAGTGGCTCAGAGAGTTAGTGCAATACACACACAAAATCCTAATCTGAGAATCACATGTGCAATTCTAGGCAGATTCCTTTATCAAGGTCATATTTCTGGAGCAAGAATAAATGCATTTTTCAACAGCAAATTATTTTAATCCATGTCAAAAATGGAGAATTTGACACAGGAAAATACTGTCCAGGTTTGGTATATTTTGTTTGTTAGTTTGTTTTTATAGCAGCATTGATCCTCAAATATATTGGAAATCATCTTTTTAGTAATGTAAGAAGAGTTGCAGAGGCTGACGCTGTCAGTACTGCACCTAGGGGCTTCTGAGGTCAACTGCAGCCAGGTAGTGGTCCCCCCTAAATACCCTCCTTAGCAAGGGAGCCCAGGGCTGGGCTGCAGAGTGGACAGAAATAAGGTGTAAGGAAGCCTTAACCAGAGACAAAGCTAGGTTATGTTCAGTGTAAATCATGCAGCATTCGTTATGGTTCAGTGAATGGTTAACTGATTAGAGTGAATGATACTAGTGTCTCCCATACAATGACAGTATCTCCTTGTTAGTGGCTTTTCAGATATGGGAACACAGAAGTATTCTCCTGTGGGTGCTGGTGGTCTTGGAGGGAGAAGCTTTGCCCAGCAGGTTCAGAGCATTCCTCTTTGGAGTACCCTAATTCTCTGCTTCTTCTGGGTGTCACTCAGCAGCCACCAGCCCAGCTACCTTGTTGGGCTTCCTTGAGCTCAGCTCAGTGTCACAATGATCCCAGAGCTTCTGACTCACATTCCCAGGAACTGGGAGCCCAGCAAAGGTGGAACAAATGCCCGACAGCTCCCCAGGCAGACATTCCCATGCAGCACATTTAGCTATGTTATACCACCAACCCCCCTTTTTTTTTGTAATAGAAAAATAGAGAGGATTACACACATTCATTTAGTTAGAGATGCAAGGCTATTTACAGTAATTAGTTACCACTAATTAAGTAGTGAGATGAGGATAGAAATGGAGACAGGAGTCGTTCAGTGTACAGCTGCTGAGTGATGGGATTTTGCTGAACTCCACTGATGTCCCACAAGAACGATCAATCCCCAGATCTCTCTGCAGTGGGCAAAGAGGAGTTTAAATCTAAAAATTATTATACCTATGCCAGAAAAGGTTGCAGGAGGTCTCTGAGGGTACAGATAATGGGGCCTGTCCTTTTGTCCTCATCTCGGACACCAGGTCACAGCACTGTATTCTGCCCCATTGATTCCTCTGGGAGAGCCCCAGCTGTGCTGTACCACTCTGTCCCTGTGTAATCCTGGCCAGCAGGGCAAAAAAAGCCATCCAGAAGAGGAAAAGCCTATTGTCCAGTATCACAAAAAAGCAACCCCATCCTCTGAAGACAGACCTGGAATGCCAGAATGTGCAGAGATTAATCTGAAACTAATACCAATTGTTTCCCATCATGTTCAGTATATTTTGACATAATTACCTTAAGAAGAGTCTAAAAGTGTTGTATTGTTAAGGCTGCCAGATGGAAGACATGCTCTGCTGATAGCAAGCACGTCAGAAAACGATATTGAAGAGATTGCTGAAAAGTTTTAATTAATCTTTCTCTCTTTTTCCATATAATTGACGTTACTTTGGGCTCATTTGCTCCGTGGAACCCAAGCGTTTGGCTCCTGGTTACAGGACTTTAATGGATAAAGGTTTCCCTGAAGAGAAATAATAAGAGAGGAAGCTCTCAGCTCATATGAAATCTACTGAGGGGTTACCTTAAAAAAAAGATGGTTTTCTCCACTACATGAAGCAAAACTTCATATATCAATGTTGACATAAGATGGTGCTAAATGGGTAAGTTTTTTTCAAGCCTTTATCTTCTCTGGCTGAGACCCATTATTTTATTGCACCGGTTGGAAACCACCACACTGCATGACACAACCATGTTTTTAATTAGTCTGAAAAGTTTTAATTGGGAAACAAAGGGAGATATCTTATAGGTTATTATTGCAACCTTTAATTGCCTGACTTAAGAGTCCATTAATTATCTTGATGGGGAGATGACACACCTTTGTGAACTAAGACACTCATATTTACAGCACCTTTTGCAGAATACAGTACCTGTTGACTTTCTTCCAGCCTTTCATTAAGGAACTGCTGTGATAGGAATTAACTACAGTAATTCCATTACAAAACCTGCTGTCCAGTGGAATTTTTCTGGAAGATTAGATTTCTGAAAGGGAAAAAGGCCATTTAAGCTAAGCATTTCCTCAAGGCCCAAAGTAAATAACCGATGAAGAAGGTCAGAATGAATTTAGAACTCTTAAAGGTCTGCTGTACACTTGCATGCAGCGTACGAAAAATAAACAGTGCAGCTTTCCAGTACAGTGATTTTTATTGTTTTAAATGTTTCACATTTCAGTTTAGGGAGAGATGAGAAATGCAGAAGACAGAGTCTGATCAAAATGATTTTACTTGGAGGAAGAGCAGCATTTTAAGCAGACGTTTCAAGGTTGAAGTGATACTGGTAGCAGCTGCTTGGGATTAACACCAGAAGAAAACACTTGTTAAACCCATCAGGGCAGAAAGGCAGAGAGAAACGCAGTGACCTCGGGTTCAGCTCATGCCACAGTGCAGAGGGAAGGTACAGAGCACAGGGGCTGGCTATATATTATGTCTGTTTATTATTAACTTCACAGTGTCCTGGTACCCAGTGTCTGTCTGCGGTGGGTGGCATTCATTGCCTGCTTTCATCTGCCGCTTTGCAGCTGAGATGCTTTCAGGACTTGTTCATTTTTAGCAGGTCTATAATTGAGTCTGTAGTGAGTAAACTTGTTGGGAGACTTTTAACCTTACTTCATATTGTCTTACTGGAAATTCAGATTACTTTAAAGTGTATTACTACAGCTGCGATTGGGTGTTTTTCCTGAAGGTCAGCAGTACCCACGCTATTCCTGTGAAAGGAAATTAAAATATTGCCTGGGCTGCCATAGGCTAACTAGATACTGAGTTTATTTTAAAAATGCAGCCGGGTATTTGACCAGGAGCAGGTGGACAAGACGGGGCTAGAGCCTTGATCCCATGCAAACCTGCTTCCCTACCAAGCTTCAGCTAATACAGCTCCATGGGAGATGGTATTACACTCCTGCTACTGGGGCTGGAGTAATGAGGAAGGAAAGGGTTATGTCTGAGTTACAGTACCTCACAGGTGGTTCACAGGCAGCTGCTCAGAGATGGAGCTAACAACACAATTTAAGTTAATGTGTCTTTCCTGTACACAACAAGCTAATTCAAGCAAGGTGAGACACATAGTGTATCCCAGCCAAGGGTGTACGTACACATGTCCATGCAAAAACCCATAGAAATGGATTCCTCTTTGTGTGGGCTCTGTCCGACCGAACGACAAGTGGGGAAACAAAGTTTTAACATGCACTTTAATTGCAGGAAATGTTTCCACAACTACAGAAGTCCTTGCACTCCATCTGCAGTAGCTCCAGTCATTGGGAGCACGGTGGCTATCAGGGATGCTGGAATGTCATCTACAGCAGAGCTTTTGCAGATTAGGAGTCTGATGTTGCATACTGATTGAATGCTGCAAACTACCTCCCCCTTCACTGTCCTTTATTTCTTCTTCTCTCAAGTTGCTGTCAGTAGTAATCCCTCTTCTAATATACTGAGATGGGGAAAATCTCTCTTCAGGGTTTTTCTGGTTGGTTGTTTGCTTTTCAATTAATCTCAGCTAGGGCTGTGTTCAGTTGGTGACATTGGTTTGCTATTCGCACGTGCCAAATGTGCTGAGGGTGACACAGACCAAAGGAAACAGAATTCTAGAGTAGGGGCTATTTAGGCTTGAGGTAACTCCAAAAAGCTACACATAACCATGTTATTGGATAATAATTTTGAAAGACTGTTCACCTGATGGCAAAAAAAAAAACCAAAACCTGTTCTGTGGACAACTTCAGCAGTTTAAAACCATAATTACTTACTGAATCCATCGAACAGTGATGGCACCCACAGCATCAACTGGACAGAATGTCTTTTAGTGCACTGGTGTGTATGGGGCTACATAGATATTATTGGTGAAGATGTGAAGAAGACACAGTGTATGAATTCAATAAGCTAAATATACAGCACAGATGTGTGGCGGGCGGAGGGGTTATTGTGATGTATTCGGACGGGGGCTAGTTTACCACCTGGGAGATGAGCTGGATGAGCAAAGCCAGTCTGAATGCCTTAAACTTCTGGGAAGTTTTCTTTCTTTGAAAACAGTGGCAGCTCCACATCTTCATGTCATTGAAAATGTGACCAGGAATATGCCAGTTTAATTCACTGTACAGGAATTACAGCTATTGTTTCAGGATTTAGTTAAATACTCAAGTCCCATAAAAAATTCTGTGGTACCAAAATGAATGGAAGAAAATTAAACTTGTTTCATTGTAATAATACTAAATTTTAATACATTCTTCAGAAATTCTATGTAATTTGTCTCATCTAACTGTTAGTTTTATTAACTGCCTCTTAAATGTTTAATTTGGGGGGGTGCAAATAAGAACAGAGCATATAATGGAGCCATCAGCGTGAGTGGATTCACTGATTTTGTATGCGTGTCAGTGCTGTAGAAGAAGAGTACAGCACGCTGGACTGCAGTAGCACTGGGTAATTACTTACTAAGCTCCAAACTTTAATCCCATGCTGAACCACTTTTAATGTTGACAAGCATTAATCAATGTAAACTCAGCTCCAAAGCCTGATGCCTCCAAGATGACCAGAGAAATGCATGAGAAGATGTGGGTCTCGGTCACTGAGTTTCAGGTGTGTGAGAATGACAGACCAGTGACCCTCAGTGTCATCTGCTTCCCCCAGCCCCTGCTGCTGATGCTGGAGAATCGAATCTGGATCTAGGTGCACTGGGCAAAGAGGGAGCCATAATGATGCAGGGACTCCTTAGGCCTGATGGGCACCATGACAAAAATTCAAAAGCTTTGAACATTTCTGCCTTTTGCTCTCTTTGTCTTTTCTGGGTTTGTTGTGGTTGTTTTGTGTTTGTTTGGACATTTTTTTAGTATATTAAGACCTTTTGCACGAATGGAGATTTTTTCTCTGTACTCCAGTGTATCAGGAATTGAAAACATCACCCAAAACTCTACCCAGTGTGTAGGGCTTTTTCCCTTTGTAAGCAAGGGAACTGGTTGTTGCTACAGGTACAATATAGAAATTACTATTTTTAGTCACTGCTGAGAGAGGAGAGATGATGAAGCAGACCCTCACTTAGCTGTAATAGGATGTAGTTTAGGGTTAGGAACTACATTGCTTAAAAATATCCTGGCCTCTCATTCCGACTTGCACTTGCCAATAGCTAGTTGGTTCTTATCTGAAGACTGATGAAGCCAATGGCAAATATTCTCCCACTGGTATTTGGCCCCAAATAAGTTTGTGGACCTGCACTTTCAGGGTACCAAAACTAGATGAGGAAAAAATTCCTGGTTTTAATTTTCTACAGGTTTCGGAATTTAGATGCCTTTTTGTAAACATGGGATGCAAGAAGGCACATGAGCAACTGTGCTTTAAGACCATAAGGATCTTGCTGTCTTTTATAGGGTTCCTTGCTCGCTTGAAACTAAGAACTTTACTAGGTCCAGGGAAAATGTGAGTGACTCATGAGAAACTGCGCTGAGAAGGCTATAGGCTCATGACTGTGCTAAACCTCAAAGAGAAATCATTATTTTATTTAAGAAGATGGTGCCTATGGTCATGACATGAGCACTTGCAACTGAAAGAGAAAACAGCCTATTCTGGCTTTCTGTACCTTTTCTGCCCTGCCCTTCCCCTTCATTTTTTTTACATCAGCGATGCTTACTGATTATTTGATTATTTTCTGTGTTTTTTTCAGGAAAGACAAAACTTACCAATAGGAATTGACAGCCTCCCGAGACTAAAATCCTGAAGAAAGCATCGAATATAGCAGAATTTAATTATACATTGGCTGATCTTTGCCACTGGATCTTAGGAAGTTTATGTGATTACTATGCAGAACTTCACGAAGAATCACAAAAGGTGAAAAAAGACCCGTAAGTAACAGCCAAGAGTAGTTCAATATAAAGTGAAACATTCACCTTTTTGAACTGTTTAATTCCTAGCTGTGACATATCACTGCTTTCTCCTAATGGCTGACAGAGGACTCCTGGTTCCAAGCATCTTTAGCATTAGGAGGGGCTCACAATTCAAAGCCAGCCAGAATGGTGGGTTTAGGTTTGTACCTAAACTAGATTTTAAACAGGATTTTAAGTAAGCAATCTCAAAGAAAGGACTCTAAAACCAGACAGATTGAGGGGAAACACATTCTAAGTTTTACCTCTATTTTTAATTAATAAAAGAAAGCCCAAAGGCAAGGTGAAATGTTTTGGGATGCTCAGTCAGCTTGGTGCATGGCTTATTGTCCATACCCCTATTCATAGAATGAAATTCTGACATGATTATGTGATTGCTTTGTGCTCTGAATGGTGGTGAAACTCACTTATTTCCCGAGTTAGCACTGGAATATGCCTCCATTGGGTTTGTCGCTAGCTTTTTTTCTCATTCCAAAAAGATGGGTATACAGTTATCCTGACACATTGGGATACTGACAAGCAATGTCAAATCTCATGATCGCATATAATGACTCTCATTTTCAAACAAGAAAGAGAAATGGGTGTTATTGCAAAATGTTGTTAGATTTTGTATTAAATCTTGCATAGTAACAGTATAATTATAATGTGTCATCTCTGGCTCAGTAATTTGACAATTCAGTTCTTTTTTTGGGGGGCAGATGGCCTATAACATACCATATTTTTATAATTAGTTTATTCTCTGCAAACCCAGTATGTAATTACTCCCTCATTCATTACTAGTTTCTTTGAAATCTTCTTTTTCAAGAACTAATAAATCCTCCAACACAAGTGAAGCTTAAATCTCTCTTTGTACTCTTCTCCATCCTCTCTAAGGAACTTATCTTTTCAATACTAAACACCCTGGTTATTTTACACTCCAGATTACTTTTAAATACATCTTCAACATCAGCCCCTGTATAACACTCTGCTGCCTTTCTTTTTCGCCCCTCTTTTATTTAAAGGGTAACGATCGTCTTCCTACCTGAGAGACATGCAATTTTAAGATGAGGTTTTGTTGCCAGGGCTGTTAGGTACATAAATAAGCAGAGCTTAAAGTGCAAAGAGCTATAGATGTATACATATGTATACATTCCACTATATGATGTATATATCCACTATCTGATGAGCACCGTAGCTCACAGTGCCAGTACAGCAGGCATCTGGATAAATAAAAAAGATGTGGTGGTTTTTGTTAGCTTTGAAGCCCTGCTGCAGTACTTACTTTGTTTTAAGTTGTCTTAGGTAGTGACATAATGTTCTGACAATAAAATTTCTTTCCAAATCTGAAGCCTCCTGTGTAGTTGCAGGTGCTTCAAACTGTCTCAACCACTCCTTAGAGCCCACCTTAAAACTCTGCTATGAGCTTTGCTCCCCAAGAACAGCCCCTTTGTTGTGGTGCTTATCTGGGTATTGCCAGTGGCCTGATGCTGCTGCTCCAAAGTGGCTCCCATGCTGAAAGCACAGGCTCAGATTTTCAGTTTGCCCTCTGCATGAATTGACTCTTAAAAAAAAACCAAAACAGCCCAAAACAAAACCACAAAAAACCACACTGAAAAGGAATTCTGGCTTTTTCTACCCTGTTTTGTTTTAGGTAAGGTTGTGTTCTGTGTATTTTCAGAAGAACACTGTTATCTTAGATGTAAACCATATCATGGAGGCTGAGATTTTCAAAGCAGCTTAAAGGATTTAGAGATATTTCCATTCAAATTAAGGATCTTTCTTTCAAAATCCTTTTGAGCAGAATGTCTCGGTGTGTTTTGTAGCTGCTCTTTAACCAGTGCTTCACTTCAGTTGCTTAGAAATTCTTTGTACTGCTGCTTAATGTTTCCCAAAAGGGGGAAGAGGAGAAGCAGTGGGAGAAGGGGAATGCTGCACATGGCCGTTTGTAGCATCTCGCTGGCTGTACAGAGCTGCTCAAAAATGCTTTTAAATCCTTCCTGCCCCATGCAGATCTGACTTCAGGTGTTCTGCACCTCAGCACACGGGAGAGTGGAAAAAGTTCCCAAGATTTAGGGTGGCAGCTTCCTCTCCTGCTGACTAATTTAGTTACTGTCATTATCAGCTGTTCCTCTGCCTCTTTTTTAATCCCTTTCCTGCATGAGATAGGCTACTAATTCACGCCACACTGTGCTACACGGGACTCCTTGCTGCATCGCACCTGTGGATGTGGCTGTGCCAAAGCACGTTAGGGCGGCTGCAGCGGCAGGGAAGGCAGGGCTGCAGCGAGTCCCCAGACAGGCAGGACAGGTTGGTCTCAGGTCCCCTGAGAAGCTGCAGTCAGAGCTCCCTGCCGTGTGTGGTACCGAAGAGCAGAAACACGCTGAAGGTGAGGTGGAGGGGTTTTCGAATTGTTTGCCTGCCTTAGGAGCCACAGGTGTAGCACTCCTTTTCAGCCTTTTCACACAGGGTGGTTTCTACCTTCTCTCATAGTCCAAGGCAAGAAATAAGGCATTGCTTTTCCACGAGCCTTGCTTTCTACTCAGTTTGTACAGTACAAGCTCCAGAAAACAGCTGTGTTTTGGCCACCCACCATATCTGCACCGTGACTGATGGCTGCGTGAGGAATTTGTGGCGAATGTTCAGTTTGTGGTGGTGAGCTGGTGCCATTAGAAATTCAGATTTTTTCAGATCAGAGTAGCCTCATTGTATTATATCAGAGACCTGTTTGGTTCAGAAGTGAAGGCTGTGACAATGGCCCACACTAACAGTTGAAAGAGTCTATGGAAATCATTTGGGAAGAACCGGCACACAAAAGAAAACATTTTATGTTTGCTAGAAATTGCTTGTGCTAAAGGGCTTGAGCCTCAAAGCATCTCAAATTAGTTGAAAATATATTTTTTTTCTGATTTTGGCTGTTGGAGTAAGTATTATCATTATATATATCTTTTAGATTTGAGTATATCTTTTAGATTTGAGTGTATAACTGTGCAACCTCTTTATGGTTGTGTTCTAGATATTAAAAGCCATCACTGTTAATATTAATGACTGTTACTGCAGTGAGTACCTGAGCCTAGCTGAAAACTTAGTCTGGATGATTACTTAGTCTGAATGAAAACTTAGTCTGAGTCTTCCTTTAGGCTCAGAGGGTGTCTTGGGTGTCTCTGTTGCCACAGGGCACATACCAGAAGTGACACACTGTGCTGGCACAGCCCACCCTTGGCAAGTGGACAGGAAAACACCACTGCGACAGTCAGAAGGTGAGTGTGATTGTCTTGTGTGGGGATCCAGTACACCAACTCAGAAACCAGCTGGGAGGAGTCTGTCAAAAGCTGTTCATGCTAAATGGAGACTTGGCCATCAGCCAGATTATCCAGCTAACAGGGAATTACAAAAGTAAAAAAGAAAGAGATTACAAAAAAAAACAAACCCAAAACTCAGGAGTAGTGAGTGCTTCTTCAAGGGCACCACCACTACCCAATAAACCTCCACCAGTGGGTTTCACTTTTTGATACATAGAGTCCCTGCAGTAGTTTGTACTCTGGGTTGTCTGGGCAGTGGTATTCTGCAAGAAGTGGCAGCATAAGCTTCTTACAGAAACAACCTTTTAGATCCTGTTGAGTTACAAATAACTCTTCAGGAGCTGGTTTTTTACTCGCTGCTTCTTGTAAGCTGCTCAGGAAGGCAGCTGGTGAATTGATGAGGCATCATATTTGAGACAGGCAAAACTGTGCTGAATTTGCCTAGATGAGTGAAAGTCTTGATATTGAAGTTGTTCCCACTTGCCTATTTCAGGACTCAAAAGTCCCCTGCCTCAGCACGAGCTCAGCCCTGCCTGTGACATCCCAGGCTGAGGTTTTCTGGAACATCTGAGCTGCACCTTCACTGCCAGCCCAGGTGCTCCCCTCCAGACAGGAGTTTTTCCCCATGGGTAGACTTGACCGCCCACTGCTGCAATCTCAGATGATGTACCCTTTTGTTTGTTTGCTTTGTGTTTCCCAGTTAGTGAGTAACTACTGCACTAAGTGCATGGTGGCTGGAACTATCCAGGAGCTTGAAGAAGCAGCTGTATTTTTATTAGGAATCCATTATAAAACCTGCATTAAACCATCATTTTTTTTTTTGCTTTGGCATTTCAGTTTCAGACCATTTCCTCCCCAATTGTAAACATGCAGCTCCATGAGCAGTGCAACTAATGAAGCCTGCTTTTCAATAGATTTATATCTCATTGGTTGGATTCCCTGGTGTCCAGGACGATGTAAGCTCCTTCTCAAATTTTTATTGCATCTAGGATTGGCCTCTCTCCCTTCTGCCCACTCTCTATCCCTTCCCCTTATGAACTCTGTGTAAATGGTGTGCTGCACTCTACTTTTCCCCTTAGCAAGATCTCTTTCCTCAGTGAAGTTTCCTGTACTTGCAGATCAAGTAGACTTGGTTTGGTAGCCATGCGCCGCTCGAATAAGGATCAGATCAGTCAATAGCTCCAGGAAGCATTAGGAACAGATGAACAAGCACAGTGTAAGTATAAGAAGCTAGAAGAAAAATGCAGCTTCTTTCCTTTCTCCTCTTCTTTTTTTTTCTTTTCCCTTAGTTCCAAGTTTGTTCCATACCCCAAATCTTTGCCTCCCCAGTCAAGGTTTGGTGATGTCTCACATGCAGTATCAGTTGAAGAGCCCAGAACAAGACACCATTGCAATTGCAGGGGGAAATGTACAAGCATTGGCCCTTCCTGAAAACTGAATTCAATTATTTATTGATAAAATCCCCTTGACAGTTAATTTGCTTCAGTATTTGGCTTCTTCAGAGCAGTGTAACACAGTGTCAGATACTGGAAGGAGAAAGAGATGTAATGGAATACACTTTCTCCTACTAAACTGCACACAGGAAGAGGGTTCTTTTCTTTTTTTCTTTCATTGTGATGAAGCTTTCTAAAAAGCTGCCAAGTTCATTGTTGGTATCTGTTTTAAAAGGCTTATGAAACACAGACAGCTCCTTAAGTTCCTTTCAAATTAATTGTATTATTGGAAAGTCAGCTTTTCAAGTCTTTTCAAGTTTTCTCAGGAAGGAAAAGCTGAAAATCAAACAGGAATTTGTGTGCTCAGTTGTTCTCTGTGCTTTTAATGATTACCGCTAACTGTGATCAACAGTGTGCCAGTGGATTCAGTGAAATGTATTTCAACAAATATTTTACAAAATACTATATATTATTAAATAGAATTTGTTTCTTTCTGTTCAAAGTTCAGCAGATCAAGACTTTTCTCTCATCAGGTCCTTTGCTAAAAGGACAAAGGGATTTGAGGTGTAGCAACGTCTGCTAGCAGGAAATTATGGGTAACCTCTCTATAAAGAAAGCTTCCTCTTAATTGATATCCATTGGCACCCGACCCAGAGCTTACAGAAGTCAATGGAAAGTCTTGCATTAATTCATGTGGGCTTGCTGTCTACAGTCCACTCATTGGCTTTTTTCTAAGCAGTCTTTATTTATTAATGCAAATGGTCTGGTCCACAGAAACATTCAATCCTTTTCTGAACCTGCTGAGCTAAATTGTGTCTACCTGTTCCTAACACATTGCTTAAAGAAGAGAGTTACAGAATGTCTCTGTATTGGCTTTGATCTCTAAAATTGAACTGGCAGCCCCTTGGCAATAATCACCCTCATGAGACTTTGGATACTTCTTAGCCTTTTACATGGATGGAAGGAACTGTGCTTTGCTTGCTTGTCCGTCTCTGTAAGGATTTAGCTGTATAACTTTTACACCAAATCTTGGAGTAAATTCTGTTGGAATTTAGCATAGATGTGTGAAAGGGCTTTTAACTTGTCTGTGTCAAGTTTTTCAACTCATTCAGACATCCCTAACTGCTATAAAATGAATATTGCTTTGTGATCTAAACTGTGATATCATATTTAGCTCTAGTAGATGAAGAGACAAGCCAAAACATGAGGGAGTTGGTATATCTGCACATGCTACCCAATTCACAGTCTTTGCTTAGCAAAGTATCTGTGTATGTATAATCTTTACTGAGGTGCTATATTATTGCTGGGGTGACCACTCCAGAGGGAAGGTCTGCTGTCACCTCTGTTTCCTCTAAAAATGAAGTGTGTGATCTTACATCATCATTTGCTCCATCCATATTGATGAACAAATTCTCCAAGAGAAAGAATAGTGTGCTTGCAGTAACAGTGCATTGACAAAGAGCTGGACTTTGGGGATTCCTTGCAGCACATGACTGAAACCTGTGACCAGACATTAGATCCAAAGATGGTCTTGACAGCATTTTCTGGAGTAAGGAATAGTATGTATTGTAATCCAGAGAAGTTTTAGGGTCATTCATTTGTCAACAGATGTGGCACTGGCTTAGAGGACCTGAAAGTTTGTCTCATGCCTTGTGCTAACAAGGTAGTGGGGAGAACTGACAGGAGAGCATGGGTAATCCATTTCTAAAGAAATATGGATGAGAGGATAGTATCTACTACAAGACTCCATGGTTGGAGTAAACCAAAACGCTTTCCAAAACTACATCCCTTAAAATATATTTTGAGAGAGGAATTTGAAAAAGAAAGGGGTAAAGCCAAGACTGATTGTCAGTAGGGTTAAACTGGCTGAGGGAAATAAAAATAGCTACCAGCACCTGCACGTCTCTCTGCATTGCTCACCATGTGTCTAGGCAAGAAGTCAGGTCACCTCCATTCCTAACTTTTCAAATGCGGGCTTTTCTTTCTTTCTTTAAGATTAGATGGCTGTTGTTCCCCTGGTCCCACAGCAGCATTGGCTTCCTCACAGCCAGAGCCAGACAAAAGCTGCCACAGAGCAGAGCAGGCAGCATACTGAGTAATGGAGCCGCTGGCTTCTGAAGAGCCGGACCTCATCCATAATTCAGAGTTGCCTTTTCCTCCATGCCTTCATCTGCCAGTCCAAACGAGAAGGCGCAACTGCCCTGCATCTCCAGTAGCGAGCAGCGGTTGGTGATGTTGGCCAATTACTTGCACTGCCCCAAAGGAAGCTGGGAAAATCATCTTTGGCAGCACACAGATTTTGCTTCCTGTCACCAGAAAGGTTCCTTTCCTTAGTCTCTGAAGGCTTTGGTGGATCAATTCTTTTGCATGGGAAAATAGATCAGAAACATGCCGTCAGGTACGCTGTGTGCAGGATAGACAGATGGAGACAGTAGTATCTATCTGCTACAGGGAATTGTCAGAGGGGCACAACTCATCGCACTGGTTCTTAGAGGGCTTAATTTGCTGCTGGTAAATAATCTATTTTTTATTACCTCACATCCCCAGATTGTCAACATTCTCAGCTTTTTGCCACAGCTAATTAGACAGGCAAAAGCCTTATAGCCTGAAGAACAAGTCTGAGCTAAGCACCTGCCAAAATATCTGACTTTTTTTAAGAACTGGAATGTCAAAGAGTGAAGGGGCTGCAGATCACATTTAAACGCTTTGAGCGTCAATAAGATGATTAGACCCATGAGGCAAACGCTCAGAATTTCTCTTAGACTCACCACTGAGAGAAGGCAAGATAAAACTCTGATAGATAAAAACTACTGTGCAACGGTACCAAAGCTAATTATTCTGCTGAACTCTTGGAGAAATCTTGCAGGGATGTGTTGACATCATGCTCTGTGTGGCTACTTCTGTTCAGGAAAGCAAGATTTAATTGCGTATTTGAATGAAACTCTTTGTGGAAAGTACAGCTTTCAGAAAGGAATTTGTCTGAACCAAAACAAAGGATGACCTTGCTGTTAGCCAGGCATGGCAGCTGTGGCAGGGAGCAGGGCTTTTTGTTCTTTCTCATGGTGTTTTTTTTGTTTATTTTCCCCACCCGTTATTTAAACATCCTGTTTTCAAACAGTGAATATAGGCGTTTTTCCAGAGAGCACGGAGGACAAAAGGCATGGAATGGTGCCCCTGTATCAGGCGTGCCATGGCTAAGGTATGCCTGCAAATAGCAGCACAGGTGTCCTTGTGGTCCCTGTGTGTCCCCAAGGGACAGCCCAGCACTGTTCACGTCCCTGTGTCTCCCTCTCCCGCTTTCTCCATGCGCTGCCCCAGCCTGGCTTCCACGCAGGGAGTGACTGCAGCCCACGCTGCCAGCAACACCCTGTGGTTTTACCCACTGACAGAACAACTTGTTCTTCAAGACCAGGAGAAGCTATAGTGTATCTGTGCATCTATAATACTGATGAGTTGCACGGTATTCACCTATTTGGAGGAAGAGATGATGGTAGATATATTGGAGAGTAAAAATGGCTGCCAGCTTCTCCAGACCTGAGCGGTAATTCAGCTTAGTGGGACCGTCACTATACAGACACAGTGGTGCAGTCAAGCTGCTGACCACCTTTGAGGTTCTATGGTTACCAGCCCTAGCACCTATTTTTGCCTCTGGAAGTTGTCCCAGAATTTGCTGACTTGTGATTCCTTATCAGGGACCTTGCTCTCTCTGTTAAAGTGAATAACCTGCTTTTTCCTTATATTAACTTCTAATGCAATAACTTTTTGGACTTTTGTGATATTGCAAAGGTGGAGATGGAATAGAGTTCAAGCAAGGGAAGTCGAGATACATGATCTGCCCACACAGAAATCTAAGCATTCACCGAGTAATGACATATATTGTTTGATGATGTTGATGTTGCTGGGAAAAAAATCCAGGGCTGAAAATAGTAAGGATAAAAAATTGGCAGGCTGTGTGGTTTCTTTTCCTTATTGAATACAAGGTGATACATTTCTTTTGGTTCTGTTTATAGGCAGACTTGTTTTATATTGATTTACTGTTAATGAAAAAAAAAAATTAGCACCAAATAATTTAGGGTACAAGAGAACCCACTCCACTCCCTCAATGGCTTTCTGAGCAGCAAAATTTAAGGTTGTTCTTAGTGTCCTCAACACTGAAGGTGTTGTATCTGCTGTGTAACTTAGTAATTTCTGTCTGCAGAGATTTGATATATTCTGAAACCAGCAACACCTTGAGAAATGGATTAAAGCTTCTCTCTCATATGAAATAATTCCTCTCCAAGCTCAGTCTCCAGTGCAAAGGTGCCATATTATTCACAGAGGAATCCCTTATGCTGAATTCAGGGTGAGATCACCCAGACTATGCACAGGGAAGGATTTTTGACCATGTATGTACAGATACCGCTTTATGGTAACGCTATGTTTCTGCTGCTGCACAAGCATCTTTCACACAGTATGTCATTTGGATACTACCGGGCACTACAGGCTATCCAAGGAGTTAGTTCCATGGACGGACTGGAAAATCTGTTGAGGACAGGGGGGTACAAGAGCAGCTGGGTGGGTGTCTGCCAATAGGCCACAGTCAGCCCAGCATGGGTGGGTAACTCTTGTGGGCATGACAGAAGAAATCTGAAAATGCTTTTCTTTCCTTTTCCTCAGTTTAGGGTAGAATCATATCTAGGGTTTTAATTATTGTTACCTGAATTACCAAACTCAAATTGATCCCCCCCTCTTTCTGTTGCAAGAAAAATGTGTTAATTCTTGTCATTATTCCTTTCTATTTGAGATATTTTATAGTATTTCCTCTCCTAGGCAGAAATGTGAGTTAGAAAGTGCCAGAGCTCTGCAGCCATGGTCTGGTTTTGCCATGTTGAAATTTATGCTTCTGCTGAGAGAGCGATGAGGATTCCTGAGGCTGTGCTGGTATGGCAGTGCGAGGGAGGTGCCACTGCACTAGGATTGGATACTCTCTAGTGTTTGCCCTCAGCAGAAAGAGGATGTTTATTTAACATTACTGAAACAGTGGCCACTCTCAGCTTGCATCGTTCTTAGTTCTGGTTTTAAAAGTCTGGTTAATACCTCTCTTCATTCCAGACAACCCCTCTGCTTGTCATGAGGACAGACTGAGTACTGAGTCAGGCCTAGTATGTCAATACTACAAGCATCAGCCTTTTCTTTGAAGAAAGCATCATCCTCATGGACACTTACAGCAAAGGGTGGGAAAGGAATTAGTAGAAACTGGCGAGGAGATGAAGTGGTCTCGCTCTCTCTGTCTCGCACAAACAGACAAGCACCCACCATGTACTGGGACAGTCTTTCATCCTCCCTGGTGTCTTTTCCATAGACTGTTCTGTCTGTTTATTTTTTTTGTAATGAACTAAGCATTTTGCATGTGCAGTGAGAGTTCCTGAGGGTGACCGGGGCTTGTTGTGTGGCTGAGGCTGAGCTGCGCAGCCTCCCCACGGTGCTGATACTTCGGCAGAGGTGTAACAGTGCTGCAGGGGTGCTTGGATAAAGAGCTCAGCTCTGGGGCTGTGTTCAGATTACACACAGGGAGCCAAAGCAGCAATTTACACAGTGGTCTCTGATGCACTTCCACCTTTCACAGCAGCCGGGTTAAGCCATCTCAGAAACCCCAGCCTTGGCAGGGAAATCACTCTGTTCTGTGGTTCCCCAAGCCTGGAAATGCTTTCCCTCTCTGCCAGGACTTGAGAGAAAGGCATCCATAATCCACTGCTCCTGTTTCTAAGAGCAGAGCTTGCTTTACTTTGCTTGAATTTAAATAAAGGTATTTGCACATCCCTGATGAATTTTTTCCACCTGTATTTTTATCCGTAATAGACTGTCTCTGTACCAGCAGTGACTGATCAATTGTTTGGGGGTTGTTTATTTTCAAGGCAACGCGTGGGTGATTCTGGATTCTCTCCTGTGGCAGAGCATGCTGTTATCAATATGTTACTTTCTTTTCACTGGGAACGTAGCTTTCAGAAGGCATGTAAAATAAATGGGGTCTGTTTTAATTCAAGTGACGGTTTGGAAACGTGTCTGGTAAATCAACTTCCAAAGCCTCTTCCCCTTTGGAACTGGCCAGTGCAAGACCTGCACTTGCAGGGTCTGATTTGTTTATCTTTTTCTAATTAACAGAAGTTAGTCTTTCAAAGTATCTGCAGCAAGTGAAAGCCAAGTGGCTGGAATGAGTGCTCTCTGTGGTCTCAAAAGAAATGCATTTGCTTTTCAAGGGGAATGGTGAGATTAGAAAGAGGCTGACTTGGGCTGTCAGGTCTCTAAAGCAAAATCCACGCTGTGGTGGCTGCGCACTGACGGGGCCAAGAAAGCCCTCTCACAGAATGGGTGAGGGCAGTATGTTTCCTTTCCTTTTTGTTTAGCAGACGCAGTGCCTCATGAGAGGTACCTGAACACCAGAGCAGCTAGCGGCAAGGACTCAGCCCAGAAGAGATGTTGCCATCAGGGGTGCCAGTACCACCCCAAAGCAGCAGGGAGGATATGGATGCAGGGCTGGAAAAGCAGCTCTGACTCCATCATCCCTTCAGTCCTGGGCAGAGTATGTCAAAAAGTTGTGTCCTACCACCCACCAGAGATGTGACCTCTGGCCACACTCTCCATATCTCCTTTTTCCCTTCCACGTTTAGTTTATTTGCTTTATCTAAACATAAAGACAAAGACTAGCCCTCCCTCAGTTTGTACCCTTCCTGCTGCAGAGGGGTTTCTGTCTCATTTAGAGACTTCAGGCAGTGCTGAAGTTCAATGAGGAGGAGCAGGGACTCGGCTGGAAATGCCAGTGTGCCTGCCAAACTGTCACCCGAGGTGCTTTCAGATGAGGATGTCTGCAGAAATTACACTGAGGCTTGGCATCACCAGGCAAAGCTACTCTCTTGCAGCTATTGCGGACTAATACAGACAGCATAGTCTGTCGCTCCATTAAGAAGCAACAGCTGTACTGAAAAAGGAGTGGAATTCTTCAGGAGCAACTTTTATTACCAGAAAAGAAACATCTCTCACATAAAGAGTCATTCCGTTGCTGCAAACTTAACTATTTTTCTTCATATTTCTCATCCAGTTCACTCTGAAATGGTGCTTCTCCTGCCAGCAGGTACTGGTGGCAGGGACTGATGCCACTGCCACAGAACATCCTTCAGTGAGCATCACAGCTCAGCCTCTCCAGGGGGTCTCTCTGCATCGTTGGTGCCCACAGGGCCTGTGGGAGAGCTGGCACCCGATCCTGTCTGCCACATGGAAGAGGGCCTCCACGCACCATGCAAGGGTGCTGGACAGGACTGGATGCCCTCCAAGGTCCATTGACCCAAGTCTGGAGGCCGATGGCCCCAGCTGTGCAAGTAGCTGCAGTTACTCATGAGCGTTGCTGAGCTCCTGCTGGTGTTGGGCTGCTGAAACTCAGCTCACCTTGAAAAACAGATTTGGAAAAAATGCCATTGTTCACCTCTGTGGTTAATGCCTTGCAAAAGTTTTTAGTGGCGAGTTTTTGCTGGTTTATGTGTAAGGAAAGGGGGTTCCTCAGCTTGGATCTCGGTGTCCAGCTGTGCTATGTCTGGCTTGCACTTCATTACCAATAATAAGAGTCTCTGAACAAGAGAAATCTTGAAGCTTTTCATCATACAAACGTAAGGATTACCATATCCTCTCGGTTGTTCTTGCAGACCTTACCTGTGTGGCAGCTTAACCTCAGAGGCACTAACACAGCTGAGAAAAAAACAAGCATGAGCCTTTCCTACAGTTAGAATTTCAAGGGCATTGTCTCATTCGGTTCCAGCCTCATGTGTCTCTAACTGAGATTTTTCACACCAAAAATCTCTTCTTCACAAATCATCCTACAGACTTCCAGCTCTTCCTCTGCAACTTTTTCCTGATAGTCAATCTGTATTTTACTGGTTTGGTTTGGGTGTTGGGATTTTTCTCTTTCTACTTTGTGCTTTTGTTCTTTGTTTCTGGATTCCCAGATTTTCTCTGAGGAACCATTTGGGGCAAAACCACATCCGTTGTCCCTCTTAGCTCTTACAGCTGAGAAACCTTCTAACAGCAGACTTTCTGGGCTTCTGCTCTGGTTGTTGGAGGATCGCTGCAGGGCTTTGCTGAGGCTGCTGCAGGAAATGCCTGGTCCTCTACCTGCTCCCTCTTACTATGCCTTGTGGTTGAAGCTGGTTTTATTGTCAGATTTTAAAAAGCAGGGAAATCTCACTGGTTGGAGTGAGGGAAGTGTTGCTTTCTTGTTTGTTTGGGGGATGTTTGTTTGAACACAGTGATTGACAAGAAGAGGATTACTGTAGATCAAATAAAACCTTGAGGGGGTTGGAGATATTTTTTTTTCTTTATTCTTAAGAATATATTAGCCTTCAGTTGACAAATAAATCACAAATTCCAGAAAATGTGAATCTCTTGCTTGAGCCTCTAACAGGGTATAAAGAAACATATGCTCTCTTGCAACATGTTTGGGGAGTTAAGAGAGGTTTCATTTTGCTAACCCCGATGTCTGTATTTGATTCTCTATTTACCTTAGGGAATCCTGAAGTGTGCTTTATTGTTTTGGGGAATGCCAGTGCTTTTGAAAAATTAAACATCTCACTCATATGCCCCATTTTAATTTCAATAATGTTCCACCCAAGGGATGTTAATTTATGTCACGGCTTTGTGCCCAGTAACAGCATTTCAGGTACTTGCTTGCTGCAATACCTGACCGGTGTGTAGAGTCCAGCACCGCTGATTTTCCATGTAGGCAGAAGAGAATAAAGGTATCCCCCTCTGTTAATGTGGATGCTTATATTTTGAGATGAATTTCCTAGTCTTGCTTTGCTTGTGCATTGCCACCAGCGCTGCTGGCAGCAGTGGTAGGAATGCATTCACTGAAGGGAATACTCAGCTCTCCAGATATCATTCATGTTCTCAGGGACTATTTGGTGACAGGACTAAAGAAGCCTAACTATTACAAAGCACTGAGAACCAAATCTTTGGAAGTATTTCAAGTATTTTTAGCTACACTTTAAAAAATGTCTTAGCACTTCTGACAAATGGTGGAAATTTTACAGTCTGGTTTTCTATAGAAATTCTGACTTAATTTCAGCAGATGAGGCTGCATGCGTGTTTTTCTTCCACTGGAAATTTCTGAGCCTTTTGACAGACTTCAACTCAGTCTGTCACAGGTTAGAAGTCCTGAAAGAAAAAGAAGATTAAGTTCCTGTGTGTTTTCATGAAAATAGTCAGTGTTTGAGCATTCCCAGTAATAGTCCTAATAACTTCTGAGCCCTGCTGTGGCATGAACCTAATAATCCCCTTGTGTCCTCCCCAGCCTAAAGAATTTTATGACAGCTAAACACCTTCGTATAGTTTAGTTGTGGGATTTCTTTTTAAAAGTCATCCAAGAGACACCAACAAGTAACGTGCAGGACTTCTCAATTTCTTTTGCTGATCGAAGAGATGATCTTTCTTCTGGAGAACCCAGGGAATTTGGATCCAGGTTGAGCTGATGAGAGCAGTCTTTGGCACAGCTCTCAGACATTCACCATACTCTTTCAAACAGACCTCTGGTTCCACCTCTTAAGTCACTTTGGTTAAATTTGTCTTTCAGAATTAATTTTGAACCAAAATAGTATTTTTTCTAGTTGCTGAAATAGTGTATCTATTTTTTTCCTTCAAAAAACGTGCATCCCCAAAGCTTAGATGGAAAGAGAGCAATGCTTAAGTCAGCCAAAGATGCCATTTTGGGACTAAACTATTTTCAACATCTAAGAGGAGAAAATAACATATTTACTAGATCTATCCTCTGTGTTTGGGAACGAAATTCACATGAAGGTATTCCCAGGATTGTGGCTTTAAACTGGACATGACTTGTGGCTTTTTGTTTTTATCTTCAGATCCTCAGCAATGATGCTGGTGGCACTTGAAATGGCCCTGGGAGAACAAGAGTGAGGAGAGCCCGCTTGTTGATGCCAGGTGCTCCCTTGGTGGGTGGTAAATTAGCGACCGTGAACCCCACCCAAACCGACTGACGCTCACAGCCCACACTGCACAGGTACTGACCTCTCCACAAGCCAGATGGGGGTATATGTACAGCATTTGTCACTGTGAGGGTAAAAATACACTAATCTTTAAGCACGAGGTTTCTTCCACCGAAATTGTCTGTAATACTTACTGAAACGTCCCACAAGGCAGCTCCTGGTTTTGTCGTTCCTCATGAGCCTTTCTGCAGAGAGTCTTGTGTATGACTGCTTAAAATCTACTATCGACTTCACATACTCTGAGACTCTTGATTTTAAGCATATGAAGAAAATTCTCCAGATCTTGAAGCCAAAGTCATAGTTAGCAGGAATGCTATTTGCAACCCAGCTAGCAAAGCTGGGCAGTGCTTGCTGTGCTGCCAGGCTGAGTGGAGCTCTAACAGCCACCAGACACTGGCTGTGCTGAGAAAGAAATTAGATTCTTTAGAATTCAGACTGGAAATCATCTGAGGACAAGAACGTGTGAATTTGCTTCACTTTATGCATGTTACCTGCAGTCAGTCGGTCTCTGAGGAGCTATAACTCATCGCTAAGTGTTTGCAATAGTGTAATACAAATACCAGGCGCAGCTGTAGTGGCGCGATGGCCTTTCCCGCACAGCAGGGCCCGGTGCAGCAGGGCAGATGTGGATGCTGTGCTGCTGTGCACGGAGCTGGGAGGGCTGGGGCTGGTGCAGCAGTGATCATGCTTGTCTGGGGCTGCCCAGAAAGGCCCCCATCTCCGTACAAAGGAAGGCAAGGAGCGTCCTCACAGGTGAGACAGCCCAGCAGCACAAATGTCCCGTGGAGAGCAGGCTGTGAGAAGGTGCAGAGGAGGAGGGACATGGTGCCTTACCTTCTTGGCAGTGGACAACTGTGAAAGCAGTTTTGAGGTTCAGCTGTTGTCAGGAGTTTTACTTAATGGATAGATACTGGTTACTTTTCGCCGAGTTTCTAGTTGAAGCTTTGTGATATTTGTGCTTCAGGGCATTTAGTGAATTCTCAGTCTCACCAAGCCCTATTCCCTGTGAGCAAGATGGAGAAGTGATACTTCTGTGGGCCAGCAAATGGCAAGCATGAAAGCTCCTAGGAAAATCCTCCCTGCCAAAAAAAACCACACATGAAGTTTGACTTTGGGGTGTTTTATTAGTTTTCTGTTGTTTGGGTTTGGTTTTTTTTTCCTGCAAGGAACAATCTAGACAAGGTGGGATTGCTCCCAAATCTGAGATCAATTTTCCATATCTCTGCTCCTCGGGTTTTTTTTCCCCCAATTCTGACCATCTTTAGAAGGACAATGAACATAGAGAATTGGGAGGAATGGGTAATTTGTTATAGGTGACTGAAATACGTGAGGAACACTAGATGTACTTAGTAGACAAAGGTCAGAATTAACATTTAGGTATCTGAACACATACATTTAGAGGAAACGGTGTGTTAAACCTGAGCCTTTATTAGCTATGATCACAAAATTCAAATAAAACATTGTCATACTAGGAAAAGGGATTTTCTCACCAAGTTATTGCATGCTGGCAGTTCTGGTATCCCCATGTCTTGGAGATAATCTTCAGAGAGAACCCTGTTTCTGGAAACGCCAGTCCTAGATAAGCATCCAAACTCAAGTGCTTTACTGAGCTGATTTTCAGACACTAGATCTGAAGCTTTTTATTTTCACTTTGTGTGCAGATCCTGAATCATTTGTGAGTCACTTTGAATTAATGAATCTTGTCTCCCTCCACACTGTTACTTTCTCAATAGCTTTATTTCCTTCTGCCCCCTCATCCCATACCTCCCCTACCCCCCAAAAAAAATAAAGAAAAAGGGAACATAAACTATCCGGTGTAAAAGGCAGGCACTCTGGCTGGCACAAAACACTCGGGTATCTTTGTGGTGTGAGGCTGTCACTGACCAGGGCAGCCTTTCAGTGTGCTGACCCTAATCCTACAATCCCTACAAAAATACATTGAAACTTCCCTGTCTGATTTCCATCAAAGATTGGGATTCTCAGGTCTGGTGTCTTGGGTTTATTTATTTTGTTCCAGTTCAGCTTTTCACCACATCACAAACACATTTACAAATACCTTGAATTATGCATTTCCCATGGGATGAAAAATCTTTAGTCTAAACCCTTTGTATTTTCTTTTCTTATATCTTATTCTGGTGCTGTTTCTCCCCAAATGGAAGGTAGCTGTAAAAGCTAATTTAACACAGCACCATGACACAGTCGATGGATTCTGGGGAAAGGAAAGCAGGGGTTGCGGTGCTGGGGGGTTTGGTGGTTGGAGGGATGCAATACAATGAGACTTCTATTTTCCTCTGCAATAAACCATAAAGCCCACAACGTATAACCCACCAGGAATGAATTACCTAATAATTATGTAGGAGTGATCTGTGATTTGTAGGCGCCACCATCTGGGCATAACGTCTGTTTGCAACTGGAATAAATGGAATCATGGAAGAGATTATCAACTTCTTCAAGCCCAGCCAATCCTGAAAATTGCTCCTAATAATAAAATAGCGTTTTTCTCTAAATAAATCTCTGTGCATATGCCCCCTTAACACACACACTCAGTCTATGAGAGTTTAGAGGTGATAAATGCTAGGTAGTAAAGGTGGATTAATCTTTTTTTTGAAGACTTAATTACATCCAAGACTGCTGGGACTAAATCCACTAAATCAAGATAGACTTTCTGATCTATCAGCATGTTTCTTCCAAGTGTGCTGGTCTGCACCAGAGCCAGCTAATCAGTGAGAGGTGACCCCCTGGCTGCAGGCAGCGCGGAGGCGGATACTGGTTGGTGGCCATGAGACCTCCCTAGACTGTTGATCCATCTTCCAGCCGTTTGGGAATCGTGCTCACTATTCTTTTCCCACCAGTATCTGTTACAGAATGAAATGGGGTTACATGGAAACCCAGACCATCATTGCACGCTCAAGAGAGTTTTGGTCATTTATCTGACGGTGGGGGAAGGAAACCCACCCTTGTGTCAAAAAACGATCCTTTTTGCACCCAGTGCAAAAAAAAAAAAGTCTTTGCTCCCAGTGTCACTGCTCCTTCCTGGGTCAGGGGCAGAGGCTGAACTTGTGTGACTTCAGGCACAGCAGCCAGGCCAGGTTTCAGCAATTTCCTTCTGAGATAAAATCCTCCTGAGATCAAAGTCTCTTCCGAATGGAACTGAAACGACTGGGTTTGGTTTGCCTTTCTTTTTTTAAGCTATTCAATGCTTTAGTGGGGGTTCCCTCTGGCAGAAGAGCCCCAGGGCACTGGTGTTTCACAGTGGTTGCCATAGTTGTAACAAGAACAAAGCAGTGGACAGTTTGACCCCGAAGGTAAAATCCCGATAGTTTTGAAATAGATAGGACCTCCTAATACCTCTGCTCTAGAGACATTACCCCTGCAGAGTGCTCCAAATGAATAAAATACCTAATGAAATAGAATAAAAGCACTGGGTTTTTAAACGAGAAGCACTGTGAAAGCAGCAGAATCGGTATGCTGGGACAAAGCAGATCATAGGCACATGTTGTTGCTGTTCCTTCCCTCCTGCTTTCTTTTCTAAAATTCCTATTGGTCCCATGGGGAACAGGAGAATAAACCTGTTGTCAGTTTTATTGCAGAGCTGGCTGCCTAAACTGATGTCTCACTGCAACATGGTTATAAAAAGGAAAAAAAGAAAAACTGCCAAAAAGCCTTGCTGATGTAAATGATATTCCTGTTGGAAGACTCTCCAGGAAAGGGCCTCTAAAACAGGAGAAGCCTAATACATACAGCAGTATTTTCAAAACACCGACTTGAAAATTTAAAGCCCTATGGCTTTTTCCTCACCGCTGAAAGCTGCAGGAGAGCTGCCAGGCTCTGCTCTGAAAAGGGTGGGGAGAACAGATCAATACACAGCTAAACAGAGTGGTCTGGTGGTGATATTAATTTAAAATCAACCTGTGAGACAAATAATTTTCCATATTTTGGAATACAGCCTGACCTAAAATTATCACTCACGTTTTCTATAGCTGCAGGGAATTACTGTCACTAATGCCCCCACTTTTAGCATCCAGCCTACGACACTTGGTGGTTTTTTTCCTTTCACTAAGGGAAGTGTTTTGATTATACAGTTCCTTGGGTCATTCTGATGAGGCAGATTGTTGATACAAGTTGTCCCAGGATCTGGTGTGATTGCTCAGTTGTAGGCTGTGTGTGCTCTCTTGCCAGTAAGCACCACATCCCTTTCACAGAGTCGGGTTTGTCATGCTGTGTTTGAAAATGTCAGTACACTTGGAAACTTCATTAAACTTAATGTTGTCTTGGGACTGTATAATTAGCACAGAAATCTCATGAGAATATTTTTCCCTTTGAAAATTCCTGCTGCTTGTATTTCTTACTTATAACCAGGGGGAGAACAATACCAATACCAAGCTCACTGAAGTCTCGTGCATTGAGATGAGAAATAACCAGCAAAAGGCACTGCTTTCTAAATGCACAGCATTCAGTGTGGTTGTCTTTGGGAGCATCATACCAAACTCTTCTTTGGTACATTCATTCCAACTGGCCTTTCACTGCTGAGACACGGAGCTTCCCAGAAGACAGTCCAAAGGGTGAGTCTTGCTGTCTCACAGCCCTTAATGCCACCTGTGAGCCAGACCTACTGCTGCTGTGCAGTACCAGCTCTTGTCTGTTCTTCATTGCTGGTGCTTCCTTCAAAGGGGATTTAATTACTGGTTTTCACTGACCTCTGCTTGAAATTTTAGGAAAAAAAAACAAAGAAGCAAATGTGGAAGGATCCATTTGACCTCTCTTCTGCAGAGTAGTGATGTGAAATGAATATTTGTTGCACTATTGATCTGTGCTTGTTCTTAAATACACTGCAGCCTTAATAAATGCCTTTGGTCCATCCCTCAGCCGGTGTAAATTGCCATGGCTCAATGAAGCTGAGCAGATTTACATCAGCAGAAGACACAGTCCTTGGCATGTTGTAGCAGCCTGCTTTTTCAGAACGTGGCAGTTAGTGTGCTGCTGATAGCCTGTACTTACACTGCACGTGCAAATCCGCAACTGGGCTCTTCTGATCACCAAGAAAGTCCTGGTGAGAAAGGGCAAGAGCCCTTGCTTTTTCTCATGGTTTGTGCCTTGTTTTGTGAGTTGCTTTGCTCAGCTAATGTGAAATAGTAGAGCAAGGGTGAATTCTGGGGAGCCTGCACCCTCCAGCCCCGTGGCACTGGTCAGGAAGACTCCCTGTGCTGCCCTTGTGCCTGCTGATTCTCACCCGTGAGCCAACCCCATTTCCAAAGTTATTCAGTGTGCAAGTGCTGTTGCTTTTATAGGCATTTTATGACTGTGATGTTTGGAACATATAATTTTAATGGGTGGAAACCAAATTAACTCTAAACCCCACTTGACCATTGCTTCTTGTGAAGACAGTGCAAATTCTGCTTGCTGCATTCCTGGCTCTCCAAAGCGTGGTAACCTCTTGGCCTCCAATACTTTCTATGTGCAATGGGAGTCCAGAAATTAGTGCTGTTTAATTATGCTTTGCTACAATGGACTATTTTACAACAGTGTGAATTTTCATAAAGTGAGGAACTTAACTAAAACTCTGTAATACTCTCCTCACAATACCAGCACGTGTGCGCACCGATGGACAGAGGACTTCTCTCCATTTGCAAGCTACTAAGACTGTGAAGACTGGCAATATAACAGGGATTGTGCTGGGTTATAAACATTCTGAACAGGACACAAGTGCAGACAAACTTTGAATTTTGAGGAACATTTGTCCATTTGAAGTAGTCAAAGGCAGCTGGGAATAATTGATCCAATAGAAACCTCATACTTCAGATACCTGCCCTATTCCTGCATGTCTGATCTTCCAGTCCTGCTGAATACCTCTGGTTTACGTATTTCTGGATATGCTTTATCTCTTTCAGAAGCTTTCTGTTACCTAATTGTAGTAAGATCAAGAAAATGCATTTAAATGTTATATTGATTTGCTCATGAGGCACTGCAATTATGAGATAACTATATGTTGGTAAACACTGTTTGGCATCTCTAAAGTGAAAAACAAATTAAGATTAGAAGAGACCATTAAAACATCCCAAAGCCTGTTGCTGTGTCTATTGGAAAGGCTTGCAATGCACAGTTATTTCAATAAAAAGAAAGGAGGGGAGGTCATGTTTCAGGTCTCAGAACATTTTTATTGCTGTCACATTATGCACCCTTCTGTAGCTTTTCCTCTCACAAATAGTGTTTCTTTTCTGCCTATGTTTGATTATTCCCTCCTTCTTTTTAGGTGCATTAAAGTTTACCCTTAATTCAGTTTGGGTATAAACCAGAGTAGCACATTTTGTAGGTGGTCAGGGCTCATGAGTTCATAATGTGAACAATGCATCACTGCTGGCTGTGGGTTTTGATGATGATGCTGTGCAGGTGGTGTGAACACGTGAAGATGCACTGCTCTGTAAACTTGCAGCATCTGTGGCCTGATGGTTACCTACTTAATGCCAAGATGCGATGTCACTTAGGGGCCTGTGTCCCCCACGGTATCAGCTGTCCTTTGGGAAGGCTGATACAAGGGAGTTTGGGTTCTGTAGCTCCCATGGCAGGATGTCATTTCTGTAGCTCCATAGAGTACTTGGCTGTGACGTACACCTACCGCTTCCAGGCCAGGGAGTGGGAATTGTACACGAAGCCAAGGACAGCATTTGGTGAGATGAACGCACAGGACAAACCCCGGTGATAGGATCTGGAGCAAGAAATGACAAGGTGCTTTTATACTTTCATTGTTGGTGGCAATTTGTAGGGTTTGGTTGTTTGGTTTTTAAACCAAGTTTGATTTTTTGTACAGACACTACCACCCTCCCCCAGAGCAAGCAAGTAGCAAGATTTCCATTTCTACTTTTCAGTTCTGTGTAAATGAGCTGAGCCAAGCACTCAGACCATCCCGTTCAGTCCGACAGCTATAAAGGCAAGGCTGGGTTTTAAGGTCTTTTCAGAACTTGAGGGTGCTTTTTAGCTAATCCTTTAGTCCTTTTCCCCCTCTTTATGCCTTCATAGGAGTATTTCTGTCTTGAAAGTTTCAGTTCCATTCATCAAGCCCTGGGTCTCCAGTGTTGCGTATGAACCCAGGCAACTGGCACCATTAGGGACATTTCCAAGAAGAAGGTTTTGGGGGATTGAGTGCTTGATCTAGAAATCATACAGGGAGAAAGTGGAATTCCATGGTATTGTTTTACTGAATTGCTTTATTGGCTAACAGTGTGCTTTAGTTAACACAGATAGGAATAGATGCTGACACTGCAGAGCTGAAGTTTGAATCTCTTCCAAACTTCTTTACTGACCAGGCGCTTTAAAGGTTTTTGAGAACTACAAAGGAACATCTGGGTAACAGAATTCCTTGAACAGAAGTCTGCCAGAGCCTCTCCAGGGCTACCTGCACCCTGCTTGGTTTCCTCTTATAGATTATTTTAGAGAGGGTTTTGGCATCCAGCCGATACTGTCAGATCTTCCAGCAAAGAGCATCTCTTCTGATCTCATTCACTGTGTTTGTTACAGTTATTTTTCTGTATACTTCTATCCTTCACAGGTCACAATTCTAACTGCATTGGGGTCTTTTATTCAGAATACTCTTTTGTATTATATACCTGTGACTGCTACTAGCCCCAGAAAGAGTTACTCCTACCTTCTCTACTCTACTCTACTATGAAGCAACAGGAACCAGCACAGCTTGAGCTTTCTCATGTGTAAACTTCCATCTAGAGCATGTTTGTTATCCTTTCCGGTTTTCAGTATTTACTCTGCCAGCTGTTTGTTAGAAATCATCACATCATAGAATGGTTAGATTTGGAAGGAACCTTAAAGATAACCAAGTTCCAGCACCCCTGCCCTGGGCAAGGACACCTCCCACCAGAGCAGGCTGCTGAAAGCCCCATCCAGCCTGGCCTTGAACACCTCCAGGGATGGGGCAGCCACAGCTTCTCTGGGCAACCTGTTCTAGTGTCTCACCACCCTCACAGGAAAGAATTTCTTTCTGGTATCTAATCTAAATACCCCCTCTTTCAGTTTAAAGCCATTACCCCTTGTCCTGTCACTACACTTCCTGACAAAGAGTCCCTCTCAAGGTCCACTGTAGCTCCCTTCAGCTATTGGAAGGTTGCTGTAAGGTCTCCCTGGAGCCTTCTCTTCTCCAGGCTGAACAACCCCAGCTCTCTCAGCCTGTCCTCATAGGAGAGGTGGTCCAGCCCTCTTATCATCTTTGTGNATCATCTTTGTGGCCCTTTGCTGGATCTTTGCTGGACCCATTCCAACACATCCATGTCTTTTCTACGTTGACTCCAGAGCTAGACACATATACCTTTCATCTTTTTAGAAATTGGTATGAGTATCTTGAAAGGTTCTGTATCTGTGATTAAACTTCTCTCATGGTGTTTAAGGGAAAGGTCTACTGCTGATTTCTTGCCAGTTGCCTTTGTAGCATTTTCAGGCTATTGATCAACAAGGTCGGGAATGTCTCTGTTCAAGTTGCTGTTATATTATTTCCTGGTGTCCTCTTCAATCGTTTGATTCAGATCTCCAAAATTCTCCAACCATTCTCTCAAATTAGAGTCTTTGTGGCATGTCTCTAATAAAAAAAAAAAAGAAAAA